>CM069302.1:42506822-42914322 GCA_035609425.1 Epinephelus awoara | reverse complement strand
TCAATATATTTTTATAATTGATGTGTATCTAGTTATTTTCTGTGTCTGGTATGGCTATGTTCTGTTGTCCGGTCTGAGAGTATCGGCTGCTGACTGGCTCTAAAATCAAAGTCTGCTGTTTAAAATCCTGGGCTTCCAAATCCAGCTTCCAAACCATGACTGTTTCTGTATTAAACCTGTTAGGTGTTGTAAGACTATGAGTGCTTTAGTGGCCTCGCGAGTACTTCAGTGTGACCTTAGGTTACCTTAAGGTTATCGCTAAGAAATATGGCTTAAAATAATATTGGAATATATTTAGGCAATATTGCAATACACAATATATATTGTGATATCCATAGTACTGTAGACTACATAAATACATTATTAAATGAACTAGAGTAAGAATAAAGTTAAATAAAGTAGCTACTGTCATAATTGACTTATGGCTAAGCCACGCCCCCCTCCACTCACTTGGACAAACTATCAACATTCAGTGACTGGCGCTATGGCAGGTGTCACAGTACACGGCATTTCACAGGAGGCAATTTTTGATTTTTGGGGACATAACAATCAGATGTCATTGAGAAGTTACCAAAGGGCCTAAACTACGCATTGGAGGGATATATTTATCATTTTAATTGTTCAGAAGGTTGATGAAAAGCTTAAATTACCAGCCAAAATTTACACAGCAGGGGTTAAAGCAAGAAAAAATGTGGAGAACGGAAGATTTGTGTCCCTGAAATCTGAAATCTTTTCCGGATCAAGGGGCTTGGTGTTGCAGTCAGAAAATGAATAGAAATTTATGTGTTGTAAAGGAACGTGTTTATTATCAAAACGAACAAAAAGATTATAGCTTTAGTAGTTACTTTCAGATTAAACTTTTATAGCATAATGAGTTTATAAATAAAGATTAAACTTTCAGTGGTTACCAGACTTTTGACTTATAGCTCCTACATCTCTTTTTTGCCTTGGTGCTATTTATTTTTAGAAGCTCAATCATTTAGGCTGTTTGCAAAATTGTATCGCGCTTGATGTGAATTAAACAGGCAGTTACGTCGAAATTTCGTGTTACCAATCAGAGGGGGCTGTAGGCATTGTTACAAGCCCAGTGCAGTGGGGACTGCAGGCAGGGAGGGAGATGGCTCTATCAGGGCCAAAGGAGCGAGTTTATTTATATATATATATATATATATATATTTTTTTTTTTTTTTTTTTTTTTTTTAGGGGCAAATGAGAGTAAAATAATCGCACTGTAGAGCACTTCTGCCCGTGCCAGACAGAAACTTCGCCACGGCGGAAATCGGGTGTTCTGACTATTTCTGCTGCTTTGTCGAAAAATTGCTACCGCTGCATAAACCGTCTGTCTATCGATTGACGCTACTCTATCAAAAAATGCTACTTTATGGTTTTCTATCTGTATATACAATAAAGGCATAAAATAAGTGTTTTCTTTTCTCATTTGTCACTCACTGCCACTGTAGGATTAATGGCAGCGTATTTAGACACACCATTTTAGACATACCATTTTAACATTTTTAATCAATATTTCAGGGGTAGCATGTTTTGGACTTAACATGTGCAAGTCAAGTGCTTACTGATAATACGACACAGTACATGCAATTATTTAATATTTTAAGTCAAAAGCAAAGCCAAAATCTACATGCTAACTTAACTTCTTAAATCAATCAATTCAATTCAATCAATTTTATTTATAAAGCCCAATATCACAAATCACAATTTGCCTCACAAGGCTTTACAGCATACAACATTCCTCCGTCCTTTGGACCCTCACAGTGGATAAGGAAAAACTCCCCCAAAAAAAACCTTTAACAGGGAAAAAAAATAGGCCAAAAGCGCAAAGAAAATGGATTTTGAGGATATTACTCACCGTTAACAACAGTGTAGACTGACGAGTATCAAAAATTTATGGGCGTGGAAACGAAACTTGAAAAAAAAAAAAAAAAAAGAAATTCGGCTCTGCGCATGCACAGAACCACAAAGCAGCACTTCTCGACAGGTAGGGGAAATGGACAGAGAACTTCAATCCCTATCACAGTGTACGCTTGTGAACTGCATCTCGTTGCCGTCACCATCAAAGAAAACAAGTTAAAGTGCCACTGAAGTTAAGGTTTTTGGCAGAATATGAGAAAAGGATAACAGCCTTTTTACCATCTTTTCCAAGAGTGTCTATCCTTTAGTTTGGTGCTACAGTATTTACACTGAATCATTCAGCATAACGTTTGCCAACCTTTGTTATCTCGCGATTACAGATAATTTAATGAAGCTAAGCTCCAGAAGTTAACGTTAGCTTAATTAGAGCCCTGTGGACAACATCTAATAATGATGTACGATCACCAAAGTACAAAAAAATAGGCCAATGAACTCCCAGCAAACAAGGTGACATGATGAACAACGCAGCTAGGAGCTAATGTTAGGCTAACTTTAGCTAACATTAGCTAGAGATGTTAGAGATAACTTTATATTTCTTTCCAGCAAAGTGACATTATGTTGCCTCAAACACAATGTTGACTTACCTTAAAACAGACGTAGACATCATTGTTAATCTTATTCACGTTGAGTTGATGTTGTGGTCTAACGTTACCACACAACTTTATCCAAAGGAGACACTTTTCTCTGTTGAGATGTGGTTTAAAGGGTAAAAAAATACACCCCGTCGCCCGGCCTCTCAGGATACCTTGTGTCGGAGTTGCATGTACCCCATGCACACTGTTTGCCCATTTATACAGTTCAAATCTCAGAAAAAGCTCATAAAACCGAACAAAACTGACTTTTTGTAATGCATTTCAATGAACGTCCAGGCCGAGAATGTCCGAGTGTATGGGAATGGCTATACGCACTATGATTGACTCATAGCGTTTGAGGGCGGGACTTAGCCATAGGTCAATTAAGTTAAATAAATAACTGTTATAATAAAGTTAAATAAAATACTGTAGTGTTTCCGCTGCTCCTTCAAAAAATTTATTTTGCAAATGCACCACCACCGCTCTGAGACATCTGTGCACTTGCACAGCACAGCAGCCAGTGTAGTGAAGAGAGCAGCGGTGAGGGGAGGGGGGAGTGGGGTATATTGCAAAAAAACACACATTTGGTATTAAGTGGAATAAGTGAAAAGCAAGGCTAAATAATAGCGGCGTGTTTTGATAATGTAATCAAACAGCGTGCGATGACGGATGGAGTAAAATGTCGGCAGTGTGGCGGTATTTTACTCCTTCCGTCACCGCATTCGCATTTGCGACTAAAAATAGTTTTGGGCAGGCAAAATTAATCATTCAGCACATTGTGTGAGTACAGATTTCAACCAGCAGCAGAAACGAAACACCGGTTGTGGGTTGAACGGGGGTCACAGACACGGACAGGACGTATTCCTGTCAAATACGGCAGCGCATGATAACGGCTTACCGGCGACAGAAAAGTCCGGCTCCAGGTGAATAACTTGTTGTCATCACTGCCCACAAGTACCTGAACAGCCGAGCCATGGCGGCACACAGTATGTGGCGTATCAGAGGAGAAACGAGCCATTCACATTTCTCTCTTTGTGGCGGTTAACGGTCCATAAACCTCACCACACTTTAGGGACTGTTCTTTACTTATGAAGGGACTTGTCAGGGGAGGAGGGTGGCTGGTTGATTTTTATTTCATTTATTTGTTTTATTTTGATTCCTCCTATGTTTATCACCAATTGATGCTGTTTTTCAAGTATGAATAAGTCAGTAACTAATTTATTCCATTGAAACATCATTGATGTATTATAGAAAAGCGATTTATCTTTTTATAAATGACAAAAGGCACATCTGCCTCATTTTTGCTGTGGTTTCCTGATACTACTCAAAACCGTGAGACTTTCACTGGTATCGTACCGTGGGTCCCAATTTTTGTACCGTAACAACACTAATCTGGAGGGGGTTCATCTGCAAAAACTAATGAAAAACTAAAAAACAGTATTCGGTACTCGGTATTTGGCCAAGGGATGTCTCTCACCCCCTCCCCCCTCCACTCCTGCTGCTGAAAAAAAATCCTAGAGGAAACACTGTACTGTTATAGTTAAGTTCAATTACGTATTATTATAATTAGATAAATCAAAGCAGAACCTCTGGTTCTTTTATCCTGAAGCACCCCGGCTTGCCTCGGACTGTAAGTGTTGACATTTTTGCTGTGAACTTGAGGCTTGCGATTATTTAGATGTTAGCAATTAGCAAGTGTTGACACTGCACCTTTAAACTTGAGGATTTATTCACTGAGAGCTGGAAAAACACAACCAGCTCCCCAGTTCATATGTTGTTAACAGTGACACTGGTGCTCCAAGGTCACTAAAAGTGACTAAATATTGTTATTATGATATTTGTTTGTTTCTGATATTTGTTTGTTGTAAAATGCTGAATTCTCTTGTACTTTGTATTTTATTGTATTTTCTCTGTATTTTACTCTGTAAGGCGACCTTGAGTGTCATGAAAGGTGCCCAGAAATAAAATTTATCATTATTATTATTAAATTCAAAGTCTTGAATCCTGCAGGTACAAAGTCACACTTCCTCTGCTCACTCTATCGTTAATCTCATTTAATTAAAAAGTTACTGTGGCGCCATTAAATGTGGCAATTTATTCACTGTGAGCTGGACATATTACAAACAGCTCTTTAGTCCATATCAATAATATTCATAAGTAGCAGTTGATCTCCATGGTCGCAAAAACAGTAACTTTTTGGAGCCCTCAAGATGAGAAATACACCTGCCCTGCTATTGCTCAGGAAAAAGTGATCTGGATAGGCGAAGGAATGTGTGTGACGTGTCATGTTTGAGAGTCTCTTGTGTGTTTGTCTGTGAGGGAGAGAGCCACAGGAGAGAGCGAGAGAACCTAAAGAGTCTCATGCTAGTGACTTAAAAAAAACCCTGACTTGACCATTTATCATTTATACTGTATGCTCGCAAAAATATAAATTTGTATGTAAATATAAAGTGGTAGGGTTGGGCTGCCATTTTATTTTGTATATTTTCTCCTGTTTCTGCTGTATCCTGGGGAGGCAGATTTAGTAATTGTCTTTTTGTTTGTTTCTTTATTTCATTAATATTATTATTTCAGTTAGTACTTGTTGGCGAGACAGTTATTTTGTTTGGCCTTGGTTCACCCTGAGGTTTATTGCTTCAGTTTATAGTTACTTTAACAGGGGTGATAGCAAAAAAAAAAAAAAAAAATCCTAAGCCTGAATTTTTTTTTTAATCTATCTCTTCTACCCACACCCAACGCCATTATCACAAACAACGCACATAAGGTAGGTTAACAGTAAAGACGTTTCTGCCTTTCTTTACCAGCTTAAAGCAATACAATGTAGGATTGCTCTTTTTACCTCAAGGGGTCCCCCTACAGACAGAAACGGTATTGTCTGTTACAAGTGTTGCAAAAATCTTTTTGCGCGTGCATTTGTTGACAAGCCAATGATACCTGTGAACTTCCTGAAGTTGGCCATGTAATGCGCGATCATTATGTCTTCAGAACAGGTAAAGTAGCCTTATAGCATTTTGTACATACACGATTAGGCCAAAACTCAGAAATGCACGCACACACACACACACACACACACACACACACACACACACACACACACACACACACACACACACACACACACACACACACACACACTCAGAGTGAAGTGAGACAGACAACAGCTGCGGATGAAAGGAATATAACTTCAAGTTTACTCTAGTTGATGACAGCTACACTTCTGCCAGCCAAGCCAATACTTTTTCAATACATGTGATCAGCATGTAGAAAGCCAAATTTCAATCTGCTCTGTCAGCAGTCTCTCATCCACCACTATTATGATTTACGGTTGCGGTGGACACAAGCACATCGCGCTCGTGGTGCTAACAGCAAAGTGTTAGCACCACAAAGAAAAAACTAAAATGAAAGCTGTCTGTATGTAGGCTAACACTTCATCTTAAAATGTACCTGAGGCAGCCGACCTGCAGACAGTGAGTCTCCTAAGTAGAGGGGGGACAGCAGTTACAGCGCCAGGTCACCATCAGTCGGACATCCCTCCTCCTCTTTCAGCTCTCGCCAGCTTGTGAAAGCCGGGCCAATATTAATCCTTGTTTGAGCTCTTGTTTTATCACTCTCCCGTTTACTTTTCTTTGTCTCCTCGGACAACTCCTTCACGGCCTTGCTTATCTTTGTCCCTTCAGCCATGACAACCACGTCTAACTTAGTTCACCCTGGGTCGGCTACACCACTCTAAAGAGAGGAGGGGGATATGACGAGGAGAGGAATATGACGTATGCCGTAAAACAGCCAAATTTTGTAGTCTTTTTTGTGTCTGGGTTCCTACCTGAATCCCGAAACTGCATAATGCCAGTGCAAGTGAAACAGACGCTCTCAAGCAATGACGGAGGTGTCATCCAACCTATTGTGAGTTGATGTACCATCACAAGGATCTTGGATATATATTTTGAGGGCTCAAAAACTCTAAAAAGCTAAAGATAAATAAACATTTATTTAACAAGAATATTTACAAATAAAATAGAAAATTTAAATATCCGAAATAACACGTAAAAATACCAAAAATAATTATAAAGACCTTATAAATACAAAAAATAGACTGTCAGTCTCACTCTCAGGTGTGCAGTTAAGTTGGTTGTATACGCTCTTTTTGTTGAGATGGTTTTACAACAAACCCAGCAGACCGGCTCGTCCAAATTACTAGGCTCCCCTCACAGGGGCCGTGGCATTTGGTTTAGGAAAAAGTTCCCTGTCTTTCTCTTACGCTCAACTCTCTGTTTTCTTCTCCGCCTCGTCTCCCCCTCACGAAGATTGCACTGTGTGTGTAGCCCATAGCCCCGCCTCCCCCACAGAGACAAAGACACTCGATGATAAGAGCTTTTCTCTCCTTTCACAAACATTTTTTTCCCATGGCACGTGTGACATATATGCCGCACTGTACAGCCCTGGCAAGACACTGAACTCTCCATTCCTCTTGATGGCTGTTCCATCAGTGAGTGAGGGCATATGAATGGTTACCGAGTAGCAGGTGGCTACTGTATGGTGTCACACCTGTGGTGTGAATGGGTGAATGTGACATGTAGTTTTAAAGCGCTTTGTGTGGTCAGAAGACTAGAAAGGCACTATACAAGTGCAACTGCATTTACCAAGTCTATTACTAGCATCTGAATGTTCAGATCAGGTTTCGTTTGATTGCAGCTATATTGGGTTATCTGTGATGCTATATAAGCAATTCAAATACACTGCATTTTCTTCCAAACTTGTCTGGTTGAGGATGTCTGGATTTGGTGTAGTCAGAAGGCACATGGGGCAAAGTTGTTTTGTAGGCTGCTATGTACAGCTCTTTGTAGTAGTGTGCGTTCAGTCACACATCAGATTTATGGCTTTTGATGAGCTCACTCTGGCCCCCATTATCTAACATAGTGGTAAAACTTTTGGCTGTGCTGGCTGCCTGCCCAAAAACACCCTGCTTGCAGGACTATGATCAATTCATTTTTAGAAATTTGGAATTTCATATTTCAGAAAACAGAATAGGGGTTTTAGTATGAAAACACATTTTTCCATACTCTTTTTCCATACATTTTTTCCAAACATAAAAATTACTCAACTCAAATTCCAAACTTTGCTATACTACATAGAAACTCTTTATACAAACCTACATCAGGTACAGGGCTTGACAGTGCGAGTGTTTCACTCGCATTTGCGACTAAAAATAGGTGTGTGCAAACTGTAAAATATATTTAGGGGCACATGTGCGCATAAAAAAAAAAAAAAATCAGCCGAAGCAGCCTATATTTTTGGCAATAAAAAAATATGATAATCTAACCGCAAATGTTGGAGGAACTCCAGCCGCCTTCCCTCTTCCCTCTTCCCTGTGTGACACGGTTATGGGTGGTTTTCCAAGCCACTGTCGGCACAATGAATATAAGTCCCACTGTCGGCAGGGTGGAAATAAGTCAAAGTGTGGAGGAGATGGACCGGATTAAGCGGCGGCTCTCTGGTGAAGCCTGCTCCGTTCTCCCCGTAGTTCAAATAATTTCAACTCTGAGTGCGGAAAATAAGAGCGGTGTGTGACGCCAAGGGTAGCGGTGCCGCTTTGTCAAGCGTTGCTGCCCTCTCCATAGACAAACAATGGGACAGCCAGCGCAAAGCGGTTTTACAGCTGATCATGTGTAGAGGCCTTTAGGGACCGTTTGCCACGGTACCGCTGCTGGGCAGTGTGGAAATAAAGCCCTTTTCAAAGCGCAGACCTCCGCCGACAAACCCCATTCATTGTGTATGTGCTACCGCGGCGCAAGAGCACACCACTCTGCCGCCAATCTGAACGGCACGCGAGATGGCGCATGTCGTATGGCAAGCCATTTTAACATTTAATCGCTAGACTGGATATTCATTACTGATATCTGCAACATAATTTTGCCTAGTCAAAACTCTTATTCAAGATATCTGTAATCAGATTTTGCCTAGTCAAAACTCTAATTACTTCTTAATTGTCATTATAGATATCTAAAATGTAGTTTCGGATATCTGCAATTGTTATTGCGGATATCTGCAACTGAATTGTAGATATCTGTAATTCCAGTTTGAGATATCTACAATTTAATTTTGACTAGTAACAATTTAAGTTCAAGTTAACTTTAATTATCATCAATTGAAGATATCTACATGGTCCTTTCTAGATATCTTGAATTGAGTTTCAGATAGTCAAAATGACGTTGTAGATATCTGCAACTGAATTACGACTAGTCAAAATGACGTTATAGATATCCGCAACTGAATTATGACTAGTCAAAATGACGTTGTAGATATCTCAAACTGGAATTATAGATAGTCATAATGTAATTGTAGATATCTATAATGACAAACCCCACACACGAATGGCAAAAATAGTTTGAATCTTACTAGTCAAAACTGAATTACAGATATCTGAAACTGTAGTTTTTAACAAGTCAGAATGACGTTATAGATATCTGTAATTCAGTTATGACTAGGCAGAATGACGTCATAGATATCTGTAATTCAGTTCTGACTAGTCAAAATGACATTAGAGATATCTGTAATTCAGTTTTGACTAGTCAGAATGACGTCATAGATATCTGTAATTCAGTTCTGACTAGTCAAAATGACGTTATAGATATCTGTAATTCAGTTTTGACTAGTCAGAATGATGTTAGAGATATCTTAAATTAAAATTCATACTAGTCACAATGACATTACTACTAGTCAAAATAACATTATAGATATCTATAATGGTAATTCCGGATAGTCAAACTTAGCGATTAAACATTAAAATGGCTTGCTATACATGTCGCGGCGTTTGCGCGCTGTGACGACACCTCGGCGCCGCGCATCCAATAGCAGAGAAGAGCGTGAAGTAGACCCAGAAGCGGTCACCATGGAGCTGTAGCTCCTGAACGAGCCTGCACTCCCCCAAATCCTGTCCTCTGCGCCCTACCCCGTGGTGGGCGCCGCGAAAGCTCTGTGTGAAAGAGGTTTTAAGTCCTGCAGAGTTTCAGGGGACCTGGAGAATGTTTTAGGATACTAATAACATTATATAAGATAATCATATTGCAAAGATAATATATATAAGATAATAATATTAAAGACAAAATTAAATTGCAATACTTTTTCAAAACTTGATGATTTTACCTCTGTACATTTTGTATACAAATTCATTACATACTTATGCTTGTAAATGTCTATTTGCGTCATGCTTATTACGGAAAACACATTATTTGATCAATTTACATTGTGCCCCTAAAATTCTTTGTGCGCTCCTTACTTTTTCAACTTAGGAGCACATGTGCTCCTTGGGAAAAAAGTTAGCGTCAAGCCCTGAGGTACCAAATGTGTAGCTTTTATTACAAAATACACTTACTAATAGATAGTGAATGAAGCAAAAGGAAACAGTGGAAAAATGTTTGCAAATACTTAACAGAATTACCTTTCTACTTGCCTCATAAAACCTATACTCAAACAGAGATTATTAAGTGAATTACAAATTAAATCAAGTTCAATCTTAAAACTGACTTTGAAATTCTATATTTACTTAGGTATGGAATTAATTGGTGGACTAATACATTCATGTATACATTCTTGTATATTATTTTATTTCTATTGCTTAATTAAATATCAAATAATTAACTGTTGGAATGGTGTATAGATATAACCTGTGGTCACTGCAGATTATGATGGCAGAACATCTGGTCCCATCCCCCAACCTCAGAAATAAACATGTAAATCCAGTACAACTACCAAGAATCAAAATGACAAAGACTAGATGTTTATACTTTATGTAATTTGTGTAGATGCCTTGAGGGGAAAAAAAGTTGTAGTGTACCTGGTAGTTTTGCGAGGTGACCGGTGGTGGTGGTGGAGGGACTTCAGGCTGGCGCTGAGGGTAGCCGTAGTCCGTGGCAGCGTGGGTTGGCTGGTATCCTCCATAAGCTGCAGCAGTAGCAGCTGCTACAGCGACAGGGGCAGGCCTAGCTACAGCAACTGTGGCTGCAGTGGGAGCATAGGCCGCCGCCACAGTGTGTGCTGCCACAGGTGCTTGATGAACTGTGTAACTTGCCACTGTGGTGGGGTGTGTGTATGCTACCCCGGCAGCTGGCTGCTGACTGGTAGGGCAACATAAAAGAGAAATGTTAAAGGTTAGTTGGCCATTTGCAACTTGTTGCTACTGCAGTAGTTTTAATTCACATGTTGAAAGCATCACCTCTACAACAGAGAGTAGAGAGGGGTATATCATACATGATCAGGGTATGTCATGCCTTTACTTTGTAAAAGCAACTATAGGAGGGAGGAGACTCCCGCAATAGCCAAAGTATCATGAACTTAAATTAATAGACTGGGCTTTTATGAGCTTTAATTATTAGCTCTCTCTCTCTGAGATGTATCATTTAAAGTGTATCAATCAAAAGATCACTGACAGAAAAATGATGGTTTAAATGTAAGAATGATAATTTCAGAGATGTACCTTTAATTGAAATTTTACAGACTGCTCTGTAGACTGTAAAAAAAAAGACTAGAAAAGGCATATCCTGTGGAAAAAAGCTTGAAAGGTATAAAGAAATGAAACGCATTGCTGAAAATGCAGCAATATCAAATGTAATGCCTAAAAAAAATTGTATAGCTCAAATGCATTGCATGCATTGCGCTGCTCAAAAACTTGGAAGCTTAAATGTAAAACTAGCAGATGAACTGCATTACTGAAAGACCTAAGAGCTAAAATACGATGCTAAAGAAGCTGAAAGCCAAACTGCAATACTGTCGAAGATGGAAGATGACATAAAATGCCTGAAAAGGCAAAGGGAAGAAATGTTTTCAGCATTTCCCATACATAGGGTGTTCTTGACTGGCCTGCCAATGCAAATTAAAACTCTCCCAGGTACATAAAATTCAAATAATTTTTAAATAATTAATTTTATTTTTAATCAAGACACACAATGGTCATTTCATAATTCATACAGACCAGAGGACCTTCAGTGGGGAAAAAAACCCCACAAGGTGCACCCCTCAATGGTAAAGCACCATTATCACTGACATGATCAAATACAGCATTTGCTGTCACAGCAGACGTTACACTGAAAGATAAGAGGAATGTCTGTAATAACATCCTACATGTTCCTGAACTCTGGTGTAACCAGTGGTCCCTGGGGACCTCCCTGCCACCCTTTACCAGGAGGCTATGGTGCACTGAGCTTTAAGCCCGGTTTCCACAAAGTAGTGTGGTTCAGTTCGGTACACGTTTTTTTTACATTTTAGGGCTGGGCAGTATGACAAAACTTTCGTATCACATTTAAAAAAAAAAAAAAAATCATATCGGTTTCACGGTATTTGACGGTATTTGCTCGGGTTCGGCCCACTTGACATGCTGCTGTGTTGTGCTATGGCCTATTCAAGTGCTGGAATTTGTTATTTACGTGACAACGCCTGAATACAACACAGGCTCTGCTCCATTAGTGCCGTGCTTGGTTATAATTGTCTTGGAGTCGGGTCGGCTTCAGTCAGGAAAATGCGACCCGAGCTGTGCTCTAGTCTGCTCACCTGTGTGTGTGTGTGTGTGTTTGTGTGTGTGTGTGTGTGTGTGTGGGTTGAACTCTGCTGTGCGCGATACAGACAGCAGAGGAGAATTGTAAACGGCGGTGCACCGCTGCTAGTTGCATATAGGGGAAACACTGCTCTTTTTGGTATGAGTTCAGGACTCTCTGTGCTCTCACTCTCACCGGCTCTAGCACGCCTGTGGTGTGCAGCGGTGAAATGGGTCCCCACTTAAACACTTTCCCGCTGCACATGTTCCAGACTTTGTTTGGGCTATTCAAAAGACAAAAAACTAAATAAAATACATTAAAATAAGTGCATAAATAGAGATTAACTTGAAATAGAATTGTCCATTACACTGTCCAGTCCAGTTGCGAAAATTTGTCTGTGTGTGTGACTGGATTCAGGATGTATTAAACAGTCTTATTGCCATAGGGACAAAGGATCTTTGGAAACGCTCTGTTCTGCAACGTATTGAGATGAGCCAACTGCTGCTCCAGGAGGCTGTGGAGAGGGTGTCTGCTATTGTCCATTATAGCTTTCAGCTTGTTCAGTGCGCCCCTCTCTACCACAGTTCTTAGTGGGTCCAGTCCAAGCACTTAGCCAGCTTTTTTAACCAGCCTGTCCAAACGCTTGATGTTTTTGTCTGTCAAGCTGCTTCCCCAGCACACTGCAGCGTAGAGAAGTGCACTGGCCACTAGAGTTGGGCAGTATTCAAATTTTGTTACCGTTAAACCATCCCCACATTTTCCCGGGGTATAGGGTATTACCGTGACTAATTAAAATCACTTTGATGGGCTCAGAGGGTGGCCGATGTAGTTTTCAATAATCCACTTGACGTCCGTGTAAAGTTTGAAAAAAAAAAAAAAAACTTTTATTCCACAAGTGTCACAAAAAAACTATCCACAGAATTGGCCTTTCTTAATGCAAACTACACAGGACAGGACACAGAATGAAAACCGTGTGTCTCTACAGCTACTCTAGGGTCCACTAATTACCCAGCTGGACAGCCCATCATGAAGCCTGTGTGTGAGGCTGCTGTCTCTTAAAGCTACAGTACCCAAGTTTCAAAACTCACTGAAATAGCTTATTCTAGACAGAAAGGATTAACAAATAATCAAATTCAATGAAACATACTTAATTATACATAATATTTAGACCATTACTGAACTTCCAAACTCAAAGCTTCAATATAAAATGTATATAAACTCCTCAAAAAAAGTTTGGAAACATTATTTCAGTCAATTATTGCTCCCCTTTAAAAATACTAATTGGTGTAGTATTGCATATCATTGGAAAGCCTAATTAGTCACCTTTACAATGAGGTATAACTTGTAATGATCATGCTTTCGTGGAATGAGCAACACAGCAAAATGTGTGGGTAGCGCCCCCAAAAAATGTGCCAAAATCCCCTGCAATATTCTTCTGTTGGTATTCACTCTTGTTTTGAGCTTCAAGTGCTGGCAGGTGTGTTTAGCACCTAATTGACAGCACTTGTGTGCATGGGTCCTGCAACTTTGTTGAGTTTGTGTGTGCTCCAAGCATCAACATGCCACGTTTGGCCCGTGCAGTAGGGCAACTGGAAGCTGGTGTTCCGGTACGCAGAGTGGCAGCATTATTTGGTGTCAGCCCTGATACCATTTCGAAACTTACGACCAAGTTCCTTGAGACTGGTGAAGTCAAAGACAGACCAAGAAGTGGGTGTCCCAGGAAGACAACACCCCAAGAAGACCGGTTCCTCACTCTTGCTTCACTGAGGAACCGTAGGCTTTCTTCCAGAGTGTTACAGGCAAGATTTGCACAACAGTACCACAGACAGATCTCTGACCAGATGGTGAGGAACAGACTGCACATGGCCAGTCTTCGTGCTTATAAGGCTGCCAGGAAGCCTGCAATGACTGGCCTTCACCGTCAGGCCCGTTTGCGCTGGTGTCGACAGCACCGATAGTGGAACCTAAGAATATGGGGCAACGTCATGTTCAGTGATGAATCAAGGTTCTGTCTGCGGAAGCTGGATGGCAGGATCAAAGTATGGAGACGGCGTGGAGAACGCTATGCAGATTGCTGCACAGATCGCGTGACATCTTTCAATGGGGGCAGTGTGATGGTGTGGGGTGGTATCTCTCTCACAGGCAAAACAGAACTTGTCATCATTGAAGGCAGTCTCAATGCAGTGAGATATCAGAATGAGATTCTGGAGCCAGTGGCAATCCCATATCTCTAGAATCTGGGATCTAACTCCATCCTCCAAGATGACAACGCTAGCCCCCACAGAGCCAGGATCATCACAGACTACCTCCAGAATTTGGGCGTGGAGAGGATGGAATGGCCTGCCATGAGTCCAGACTTCAACCCAACTGAACACTTGTGGGATCAGCTTGGGCGTGCTGTACGTGCCAGAGTGATCGACACAACCACGCTGGTTCAACTTCAACAACTCCTGGTTGAAGAATGGGATGCCATCCCACAGCAAAATGTGGCTAGGTTGGTGACCAGCGTGAGGAGGGGGTGCCAAGCTGTTGTGGCCGTGTATGGATCTTCCACACGCTACTGAGGTCCCTGACAATGTAAAATGACAACAGTTACAACAGTTAGCGTAACCTCACTGAAGCGATGTAACCTAACTAACTGTTGTAAGATATGACAAGTGGCAACACCCTGGTCAAGGTCTTTGATGGAACAGCTGTTGGTGTTGGTCACTCTTTTTGTTCAGAAATGTCGTTTTGTAGTTTTATTGTTCATTGTTGATATGTCGATTGCGCAAAGCTAACATTAGCTACTGAGACAGCATCTGTTGCCATGGCAACAGTAAACAAAAGTAAATCTAAAGTAAATCTTCTACTGTGGCCCTCTTTACAGGTTGGATGGTACTGACATCTGGCCTATTTACAATGTATACAATATTGCACCCTACTTTCGTCCCCCCAGCCCGCAACATGAATGTTTACTGTTGCCATGGCAACAGACTTTGTTTCAGTAGCTAACATTAGCTTAGCACAATCTACATATTAACAATGAACAATAAAACTACAATACGACTTTTCTAAACAAAAAGCGCTACCAACACCAACAGCTGTTCTATCAAAGACCTTAACCAGGGTGTTGCAACTTGTCATATCTTACAACAGTTAACATAACCTGACTGAAACGATGTAACCTAACTAAACACAAAGACATTACAACTACATTAGTAAGAGTACACTAATAATAAGATGTCAAGTGCTTTGTGACTTTAATCCTCCTCGAAACAATACATGAAAAATATAAAGGATGAGTTGGCTGATAACTGCCAACTGAAGCAGCAGCCAAGCCACCCTAGAGAAGTGAACGTTGCCCACAAGCATGGTAGTGCCTTTCATACTCAAATAGGCTAGAAATGTATACAAAAGTGTGTGCCAGATAATATACATACAACAAATAAACACACACTAATACTCACTGTATGACATTAACATAAAACAATGAATGCACATTACTTGTTGCTGATTATTTAATCATTTAATTTATCTCCATAAAAACGCCTGGGTCCATCACATTGGAGTGTGTTTCGAACATGGTTGGACAACAAATCATACAAATTGTTCTTTACTAGCATAATCCAGTGTTTCCCCTACCATTATATTAGGGGGGCGCCCGCAATGGTTTGTTACCTGACATAGATATTGTTAAGGATAGTGTGTAAATGACCATCAAAAAACTGCTGTTACGCACAGTCAAACACGCCGCTCACACAGCAGTGCAGCACGGCACTGTACACACAGTTGGAGCGGAGCCTGTGTTGCATTCAGGCGCTATCACATAAATAACAAATTCCAGCAACTGAATAGGCCACAGCACAACACAGCAGCATGTCAATTGTTTTTGTAATTGTTATCCCTGTACTTTGACCCTCTTGCTTTTATATCTATTACCTTGGAGATAAAACAAATGCCACTAACCGAGTTCACCAAAGACAAAGATCTTCTCTACTGTTGTTATTTTGCAATGCATGTAGTTTAACTTAAAGTTATTGTATATTACTGCATAGATTGTAGACAGTCGGCAGTGTGGCAATATTTTACTCCTTCCATCACCGCATTCGCATTTGTGACTAAAAATAGTTTTGTGTGGGCAAAATAAATCATTCAGCACACTGTGTGAGTACAGATTTCAACCAGCAGCAGAAACGAAACGGCAAATCCCGCCATTTGTGGGTTAAACGGGGGTCACAGACATGGACAGGACGTATTCCTGTCAAATATGGCAGTACGTGATAACCGCTTACCGGAGACGGAGAAGTCCGGCTCCAGGTGAATAACTTGTTGTCATCACTGCCCAAAAGTACCTGGACAGCTGAGCCATGGCGTCACACAGTATGTGGCGTATCAGAGGAGAAACAAGCCATTCACATTTCTCTCTCTGTGGCAGGTAACGGTCCACAAACCTCACCGCACTTTAGGGACTGTTCTTTACTTATGAAGGGACTTGTCAGGGGAGGTGGGTGGCTGGTTGATTTTTATTTCATTTATTTATTTTATTTTAATCCCCCCTATGTTAATCACTTATTGATGCTGTTTTTGAAGTATGAATAAGTCAATAAGTAATTTATTCCACTGAAACATCATTGATGTATTATAGAAAAGTGATTTATCTTTTTATAAATGACAAAAGGCACATCTACCTCATTTTTGCTACTACTTAGAACCGTGATACTTTCACTGGTATCGTACCGTGGGTCCCAATTTTGGTACCGTGACAACACTAATCTGGAGGGGGTTCATCTGCAAAAACTAATGAAAAACTAAAAAACGGCATTCGGTATCCGGCCAAGAGATATCTCTCACCCCTTCCCCCCACCACCCCTGCTGCTGAAAAAAATCCTAGGAAACACTGCTAACAGATTATATTTTTTTCCTAATATTTATGATTATTTTGTTCATTTAAACAATCGATATTTCTATTTTTATAGTTCGACTGGCCGTCAGTTACTTCAAAACGCTGTCATCTGTCACTGCAGCTTAGTCAATAGCCCTTTTCCACCGCAGGAACTTTTATCATTTCCCCAGGATTTTAAAAAACATCAGCGCATTTCCACCGAAACCACCCTGGGAAAAAAACCTTCCCTCAACCCCAAACTTTCCCTGAAAAAAGTACCTTGTAGGGGGGGTAGGACTTTTCAGATTCCCCTGAATTTTTTTGTTTTTGTTTTTTGTTTTTTGAGTATTTCATTTTGTTTTTTTAAACTTGTAAAAACATACAAACATATAGCTCAATATAACAACATGGATCAAACCCCCACCCCTAAGAAGGAAAAAAAATAAGGTCAGCGCAAGTTAATACACAAGATTACTTGTAACCTATGTAGTTTAAGTATGGCTTCCAAATTTTCAAAAGTTGTTGTATTGGTTCCTGAGACTATATGTGATTTTTTCCGAGGGGATGTAGCTATTAATCTCCGAAGACTACCTGTCAATAGGGATAGGGAATTCAGATTTCCAGGATACTGCAATACACTTTTTGGCCACACAAAGAGCAATTTGAATTTAAGTTGCACATTATTTAGAGAACCACGGATACTTCAAAAGTTCCCCAATAGACAAAGTTCAGGGTCCAGTGGAATGTTAGCTCCTGTGATCCTGGTTAAAATGGAGCAGATGTCATGCCAGAAAGGCCTCACTTTTGTACATAGCCAGGACTACAGGTACAGTGCAAAAAGGAATCAACTTCAGTAGTATATCTGAAGCACATTTCTGATAGGTTAGATTTAAATGAATGTATTTTTTCTGGGGTAATGTATAATTGGTGCAGAATATTGTAATTAATCAATCTATATTGGGCATTAATAGTGGCTGATAGTCTGTTCCGACATAGATCTGTCCAAAGTTGTTTGTCAATTGTAATATTAAGATCTGATTCCCATTTCGTTCTGGATTTATACAGACCTGGTTTGGGGCCTTCATTCAGGCCCTTCCACCTACGTAAATCATCTTTAATCTTACTGAGCAATGGGAGATAATTCAATTTGTACAGGTTTTTAAGGTTGTTGTCGACAATTATTCCAAGGTATTTTATACCATTCAAAGGCCATCTAAATGGGCTAGCTTGCTGGAGTTCAGAATAATCAAAGTTCGTAAGTGGAATAATTTCACTTTTATCCAAGTTCACTTTATAACCTGCAATACTATCATAAGTATTTAATATAGTTTGTAATTTGTAAAGGGAATTGCCAGGGTCTTTTAAATACAAAATAACATCATCCGCCAGAAGATTAATTTTATGAACTAATTGTCTGGCCCACCTGAGAGCCCTTTATGCCAGGATCCTGTCTAATTGCTTCGCCTAAAGGCTCAATTGCAAAGACGAAATGTGCTGGAGACAAAGGGCATCCCTGTCGACTCGATCTACTTAAAGGGAATGTAGACGAAATCTGTCTATTGGTGCTAATTTTTGCCCCGGGTTTATGGTAGAGAATTTTAGCCCAATTAATAAATGATGGGCCAAACCCAAACTTGGTCAACACCTTAAATAGAAACGGCCACTCTAGCCTACCGAGGGCCTTTTCAGCATCCAAGGCCACTGCTATACTAGGCTCCATTTCAGATTTTGTTAAGTGGATAATATTTAAGAGCCTACATAAGTTGTTGGCTGAGGAGCACTTTGAAATAAAGTTTGAGTCTGGTCTGAGTTTATTAGTTGTGGTAGGTACTGGCCAAGTCTGTTAGCAAGGGCCTTGGAGATCAATTTGTAATCTCTATTTTGGTCAATGACGTGACGCTAATTTGTTTGTGTCCATATGGTTTAGTCAAATTTAAAAGGGTTCAAATTTGAAAATAAATATATGATTAACTTACAAACTTGAATTTTGTGTGGATCCAGTATAACATTTCTGCTTTTAATACATTTTGAGAGAATATCTTAGAGGATAATGGCAAAAATGTCTAAGTTGTGTAACCATAAAAACTTTGCACCAAATCATTAAACTTGCTTAAAAATAGGGATCGACCAATAATCGGCACTGCCAATAATATCGGCCGATATTCCGCATTTTATGATAATCGGCATATCTTAGAGAGCTCATAGTGCCTTATTATCCCACCAGAACACTGAGCTCTGAGAACGCAGGGTTACTCGTGGTCCCTAAAAGTCTCCAACAGTAGATCAGGAGCCAGAGCCTTCAGCTATCAGGCTCCTCTCCTGTGGAATCATCTTCCTGTTGCAGTCCGGGAGGCAGACACCGTCTCCACATTTAAGACTAGACTTAAGACCTTCCTCTTTGATAAAGCTTATAGTTAGGGCTGGCTCAGGCTTGCCCTGTACCAGCACCTAGTTAGGCTGACTTAGGCCTACTCTGCCGGAGGACCCCCCTATAATACACCGGGCGCTCGCTCTCGCTCTCTCTCTCTCATCCTATTACTGCATCTTGCTAACTCGGCCATTCTGGATGTCACTAACTCGGCTTCTTCTCTGGAGCCTTTGTGCTCCACTGTCTCTCAGGTTAACTCATATCGCAGCGGTGCCTGGATAGTGTGACGTGTGTGGTTGTGCTGCTGCCGTGGTCCTGCCAGATGCCTCCTGCTGCTGCCATCATTAGTCTACTGTTATTATACACATATGATTATTATCACACATGTATACTGCCAAATACTAATATATACTTTCAACATATTGTACCACAGTAGCCAGAACTATAACGATAATATTATTACTTTGATGAATGTTGTTGTAAGCTACTACAGATTACTGTCATTTTATTATGCTGATCTGTTCTGTACGACATCTTTTGCACGTCTGTCCGTCCTGGAAGAGGGATCCCTCCTCAGTTGCTCTTCCTGAGGTTTCTACCATTTTTTTTTCCCTGGTAAAGGGGTTTTTTTGGGGAGTTTTTCCTTATCCGCTGTGAGGGTCCAAAGGACAGAGGGATGACGTATGCTGTAAAGCCCTGTGAGGCAAATTGTGATTTGTGATATTGGGCTTTATAAATACATTTGATTGATTGATTGATTGGCCGTTTTTTCCACAAATAGTTTATTTTAATTAAAATATGTTTATTTTAATTAAAACGCGCTCCTTTGGCTCTCATGCAGCCGTCTCTCTCTGCCTGAAGTCTCCACTCTGTGCTGTGTAACAAATGTCCCGCCTACAGCCCCCACTGATTGGCTACACGGCACAAGTGAGTGACAATCAATCAACTCTGAAGGCTCTAGATGCAGCGCTGCAGCGGCGCCGGCACAGGGAGAGAGGAGGATAGAGGACTGCTCCGTAAAGCAGCAGTGTGATGTTTGAAAGCAAGGCAACAGAAAATGTCGAAGTTGCAATAAGAAATCCTCTATGCTAAAGTTTTAAAGACACCACTGTTGATGCTTGATAAACACGCCATCTTCATACTGTATCTCACTGTCTGCTCCCCCCCTCACGTGGTTGCTCGCCAGTCGCAACAGGCAGCCATTGGAAACAATAATGTCGTCTAAAACTACTTCACATCGGCTGCTAAAGCTAACAGACATGTAGAAGTTTACTTCAGTGCTTTTCAGCTGTGTATGGTCGGTATTGCGCTTGCTTGTGTGTGTGCGTGTGTGTGTCACGCTGAGAAGAAACTGTTGTCTGTGTGCAGCTATGTGTACATGGACTCTCTGTGTGTGTGTGTGTGTGTACATGCACGCTAACTCAGCAACTGATGTGAAGTCGTTTTGTAGGTTTCATTAGTTCATTTAGACATGCATTTAAAAAGTATAGAAGGATATCAATCAAATTTACTTGGCATGAATGTAAAAGTACTCATTTTGCTGAAAAAATGAAATGTGACTGGTATATTAAATACATGTAATTACAAATTACTTTAATAAAAATAAGTCTGGTAACCAATGAAAGTTTAATCTTTATTTATAAACTAATTATGCTATTTGATGGAAAAAGATAAATTAAAAATCTGAAAAGTAATTACTACTAAAGCTATCAATAAATGGAAGTGAGCCAAGGTTGCTGTTCCTGTCACCCTCTTTATTGGTTTGCATTTAATCAGGCTGGATCAGATGTACCTAAGAGAGAACGTAAGACATCATTAATTTACTGTTATTTATTTCAGTGAACTTTAATAAATGCTGCTAGAAGATCCCTGAACGTTTTGTTTTTAGATAATTTAACTTATTGCCGAGACTCGAATTTCAGTACTGTTCAGTTCAGTTCAGTTTTTACTTTGATATTTAAAAAAAAATCAGGGAGCCATTTCATTTTCAGTGAACCTTAAGAGATCTCTGCACTTTGTTTTTTTTTAACATAATAAAACAACCAACCATTTCAACCAAGATTTGCATCAGAGTTTGTGTTATTCTACAAAAGTTTAAGGTCTTTTTAATCACAGATTTTCAGTGTCCAAAAACAAACAAACAGTATACTGTTGTATTCAGTCTAATCCCAGGTGTGTTATTCTAAATTTTGACACCAAAATTTTAATTTTTACTGCAAATGAATATCGCTTCTAAATATCAGTTATCGGTTTCCTTGACTACTAATAATCAGTATCGGCCCTAAAAAACCCATGTCAGTCTATCCCTACTTAAAAACACTAAAATTCTCAATAAAACACCATATCGACTAGTTTGGCATGATCCCATATTATTACTTTTTATATTAAATAAAAGGTAATGGAATACAATTGTTCTAAATATGAAATTTAATTTGGGGAATCATGAAAGTCAAGTAAGCTACATGAAGTGTCAAGTTGTGTAACCACCATTTAAGTAAAGAAGGCCATGTGACAGGAAATGGCATTACAGAGAAGGACCCCTGATGATCACAAATGCTGCATGACAAGGTTAGAATCTCTTAAAATTACAAATAAATTGACGTTTTAAGACTCTGGTCAGGTTTGGTAAGTTTACATGTCAAATGGTATGACCCTAGAAAAACATTAATAAATCATCATAAAAAATGAATATATATTTTAAAAAATTATGTTTGAAATATTGAGACTAAGGCCATGTGCTTACACAGGTGTCCATAGTAATGCCTGTCAAATTTGATTTTAAAATTAAATGTCAAATGATGTAACCGGTTATAACATTTGACTCCTGTTAAAAGCCTTTCTGTTATAGGGTAATTATGTCAAATATCAGCAGTTTATGATGGTAATTTGTGAGATATCAGTGTTCAACATAACATTTTTTCCCCACTGGCCCCCCGGGCCAGTAGTTCAGAGTTTTACTGGATATTCTTCTCTCTGGTCGGACATTTTATAAACTATTTGTATTTGGGGATTTCATGGGTGAGGTTAAAGTCGCCAAGGACAATAACTAAGGAATCCACTCCACACACAGTAGCCTATCTGGTCGGCGAGCGTGCGCTGTAGCCTACCTCCTGCACGTTAGCCTGCAGTGGGATGTAAACACTGAGCAGAATAAACAAAGCAAACTCACAGGGGGAGTAAAAAGGTTTGCAGTTGATGAAAAAAAGATTCCCGATCAGAAGAGCCGTGCTGCTGGATCACTGTCACGTCATTACACCAGCCACTGTTAGTATAAAAACAGATACCTCCACCTTTAGTTTTGCCGGAGAGTTCCGTGTTACGATCCGCTCAAGAGTTGGAAGCCTGCCAGCTGCAGCGCAGAGTCCGGTATCGATCCACACAGCTACGTCTCCGTGAAGCACAAAACTGCAGGTGTAGAAAAGTATCCGTTTTTCACCATCAGTAGCTGA
This sequence comes from Epinephelus awoara, assembly GCA_035609425.1. Classification (NCBI taxonomy): domain Eukaryota; kingdom Metazoa; phylum Chordata; class Actinopteri; order Perciformes; family Serranidae; genus Epinephelus; species Epinephelus awoara. Next base: position 42,891,616 of record CM069302.1, on the reverse strand, counting down.
AGTTCATCCAGTTTACTGGCCATTGAACGCACGTTGGAGAGAAATGTACCTGCATGGCAGCGGTGTGCGGTGTCCGCGTTGGCGGAGACACACAAGCGCACCGGCACGTTTCCCCCTCCTCCAGTGTTTCACTGCACGAGCAAAGGTGAGGGCACCTTTGGCCAAAAACCCCAATAAATTCACTGAAGGCTCGAGAAAAGTGGGATGAAAATCCGCTGGAGTTGTTCCCCTGACAAAAAAAAGCCTTACAGTGTCACTGGCCTGTGACCTGTCAGTCAACTTGCCCGACACTTTTTGATTGGCCCCGGGCCATCGGGCCATGGGTTATGTTGAACCCTGGATATCAGTAGTTTGTGATGCTAATTAAAGATGTATTACAGTATAGAAAAATACTTTTGAACTTGTACAGTAGCTTTAAAGTACCTAAAAATCCAATAATTCCTTGAAAATAGAAATGTTACCCAAACATTAAAATTTCTGTGTGTAAAATACAATTATTGACATTTCTGCTATTTAATTACAATATATAATACATTTATAGAAAACTAAAGAAATCAAACTAAATAATTAAAATCAATTTTCCCCATTAGATGGCAGTTTCTAACCAGGAAAAAGTGGCTTGTCATGGAGTGCTAATGCTAATCAATGCTAATGCTGCAGAAAGGGCCAATTACGTCTTTACTAGGGTCGTAATGGTACATGTATTTGTGTCGAACCGTTCGGTACGCGACTTTCGGTTCGGCACGACCCTGTACCAAATTATTGGGCGCAGGATATTATTTTATTTTATTTTGTTTTATTTTAATTCCGTTTTTGCGAGCCGAACCATTTGAAATATCTAGTTCCCCGACGGACATAATTGAGTGACGTACCGAGTCCCATAAATCTCCGTTTTCACTTTGTGCAGCGCATTCTCGCATTTTGACAACATAGCAAGTGAGCCTGACGAACCTGAAGACCCACCCGCAAACCTTAAGTCCTCCGTTTGGGAGCACTTTGGTTTCAGGGTAAAATACGAAGAAGGAAATAAACAAGTTGGCAAGACAAAAGCAGTGTGCCGACACTGCAGAACAGCAGTCGGGTATGTACTTGGAAACACGTCTAACATGCTAACGCATCTAAAGCGACACCACCCGAGTTTGAACGTTAACCGGCACAACTAGAAAAAGCAATCTGGTGCAAACTACAATATCGTCGTCGTTTAAAAAGAAAGAGCGTTTCCCTGACCATCGCGCTAAAGAAATAACCAACGCCATTGGAGTTGAGTTAAATTGTTTAAGCTGCACTTTAGATATAAGCATGTTTTGTTTACTGCACTTTAACAAAGTGGGAAAGTTCCTAGTAAAACTGAATCTGAGCAGGCTTTAAAGCTGACTAAGTGCACTATACTTTAACACTTTAATTGAGTAAAACTGTTAAAGCAGAAATGTATATATATATATATTTTTCATTCAAGAAATGTGTTAAAAAAACAGCAGGATTTTATTTTTCACTTTTAAATTTCTATTTTCATTCAAACAATGTGAAAAAGCAGGATTTTATATATATTTGTTTCATTCAAAAATTGTGTAAAAACAGTTAACTGCTGTGGTGGTATGTTTTAATAAGGTTACCAATAAGTAAAAGATATTTGATAGTTGTCTATTTTTTTCATTACTGTACCGAAAAAAAAAAAACGAACCGTGACTTGTGTACTGAGGTACGTACCGAACCGAGATTTTTGTGTACCGTTACACCCCTAGTCTTTACAAGTTGTTGTTGACGCTGTAAGGCTTTTTTTGTCAGGGGAACAACTCCAGTGGATTTTTATTAGGGATGCACCGAAATGAAAATTTGGGGCCGAAGCCGAATAATATTAAACACTTGGCCGAATACCGAGTACTGAATACCGAATATCGTTGTTTAGTTTTTCATTAGTTTTTGCAGATGAACCCCCTCCAGACTGGTATTGTCATGGTACCAAAATTGGGACCTACTGTACGATACCAATGAAAATATCATGGTTCTGAGTAGTATCAGGATACCACAGTGAAAATGAGGCAGATGTGCCTTTTGTCATTTATAGAAAGATAAATCACTTTTCTATAATACATCAATGATATTTCAATGGAATAAATTACTTATTAACATATTCATACTTATACATACAGTAGGGTTGGGCGATATGTTAAAAATTTCCAACCAGCCACCGTCAGCCCATCAACCGGCAGTTGCCGATATATTCGACAGTTGTGTGTGTGGTGGAGAAAAAAAGAGGGGGGATGTTGCATTCATGTGATGTCGGAAAGAATCAAAAAATGACTTTCAGAATGGGATAATTCACATTGACGCCACCTCATATCAAAAAGCAACTTGGCAACTTGGATCTCCCGACACCACATGAATGCAGCAAAAAAATGCAGCGTGCTTTGCGAGCCCACTCATGTCCAACATGGCACGGAAATATCTGTGCATTCCGGCAACAAGCACGGCTGATAACATTGTTAACCATATGCGCATATGAGTTTACATTACGGCCGGGTTCCACTGGCTGCACTTCAAGCGTCTTGTTTACAGTTTGCTGAGCCATGACAGTTAAAGCATTTTCCACCTAAGTTATTACGTATATTTGAGTAATCTACAAGTTTACTGTACTGTTTGTCATCTACTCGCTTTCAAATGTCCGCTACGGACATTTACACAATGTCACGGATAAACATGGGTAAATGCATGAAAAAAAAATCATCACATATCACCTCTGATAATGGTTTATTCATTTAAAAACACAGTGTGCTCGTTTAGCACACTATTTCATGTAGTTTTTATCTGCTGGAGGGTCGCGTAGGGGAGCGTAGCGCAACAAAAATAGAAGAGCATCCTAAAATAGAGAGTTGTCGCGCTGCTCCTGTTGCCAGTGCAGCCGCTGTAATTGATAACAAGGGGGCGAGCTGCTACAGGACTCGCGCTGCAGATGTGTCGCGCTGCTCCCATTGCCAGTGGACCCCGACCGTAACTTTCAGCTCCGCCATCACTGACGTGTTTTGTGAAAGACTCATCGGAAATCAGTGTGAAGCTGCAGGTTCCAATACGCACACACTTTGAATTGTGCTCTACATAGTAATTATGGACTATATGTACCGAGTTGAATTCTGTGGAGACAGACCATTAATTTAGCAAAATAAAATGACAAATTTCGCCCCAAAAAAAAAAAAAAAAAAAAAAAAAATCGCCAAAAATGAAACCAACCGTGATGGACTTGGCCGATGGGCGATATATTCGTCCAATCGCCCAAGCCTAACATACAGGCATACATACAGCATCAATAAGTGATGAACATAGGGGGGATCAAAATAAAATAAATAAATAAAATAAGAATCAACCAGCCACCCTCCTCCCCTGACAGTCCCTTCACAAGTAAAGAACAGTCCCTTCATAAGTAAAGAGCAGTCCCTAAAGTGCGGTGAGGTTTGTGGACCGTCACCTGCCACAGAGACAGAAATGTGAACGGCTCGTTTCTCCTCTGACATGCCACATACCTGTGTTCGGCTGGCTCGGCTGTTCAGGTACTACTGGGCAGTCATGACGCCAACAAGAGGATATTATTGGAGCCGACTTCTCCCTCGCCGCCGGTAAGCTGATGGCCGCCGTATTTGACAGGAATACATTACTGTCTGTGTCTGTGACCCCCGTTTAACTCACAACCGGTGAGATTCGCCTATCGTGTCTGCTGGTGGTTGAAATCTGTACTCACACAGCGTGCTGAATGATTTAAGCCTATTTTGCTCACTCAAAACTATTTTTAGTCGCAAATGCAAGTACGGTGACGGACAGATCGACACACTGCTGACATTTTACTCCGGCCGTCACGGCACGCTGTTTGATTGCATTATCAAAACACGCCGCTATTATTCGTCCTTGCTTTTAACTTATTCCACCGAATGTGGGTTTTTTTGCTATATTCGGCCGAATATATTCGGTTATTGAATATTCGGTGCATCCCTAACAAACAGTGTATAAAATGTCCGACCAGAGAGAAGAATATCCTGGATCACAGTTACACAACTGTTAACAATGCCTATAACGCCGTCCCCCACGCTGCACTGGGCCACTCTGACCACAACACCGTCCACATGATTCCCTCATACAGGCAGAAGTTAAAGCTCTGTAAACCTGTTGTGAGGTCATCTAAGAACCTACCTACCATCACGCACTACGATGAGGTATAATGGAGTTAAATGAAATGAAGTTAGATTAAATGAAGTTTTATATTCATTTTTTCTCTCTCTGTTTCTTTTTTACTTGGGCCAGTAAGAATATACAAGGGGACAGTAAAACTCTGAACTACTGGCCTGGGGGGCCAGTGGGGAAAGAATGTTATGTTGAACACTGCTCTCATTACATTTTTATCAAACGTTTTCACAATAGTAGACAAGTTCACCCTTATGAGTTGTTGTCAGGTGATTTTTTTCTTATCAGAACTTAAGATACAAAACATGAGTTAAATTTTAAAATGAAACATGATTGTAAAATGTTTTTTTCAGCAAAGAATTTACAGTACAAGAAATTAGCTCACTGTTGTCAGATGTTCTTTTTCTGAAACTGAAAATAAAACTGAAATAACAACGGAAAAAAACAAGTTCACTTAACCTTGTTGACTGTCATATTTCATTTTCAGTGTCAATTTCTTCAACAAACATGGTGTTTGCCTGTAGAAGGAACATGGTCAGGCAGTGTTACATTTTTTATGAAAAATACCAGTTACACCAATTAACACAACCCAGTGTCATTTGGTGTAACTGGTATTTTTTCATTAAAAAAATATGATTATACACATGAAAATAAATGTGGAGTAAAATGTGGAATAAATGTAATCGCCTTTTGCAGCGCAACACTGTTTTTTTTTAAACAAATTTTACATAATTAGTCAAGCATTATTTAGAAAAAAAGGGGGTGTTTTTGGGAAATGTCCTGCTCAATATTGCCAAAATGCATTAAAATTAAAATATAAATACTCCAAAAATATCTTATTTCAATTTGCACCGCTCCAATTGCCGGTGCAGCCGCTGTTATTGATAACAGGGGGGCAAGCTGCTACATGACTCGCTCTGCTACAGGACTCGCGCTGCAGACGTGTCGCACCGCTCCCGTTGCCGGTGCAGCCGCTGTAATTGATAACAGGGGGGCGAGCCGCTACAGGACTCGCGTTGCAGACGTGTCACGCTGCTCCCGTTGCCGGTGGACCCCAGCCGTAACTTTCAGCTTCGCCATCACTGACGTGTTTTGTGAAAGACTCGTCGGAAATCAGTGTGAAGCTGCAGGTTCCAATACGCACACACTTTGAATTGTGCTCTACATAGTAATTATGGACTATATGAGTTGAATTCTGTGGAGACAGACCATTAATTAAGCAAAATAAAATGACAAAAATCACCCAAAAAAAAAATAAATAAAAAAAAATGAAACCAACCATGATGGACTTGGCCGATGGGCGATATATTCGTCATAAATGGGAATCTTAACCTACTGTCGTGACTTAAATTATTCAGAGCGTCTTTAATCTAGCAGGACTGACGACAGTATTAAACTGGTCTGTGGTTGTCTTACAGACTCGTCCGATCTGTCAGTCGCCTGAGGAATCACACAGGAACACCACTGCTTCCTTTGGTGTTTTGCAGAGTCTCCTCTTCCCATCGGGGAGCGTGATCCTCAGTGTTACGGGATGGAGCAATACAAACGCGATTTCCCTGGATCGGAGTTCTCTTTTGACTTGATCGTATTCCTTCCTCCGTTTCACTAAGGTGGCGCTCAGGTCAGGGAAAAACATCACTGGTTTACCTTCATATGTGATGAGACCCTTTTCCCTGGATAGTTGTGAGGCGATGCTAAGGATTCTGTCCCGGTCCTGGGACTTGAGCAGGTGATTCAAAACGGGTCTCAGCCTCTGGTCATCAGGTGGATGGGGTGCCAGAGCACGGTGTGCCCGCTCGATTATCAGTGGTTTCATAAAGTGTCCCGGTCCCAGGGTAGCCGGTAACCAGTTGACAAAAAAGTTGACAGGATCATTCCCCTCACAGCCTTCTCGTAGATTAATAACACGTATATTATTGCGTTGACTGTAGTTCTCCAGCTGGTCAATTTCATCCCTGAGGAAGTCATTCTCCTTTTTCAGCTTGTTAACGCTCGGGCTGAGGTCCGCCAGTTGGTCCTCCATAGTGCTTAGGCACTCCTCTGTTTCGGCACCTCGGTTTATCCATCATGGTTTTCAGTCCAGACATGGACTGGTTTAATTCTGCCATTTTAGGGTCAATCTTTTGAGAGAGAGCTTCATTGCCATTCCTTATCTCCTGGAGGAGAATGAGCAGATCTCCGCCGCACAGGTGTTCCTGTGCCGTCGCCGCCATCATATTAGCTTCCTTGTAGTCACACTCAGTAGTTTTTCCCGATGGTTGACAAGCTCTGTTCACTCACTTTTTCTGACCAGGAGGCTTGTTCCTGGATCTCAAGTCCATACTGCAATTATTCGATCAAGTTATGAGTGGGTTTGGGTGTTTTAAAGTATTTTAAAATGGATTTGTTTGGAGAGCCCCCGGACTCGCGTCCACCTAGCTTCGCCGCATCACATGACCCCCCAATTCCCCTGAATTCTTGAGGGGAGGGGCTGTTTGCTGAAGAACGCTGATTGGTAGAACACACACTTGCAGCGTTCCGCACTTCCATGCCAGTGTGGCTGCAAACTTTTTCATTTCTACAAGCTTCACTTTGTTCGTGTTTTGACTAAGGATGGGTACCGAAACACGGTACTAAATTAGCCCCAGGGCTAAATTATCAAAGACCATAGTATTGATAAGCGCTAATAGTATTGGTTCTTTTGTGCCGGCACTGAACTTCTACACACAAACACACACACACACACACACACACACACACACACACACACACACACACACACACACACACACACACACACACACACACACACACACACGGTAACCGGTGAACAGCCAAGTGACCCTGGTGGAAACGAAGTGCAATTGCCAACTCTTACCTTTCTTGCATTTCACACAGCACTTAGAAAAAATGTGAACATCCACAACTCCCACCTCCCTCCAAAGTCCCATCCCCCTCCTCCTGCAACTCCACCTCCCTCCAAAGGCCTACTCCCTCCTCCTGTTATGTCCTCATTATGTCTATGATAGACGTAGGCGTTGGCAAGGTAACCTTAGATACACAGAAGAGGAGAGCGAGTGTTGGGGCGTCGGTGGCTTAGTGGTGGAGCAGGCACCCCATGTACAAGGCTGTTGCCGCAGCGGCCCAGGTTTGACTTCAGCCTGTGTCCCTTTGCTGCATGTAGGCTAAAAAATGCCCCTCCCAAAAATCTTTAAAATATCTAAACAAAAAAAAAAAAAAAAGTCCAAAAAACTTAATAACTTCAAAATTATGGCAAAAAGGTAATTTCTTGCTAGTTTCTTCCCTAGAATTAAGATAAAAATATTCACAAATGAAAAAACACTTCTAGTTGCTGATAAGTAGTGTTTAAAGACTCTGGAAACCCAAATCCACAATAGCCTTCTAACTATGTAATTTAGGGTCTTATGTACATAATATTAAACATGTAAAATCCATTAGAAATCAGTTTCCATCTAAATTCGAAATATCTGTCTCTTAAGTTTTTGTACATTCTTGAAATTGGGTTTGATTTGGCCGTGGTTATCTCTGAGATTTATTACACAATCAATTCCAAACCAATCATAAATCATCCGTCAGTTGTCTCATCCCGCCCCCCAGTGGCAGCGCAACAAAACCATTCTGCTCCTGCAAATATTTTGAGACTTGACTGAGTGGTAAAACTGAAACCTCCCTGGAATAATCAAGGTGGCATGACAGAAAAATATCTTGATTATCTAAACTAAAACTTTTATTCAGCCGAATGAAAACGTCAGATGACAGATTTTATAGAGCTCAGGACAGCAGTGTTACTTAAAATTATTTTATTGTTTAGTGGAGTCTGACAAACAGCTTTCTAGTCTGAGGTTTAGAAAATACAGATCGTAAACTGGCTGTACCGCTCGGCTGTAACCCAGCCTCTCCGGCAGGCTCCAGCAGCACTCGAATCAGGGTGACCGGCTCCAGAGCCCCGACAATCTGAGCCTTTGCAGCTCGTGGAGCTGCAGGAAGAGGCGGCTTGTGAGCGGCCGGGCTTGCCCCCCCCCGGGCCCAGTGCCGGCTCGTGGGGAGGGGACGTAATGTGCACCCTTCCTCACCCCTAACCCCAACCCCAAGCAGTTAGTTTTGCTATGCATAAACATATCCCCAATCGCGGAGGTGATGCTGCGGGAAACAACACAATTTTAGCCGGAGGGGAACCTTATTCGAGGCGGGCAAATACTTCTACACAACGCCAGAGACAGCCAGCTGGCACCGGTCTCTCCCGCTTTGAGGGTCGGTGTGTGTGTCAGAGTGAAGACATATTTAATCTATTAAGACTGGATTTGTTTGAATGAAAAAGGCTACTATCAGAAAAACGGAGCAGATTTGTTTTCAATGAAAACGTATCTCAATGAAGAAAGGCAAAGCGTTAGCCTCCCGTTGTCATTCATCTCAGCTAACACTGCATGTAAAAGTTATGCTAACTATTCTACGAAGTAACAATAATATGAATCACAAAACATTTTGAAACTTACCATTCAGTGACCACCTGAAATGAATCATTTTCAGCTGGCAGGGCTTCTGCTTCATCCTCTGAATCATCAGAGGGCTCAAACATGTACGGCTCGATTAAATTTGTGGCAGCCATTGCTGAGCCAGGGTGATGTCAATCAAAACGAGGGAGCTGTCAATCAGATCGTTATTTGCCACGCCCACTCTGTGCTGGCAAGTGGTCTAAGCAGCAAAAATGAGCTGTTTTTAAACCAGGGTTTCTAATAGTTATGAATGGTTATTTTCACTCAGACTTTTGTGGAGGATTAATGAGACACTTGACTTTGATATAATATATGCATTTTTACTATTTCAAGCTGTGTTTTCAAAGACTTTAACTTTTGATTTAACACTAAAAATTAAAACCATCGGCGCGCACTGCAGCGCAAGCAGACACGGACACCAGACTCGGAGCGCAGCGGACCAGCTGAAAACATCACCATGAGCATTTTATTTTACATCAATAAAATCTATTTTATCATTATTTTGAGTCACATTGTTTAAAGAATTTAGTCGTCTATGTTCAAGCAGGAAAATAGGTCTTATTACACGTCGGGCTTTCTATTTTCTTGTCAGAGATGTTTTCTTTTTTAATTACATGATAGCTATTCTCCCTTAACTCGCTTGTAAAGAATACCTTTGTCCATTTCAAATAACCCGTGGCAATAAAAATACTGTATATTTCCAAATAGTCACCCGGTGGCAAATAGCCGCCGGGGGTTTGACCCCATTTTGCGTATTAAACGCCGGTCCGATTAAACGCCCAGGCGATTATTTCCTCATTCATTGCCTCATGGCTGTCCCTCCTTGAGGAACTGTTTGCGCTTTTACACAAGTGTCAGTGGTGAAGTAGTGCACATGACTCGTTCTACGGACGGACAGACAGCCACATATCTAAAACAGGTAATACATCTGGCTACATCTTTCCCACATCAAATATCTGTAATGCCCTTGACCCACGTGCGTAAAAGCACACACAATTCCGCGTCCTCTCTCCACGGATGCTGTGACTTGATGGCCCAGTACTCATTGTAGCCCACTCTTATAAGACCCGATAATAATAATAACAATAATGATAATAATAGTAATGATAATAAGTTACTGTGGACCTATATGCCATGTCTTTTAATAAAATTACCAGAAGAGTTCGCTGAAAAACAGGTAATGTCAGCCTGACATGCCTGTGCGTCCCCGGTGAAAATCGCTGACATGCATGGGGAATACATCTTCTATAGGCTCGCCATAGCGTAATATCAGGACTCAAGGACCAGAATTCGGATGGCGGACCGTCGCAATGGCAATATTTCGGTGTGGCAGGCCTGTAACTGTTGGTTAAATGGCCCCTTCGGCTGGTCTTCGGATAACAGGGGCATTACTGGTATAATGCAATAGCACCACCCTGCGGTGAAACCTGTGTACACAAAAAAAATGACCCACTCTAAACGTTTAGAGATTTTTGTACTCACCCCTACATTATACAGTATTTTTGCAGTAAAAAAAACATACTGGACAGGAACTGTAACCAAATAACAGCCTGGTGCAGGTCGGTGAAAAAAAAAAGCAAATAGCCGCCTGGTTCGTGCGGGGCAGTGCGTGCTGTGGCAGTGCTGCCTGCTTTTATGCCAGGCTTGGCTCCTTTCAAAGACTCCTTGCGAAGCACTCCTCCGGGGTTTTCTGTACCTAATTGTATTGCGGAGTTTTGGCAACCGGATCTTTGCTCTCAAACCACAAAAAAATGTGGTGGCACAACAGTCTCCTTCAGTAAATCATTCTATGCTTTCTTCTGATTTTCATATTGGCTAGTCATCCTGTTTAATTTGTCTTCTGATTAAATCAGAACTGTTGAAACAAGTTGTAGATAGCCTCTGCAAATAATTGGTTGCTGGCAGACACTCTGTGCTGCAATAAAATGGTTAATCAGCAGTGCACTGTAGAGCCGATGGGCTGCTGGTTCTGCCAGCCTGAATGGAATATAATGTCTACTGTTGTGTAAAGCCTTTATAGACTGAGCTGAGTAGTGATGCGCGGGTGGACCCGTAACCCACGGGACCCGCAAAGGGACCTGTGGGTCGTGCAGCAGTGACCGTCTGTTAAATCAGTCTGTAAATGATATTTTGACATTATTATAATCTATTAATCTATAATCTATTACTGTCATGGCATCCGAAGGTAATGATGCGTTAAGCAGGTCCGCAGTCGTTTTCAAAACACACTTGTGTCACGCACTCCAAAAGAAACTTGTAAACTATAATTTATTGTACAAAACGGGGGAAACAAACGTTGACAAAAACGGTTCCATTCCAATTCAAAAGATAACGAAAAAATTAGGGAAGCACCGAATATTCGATAACCTAATATATTCGGCCGAATATTGCAAAAAAAAACAAAAAAAAACACACATTCGGTGGAATAAGTTAAAAGCAAGGCCGAATAATAGCGGCCTGTTTTGATAACGCAATCAAACAGCATGCCGTGACAGGAGTAAAATGTCGGCAGTGTGGCGATCCGTCTGTCACCATACTCACATTTGCGACTAGAAATAGTTTTGAGTGAGCAAAATAGGCTTAAATCATTCAGCACGCTGTGTGAGTACAGATTTCAACCACCAGCAGACACGATAGGCGAATCTCACCGGTTGTGGGTTAAACGGGGGTCACAGACACAGACAGTAATGTATTCCTGTCAAATACAGCGGCCATCGGCTTACCGGTGGCAATGGAGAAGTTGGCTCCAATAATATCCTCTTCTTGGCGTCATGACTGCCCAGTAGTATGGAGTTAATTTTGTGTCTTTAATATGCAATCAAAAAGAATGGATTTGAAAACAAAAAAATATTTTGCAAACAAAATTATGATTTCAAAAATACAAAAAAATGTCCATGAATGAATGAAATATATTTGTGATTAAAACCGTATCTTGATAAATCCACAAGTTTTGTTTACAAACCAAAATATTGTTCTCATGAACCACAGATTCGTTTGCATTTCCTGAGTTTTCGTTTGCGTTTCTTGAAGTTTTGCTTGCGTTTCTGCATGACTCTCATGGGTGGGACCTCCTCTGAAAACTGTAAGAAGCCTCCTGATTGGTCAGTCTCACTCAAAGAGACGGGGTGACAACTTCCGCCCCCACAGTGAGCCGGCGGTAAGGGAGACACGGAGAGTGACAAACATCGATCATAACAGGTATGTTTTGCGTAACTTTACTGTCTTATTGATGCTATTAAGTTTACACTTGTCGCTCTTCTGGTGCTTTTTATTCCTAACCAGTAGAGACAGCATTATCAGACATTAACACTCATAATTCAGACGAACCAGCTTAGCGCTCTGCGCTCGTCAGAAGTGACTGACAAGGTTATTACTGTCCTGGCTTCAGTGACAGTTTGATTCATCTCACAGATAACAGCTTATTTATGTATAAATAAATACACTTTAATTAGATATACTATCAGAACAAATCATCAGGTGTGTGTGTGTGGATCGTTTAGTCATTCCTGCAATACATTAAGCAAAGAGTTATAAAAGGGGGCATACTTTCACTGATCTTCATCCATTAGTGTTTGATCATAATCCACTTGGTCTCCTGAAGTTGCATAAATGACAGACACTGTATTAATCACTGTTAGTGGTACCTGAAAGCAGTTAGGTTACTGAGATACCTGTTATTATAACAGTTTTTACTCATGGAGATTAATTTTCCTTGTCTTCACAGGAGGATGGAGAACCATCCTGATGGACCTCAGGGTCAGGTAGTTTTTTTCCCTCCTCAATTTCATATACATTTTATCATAGTATTGTCATTGTGGGTGGGGGGTGGTAAGAAATAAACTATTACCTTCCTGGTGGTAAGAAATAAACTATTACCTTAGTTAACGTTACAGTTATCTTTATTGGTGTGGACGGCCCTTTACTCTGCTGAGCAGAGACATGAAATGCTGAGCAGCTTTCGGTAACTGCACGCCGATCACACTGTAAAAGAATTTAAGATGCATGGCATTGTTATGTGATCATGCAGAGTACATGTGTCATTAAGGATCTATTCCTGCCGTGCTTGTAATTTTACTGGGCAACAATGCAGAGAAGGTAATAGTTTATTTCTTACCACCCCCCACCCACAATGACAATACTATGATAAAATGTATATGAAATTGAGGAGGGAAAAAAACTACCTGACCCTGAGGTCCATCAGGATGGTTCTCCATCCTCCTGTGAAGACAAGGAAAATGAATCTCCATGAGTAAAAACGGTTATAATAACAGGTATTTCAGTAACCTAACTGCTTTCAGGTACCACTAACAGTGATTAATACAGTGTCTGTCATTTATGCAACTTCAGGAGACCAAGTGGATTATGATCAAACACTAATGGATGAAGATCAGTGAAAGTATGCCCCCTTTTATAACTCTTTGCTTAATGTATTGCAGGAATGACTAAACGATCCACACACACACACCTGATGATTTGTTCTGATAGTATATCTAATTAAAGTGTATTTATTTATACATAAATAAGCTGTTATCTGTGAGATGAATCAAACTGTCACTGAAGCCAGGACAGTAATAAGCTTGTCAGTCACTTCTGACAAGCGCAGAGCGCTAAGCTGGTTCGTCTGAATTATGAGTGTTAATGTCTGATAATGCTGTCTCTACTGGTTAGGAATAAAAAGCACCAGAAGAGCGACAAGTGTAAACTTAATAGCATCAATAAGACAGTAAAGTTACGCAAAACATACCTGTTATGATCGATGTTTGTCACTCTCCGTGTCTCCCTTACCGCCGGCTCACTGTGGGGGCGGAAGTTGTCACCCCGTCTCTTTGAGTGAGACTGACCAATCAGGAGGCTTCTTACAGTTTTCAGAGGAGGTCCCACCCATGAGTCATGCAGAAACGCAAGCAAAACTTCAAGAAACGCAAACGAAAACTCAGGAAATGCAAACGAATCTGTGGTTCATGAGAACAATATTTTGGTTTGTAAACAAAACTTGTGGATTTATCAAGATACGGTTTTAATCACAAATATATTTCATTCATTCATGGACATTTTTTTGTATTTTTGAAATCATAATTTTGTTTGCAAAATATTTTTTTGTTTTCAAATCCATTCTTTTTGATTGCATATTAAAGACACAAAATTAACTCCATACAGTAGTACCTGAACATCCGAGCCAGCCAAACACAGTTCTGTGGCGTGTCAGAAGAGAAACGAGTCACATTTCTGTCTCTGTGGCAGGTGACGGTCCACAAACCTCGCCGCACTTTAGGGACTGTTCTTTACTTATGAAGGGACTGTCAGGGGAGGAGGGTGGCTGGTTGATTCTTATTTTATTTATTTATTTTATTTTGATCCCCCCTATGTTCATCACTTATTGATGCTGTTTTTGAAGTATGAATAAGTCAATAAGTAATTTATTCCATTGAAATATCATTGATGTATTATAGAAAAGTGATTTATCTTTTTATAAATGACAAAAGGCACATCTGCCTCATTTTTGCTGTGGTATCCTGATACACTCAGAACCGTGATATTTTCATTGGTATTGTACAGTCGGCCCCAATTTTGGTACCATGACAACACTAATCTGGAGGGGGATCATCTGCAAAAACTAATTAAAAACTAAACAACGATATTCTGTGTTTGGTACTCTGTATTCGGCCAAGCGTTTATTATTATTATTCGGCTTCAGCCCCAAATTTTCATTTCGGTGCATCCCTAGAAAAAAACAGCTACAAGTTAGAGGGAATAGTGATAAAGTGGTAAAACTTGGCATTGATCCACAGCCTCAGACAGATGCGCTCAAGCGTGCCGCGCGCACAAGCTCCATTGGTAGGCGATACTATATTTTCACATTTTAACAATGCAATTTAAAAGTTTTGATTTTTATTGATAACCTACATTTACCAAAAACAAAAAGACTACATTTAGCACCAAAAAATATGTAAAAAAAATAAAAAATAATAAATAATAATAATAATAATAATAATAATAATAATAACAATAATAATAAAATAAAATAAAAAATAGGTAAATAAAAAAAAAAACGAATATCGAATACCAAATTTTCATAACGAATACCTACCCATAGAAACGAACATTCAAATATCCGAATAATTGGGTACAGCCCTAATAGACATTATATTCTATTCAGGCCGGCAGAACAGGATGACTAGCCAATGTGAAAATCAAAAGAAAGCATAGAATAATGTAATGAAGGAGACTGTTGTGCCATCACATTTTTTTTTTGTGGTTTGAGAGCAAAGATCCGGTTGCCACTGTGCAAAACTCTGCAATACAATCAGGCCTGAAAAAAACCCCAGAGACCATTAATACATTTGTTGTACCTAACACATACGTTCAGCGAGCATGAACATGTAAACATGTTGACAGCGATATTCAATGTGCTCCTTCCACAATCTCTCATTCACCATCACTAACGTTATGTCTTACACAAGGACAGCATGCTAGTTCAGCTGATAGCAAATTGTTACTAATAAGCTCAAATGACAGCTGTCTGTATGTAGACTAACTTAGTTTTTACACTTATCTTAAAATACTTTTAAACCTAGCTGCTGGCTGAGACAAACAGTCCCTCTTCTCTATACCAGCACTAATGTTCCCATGTTACCAGCCAACAAGCTGGCGGAGCGAAATATAGGGCATACGCCGATTCATCTACATCATCAGCCTGATTTGAATAAATTTTCCGGAACTTTGAGGTGCGGTGGTAACGCAAACCACACAGGTTACCAGGAATTCTTTTACCCAGGTAAATTCCTGGAAATAAAAATTCCTGGAAATGTTGGCGGATATGGGACTAATATGACCTATGGTCCACTGCGCAGAGGAATGTGGATCACAAAAGCAAGAAAAGCATGCTGGCTTTCACACTACAAAATCAGACCGGATGTAGTAGAACTTCCTGGTATTTCAGTCAGGAACACTTAAGTCAGAAAAAACTGTATTTCCATTTGCAGTATTATATTTGGCACTATGGCTCTGTTTTGGACCCTCTCTGCCTTTCCTTGGGCTACACAGAAAGCCTCTTCAACACGCCTATATGAAAAGCAGAGAGCACACCTCTCCACCCTTCTGCGTACCCATATGGAAAGCTAAAAGCGGACAGAGCACACCTCTCCACCCTTCTGCGTGCCCATATGGAAAGCCAAAGGCGGAGTGAGCACACCTCTACGCCCTTCCACATGCTTGCGTGAAAAGCCTTTAGGCAGAGAGGGCACACCCCTCTGTCCTCCATGTGCAAAAATGAGAAAAGCCTACGGCAGAGAGAGCAAACAGAGAGCAGCAGCAAAGACATACCATGTACTGGGACATACTAAATCTTTTTCTGGCATACTCTATAGTATGGTAGCATGGGGATTAGAATGCTCAGTATGTGTAAGCTAGTAGTTAAGGCCAGTGTTTAAACCTGCAATAACATAATGTTACTAAAGATGTGCAGCCTCCTTGTTCATTTTAAGACCACTGGGGTCTTCTGTCAAATAAGTTTCACTTGGGTCAAATTTTGCCACAAAACACCATATTGGCCAGAGAAATGTCAATGGTCACATTCGTGCAGGTGGAATACTTTGTAAAATAATGGGCAAAATTACACAGGTTAGCTCAGTAGAAAATTCCACTCAGACTGTCAGACAACTGTATTGTGTTTTTGGCATCTGATAAACCTTTAAACGCACGAATGTATCACTGACACTGGGCTTCCTGCATAATATGCTATCCTTTTCTGACCTGTGCGTAATTGACAGGCAAGAGTGAAAACGTTGAATTTCCCCTCAGGATGAATAAAGTAAATAAAGTAAATAAACTTATCCTCGCAAAAGGTAGCATCGCACCCTCCCTGCGTTTTGCACTGCAATGTTGAATTTCCATCCAACTGCAGCAGAGGGATAACCGCCCCCTCCCCCAGCTTGAACAATGGTAGCAGTGGGAACCACACAGCCTGGACATACCTGCACAACGTACTAACTCAGCTAACTGTTGAGCTGAAAAACAGTACGCAGCATGTTGGGACTGAAAAGCCAATTATTCACAGTGTCCTTAAGGTTACCTGTACTGGGCGGCAGCACCATGGGTAAATCCAAAGTAATTGCCGGTAGCCATTTTGGCATCTTCACCAAGCCGGCTGGGCACTGCGGAGGACAGATATACAGGATAACGCTAAGCTAACAGTTAGCAGCAGATTCAAATGAGCGCTCCAAGGACTATCCATTAACGTCACTATCTCAGCATTGCTTCTCCGTTTATCACGTTACTTCAATTTTTCAAGCTATCCACGTTTTTAATAATACTCACCATAGGTGAAGGACACTACTGGACATATGGGAATCATTGGTTTAGTATAAATTCTGCAGACGGCCGAGGAGTAGACCAGCCTATTTATATGACATGTCGTACCCGGAAATGCCGTCCTTGCGCCTGCGCGGAGGAAAACGAGTGTGGAGGAGAGTCGTGCATCCCACAACGCGCACGGTTACTGCTTCAGCAGCGCGTGCACGCACACACAGAGACACAGCAATTTTATCCATATCAGTTTATTTTGTTGGTTTTGCATTTTAATCAGAGGCTATGCTCTGATAATAACAATAATAATAATAATAATAATAATAACACATTTTATTTGTAAGCGCTTTTAACAAATGCTCAAAGACACTTTACAGTTTTTTAAATCATAAAATAGAGCTAAGTCAGAATAAAAAACAGCAATAAAACAGTATAGAACACACAAGCTTATACATTAAAAGCTGATTTTAAAAGGTGAGTGCAGATACGGATGGGTTCGAGGAGTGAGTTCCAGAGGGATGGGGCAGCGATGGAGAAGGCCCTGTCTCCCCAGGTTCAATGCTTGGTCCGTGCAGGATGAGCGGAGGTCACGGGATGGTGGTGGTGGTGTAGGTGTGTGAGGTAGGAGGGGGCCTGGTTGTTGAGTGCTTTGTGTGTGAGGAGGAGGATTTTGAACTGTATGCGATGTGTGATGGGGAGCCAGTGTAGGTTTTGGAGGACGGGTGTGATGTGGTCTCCAGAGCGGGTGTGGGTGAGTAGGCCGGCAGTGGAGTTCTGGATGTATTGAAGTGTATTGAGGAGTTTGAATGGTGAGCCATAGAGGATGAAGGTCTAACAGACTAAAAGCTCAACAATAAAGTGAAACACTGCATAGATGTAAGTGTGCAGAAATCTTTTCTACCAGTGTGGACTTATTGATGTTTCCAGCACCTTGCCAAGACCAGTCTGGGTGGAGGGGTTGTTGTCCTGCATTATCTACATTGTTTTTACATTTAAAAATAAGATCAAATAGGGACAAAAACATGATAACACTTCCACATTGATAAATCAATCTGAGTCACAAAGATGAAATTGAATGAGTACAGAATTAAACTGTCCAAACATTTATATTAATGTTTGGGAACATTACATTTTGAACAATGAAAGGAGTTTAGATACTGGCTTTTGGACAATTATTAAAAGAACAATCAGAAAATCGGTTGGACAGACCCGTGGAGGATCTCACACAAGACTCAGCCTCCTCATCAGGTTAACTTATGACATGCTTCCCTGTCCTCGTTACTTCCTCAGGTTTTTCTGGAGCAAGAAATGCAGTTCGTTCTGCAGCACTCTTAAGCCATGCCACCAGCACATTTTGCCAGGCTGCAGACTGCACTTTATTTGTTTATTATTTATTTCAGTATCACCATTAAAAATATGCAGGTGTGCCTCTAGTCTTTCTGCTGTCCTTAAAATAGAAATAAAATACATACATTTGATTAGAAAGTAGCCTACAGACAACTTAAAGGCCCAGACACGCCAAGCCAATGTTGGGGAACTATGACAGCCCCCTGCTGTCTCCCCTCATGTTGCCATGTTTTGGCCCAAAAGTTGCACACGAACACACCAAACCAACAGCCAACAAGCTTGTATGTTCTGTGCCTGGGCGAGAGGAAATACCCCTCTGTACCAGGAGACGGTGGTCATCTGTTACCTCATTTAAAAAGTAAGCCCCAAGAACATCTGACGCTAGTTAACCAGTTAGCATATTAACAACATGATCCAATGTTGAAAGAACAAAGCATATTTATCATGCACCAGTGAACCGTAAACCGGATGTAAAATAACTAAAATAAACCCACAGTACAACCAATTCTGTCGTTCAAAACAAAAGAAGTACAAAAGACCTTGGTCTCATTGAACAATAAATGGTGAATAACTGTCATACAAATTTCAAATTTGCAGTTCAAACAGTAACATAAATAAATGCTGTTGCCATAGAATTCATGAACACTGCACACTACAGGCAGTTATAGCACACAAATTGGTTCATGCTGTACTGGCATGTGACAGGAGGAGCAAACATTTGATGCCTTCCTGTCTGTACTTGTGGAGCAAAGGCAGCACCTTTTCCAAATAGATTTTCCAACTGAATGTTGGACGTCCATAGCAGCAGTTGGAGTTTTTCTCACTCCATGATTGCCATTGCTGTGCAGATTGGGGTGTGGCTGCATCTGCAGCCAATATGCAGTATTCTCCACTTGAGCTTCAGGTGCATTTTTAGTGTCACTGTAATCATCATTCTTCAGAACTCTCCTCATTTAGAATTTGTCTCAAAACTTCAGCAGCAGTAAATCTGGCTAATCTTGATTTGCTTGCCATTGTTGTCTAAAAAAGAAACACGGATGTCTAGATGTATTCTAGATTTAATACAGCCAAACTTCCTGGAGTTCTGAGAAACAGAGCAAATCTCAAATCCTTCGTGCATACCCCCAACCCCCCCTCTGAACCCGCAAAAATGTTTATGGTAAATGGACCTGCATTTGTATAGAGCCTTTCTAGTCATCCGACCACTCAAAGCGCTTTTTACGCTATGAGTCAGAAGCCCCTGTTACACCTTCAGATTTTCCACGAATGTTGGGCCGTTTTGCTGGCAAGCTGCGAGTGTTTAGACACACAGAGCCAGATTGGCGAGTTGATCCAAGGTGCCCAATTTTCCGCCTCGTAGGGTAGTCATATTGGCGGTACCCTTTTAGTTTAATAAAACTTTGATTTTGAACTTCGTGAGTCGTGCATTTGGGTTCAGGTCCTTTGTTCGGTCATGACATAGATGCTTTATTCAATCATTCCAATTTTCTATGACTTTGTCAGTTGTGTTGTTCCTAATGACTTCATATCGTTTTGTGTTTCTGTTGTAATTTGTGCTTTTTAAAAACACAAATATATTGGGGTCCCAGGGGACCCCAGTCAAAAGCCCTCGTTTTTGCCTGTGCAGTTTTAATAGTTTTAATAATTGAGTTCATGTTTGCCATGGGTCCTTATTTAAGGTATCACACATTATCAAGGGGGGTTAGGACACTCTGTCAGTCATTTCGGAGGAGACAGCAATGACAACAGGAGACCCAGATTTCCTCATGTGCTCTCCTGAAGACTGTAAATCTTGTTCTCCCTAAGGTAAGATGATGTTCAAGATCAGAAATACAATGCATAAATTCATAATAAAGTGTTTCATGACTATCAGATTAATTATTTATGTTCTATTATTCAAGATAAGACTATAGAATAGTGTCTCATGACTCATGCATGTGATTGACATACAGACAGAGCATGATCAAGACATGGTCAGAGTGTGGGGGGAAAAAGCAAATGTGGGGGCGGCTGTGGCTCAGAGTTAGAGCGGGTCGTCCACCAATCAGAAGATCAGTGGTTCCATCCCTGGCTCTTCCAGTCTGCATGTCGAAGTATCCTTGAGAAAGATACTGAACTCCAAATTGCTCCCGATGATCATCATCATCATCAGTGTGTGAGTGTGTGTGTTCAAAAAACAAAAACAAAACTGAGTAGCATTTGGCACCTCGTATGGTAGCCTCGCCCACCAGTGTATGTGTGAATGGGTGAATGTAGCCTTTTTTAGATAGGAATTGTGCAAATTTGCAGGAAAGCCCGATCAGTCTTTTTTCAGCATTGGCAGTATAAAAACAAAATCAGAGTGCGGCAAAATACTGCCTACCTACTTTTTCGGGGCAATGGGGGGCGTGAGCAATTAACAAAACATGTAGCTCAGCGTGTGACGTAACCAGTGATGTAGGAGGGAAGCCACGGCGATAATAAGTCGGCCCGTTCCTCACCGTTCCTGTCATCTGACGGTTAATGGCCTCTTCGTTTGCCAGGGCAAGGCGGCTGCGCAATTCATTGTCTCCCCAGTTGCTCATCTTTACTGTAGTGTCTGTCAGGTTTGCGTTTCCCTCTTGCTACTAGTTCTAGCTGCTCACTAATTCCTGCCATCAGCTTTTTCCTGTTTATCCACTGCCAGTGGCTTGCATGTGCAGCATCATCAACAGCTCCTCCCACAAGTCTTCAACAGCCCCTCCCATTGCGGAAGGCTGCCTCGGTATGTTTAACCCTATGGGCCCTAGGCCTTGTTTGGGGTATTTTTACTGCCTTTACTTTTAAGATCATATCACAGTCATTATAAAGGCTACATACATATGCTATATCTTGTTTTTTCAGGACAATCTGGGCTAACCAGATTTGCTATCATTCCATGACCTTCTATGTGTCTGTATTTTATATTATTTTTTATATCAATGAAAAAAACATATCCGTGTGACTAAATTCTTACATTTTTACATGTATCTCACCATAGCAAGTTGTAAGTTGGCATATTCTGCCATATATGAAGAGGGGAGAGTCTCTGGAATCTGGCAATGTAAGAACCATGATGCTGGGACATTCTGTCACTTCACAGTTGTCCAAAACATTTGGTTTGTGCCAGGCGGACATGATTGCCAGCATTTTTTCATTATTGCAAGAAATTCCATTGACTCATTCACAAGTCAAAATGTGTTTTATCTGAAAGAAACATGCAATATTTACATCTAATATAATAGAAAAATCGTCAACCAAGTGCAATGATGTCCTCCAAGATAATATTTGGCACTTCGTTTGGGGGCGTGTCCCCCTCAATGTATATGGTGACTACTGCCCTGTCAACATGCATAATTAGGTCTCAGTTGTCTGGGTGCGCAAAGGTGAAGTGCGCTGGTCTTGTCATACAAAGTCTATGTGGATAGGCAGGGAGAAACACACGCAAGCCTAAGACGTGGTAAGATATGATATTCCTCACTATATGAAGTGACTGATAACAAGATCTGTATAATGGATTGTAAAGAAATTCATCAGGTTTTTAATTTGTCTGGATTTATAGCGTGATGGGATGACAGCACAATGATGTGTGTGGTATCACTGGAAAGCTCTGGTCCTGCACTTTCAAGTCATATGCGCGGCATTTCTGTGCGAGCCTGCATTCTCTCTATCTTTTTTTTTGTATTTGTTCATTTGTTACCTCCGGAAAAAAATAGGAAGGGCACCCACTGGCGAATTTGTATTATTTTTTTTATTTTTTTTTATTTACTTTTTTTTGCCAGCACTCACCAGACAATGTGGTGCCCTAGGCGACCGCCTATATTGCCTATGCGTTAAGCCAGCCCTGACAAAGGCAGATGCAGACTATATATACACAAGGTAAGGGCACAGGTGGAAACAATCAGGGGTGAGGCAAACAATCAGACCAGCGGGAAAACACACAGGGAAAAGAGCAAGTTGCCTGAAATGAGAGGAGAGTTAGCTTTCAAAATAAAACAGGAAATCACACGACAACTTAGACACGAGACAAAACTGATTAAATTAACTTAACATCGTTTCTTGGACATGACAGTACCCCCCCCCCCCCCACCCCCACCCCACCCCTCTAGGGATGGTCCTGACAGACCAGGAACCTGAGAGTGGTGATTGTGGAAGTCCCTGATGAGGGCTGGGTCCATAATAAAGCTAGAACGAATCCAAGAGCGTTCCTCCGGACCACAGCCCTTCCAGTCCACAAGATACTGGCGTCCTCTTCCACAGTTACATACTGCTAAGAGTCTCTTAACTGAGAAGACCGGGCCACCATCAACCATTTGGGGTGGTGGAGGGGGTGTGGCTGCAGGAACCATGGGGCTCTCCTTAACAGGTTTGAGCTTTCCTACATGAAAAGTGGGATGCACCCTCAAGGACCTGGTAAGGTGCAGATGGACGGAGACAGGATTAATTGCTTTGGGAACGGACACACAAACCTGGGAGCCAACTTCCGGGAGATGAAATGGAGCGGCAACTCCCGTATAGAGAGCCAGACTTTCTGGCCTGGCTGGTAAGCTGGAGCTGGCTGGAGCTGGCCGGCACACTACAGAGGAGGACCTTGTGAGCAGCTGCCCAGATGCGGTGGCAATGCCGCATCATGGCAGGGGCGGACGGGACGATGACCTTTTTCTCTGTCTCCGGAAACAAGGGAGGCTGGTAGCCACAGGCGCACTGGAAGGGAGTCAACCCAGTGGGAGAGTTGTGGGTGTATTCCACCCAAGTTAGGTGCTTGCTCCAGGACGATGGGTTCTGTGATACCAGGCAACGGAGGGAGACATGTCTCCAATTCCTGGTTGAGGCGCTCAGTCTGTCCATTGGACTCTGGGTGGTATCCGGACGTGAGGCTGATGGTGGCACCGCTCAGACTGCAGAATTCCTTCCAAAACCGAGAGATGAATTGGGGCCCAGTCTGACACAATGTCTTTTGGAAAACCATGTATACGAAAAACATTATTTAACATGATTTCTGCCGTCTCTTGGTGGATGGAAGTTTAGGCAAGGCAATGAAATGAGTCATTTTAGAGACTCTGTCCACCACTGTGAGAACAGTGGTGTTACCTTGAGGGACCGAGAGCCCCGTGTCAAAGTCCAGTGAGATTTCAGCCCAAGGTCGGCTGGGCACCGGGAGTGGTTGTAGCAGTCCCATCCATGCATGGGAGGAGGTCTTGTTCCTAGCACAGACACGCCTCCACATACTCCCGGACCTCACGTTCCATGGAGGACCACCAGAACCTTTGTCTGATGGCATACATGGTTCTCTTGATCCCCGGATTCCAGGTGAGGTTTGAGGTGTGAGCCCAGTAAATCACCTGTGGGCGCATAGCAACAGGAACAAACAGGCGATTTACCGGACAACCACTAGTTCTAACCATTTGCACACTGCTGATTCTATCTGGCATGTTACCACTTCTACTACTACACGGTGCAGTGGCAGGATGGGCTCAGGTTACTTGGCAGCAGGCTTGGGGTCAAACAGACCGCACAGGGCGTCCAGCTTGGTGTTCTGGGACCCTGGCCTGTGAGACAAAGAGAATCAGAGAAAAAAAGGAAAGCTATGCTCACGGAGAGAAAGAGATTTTGGGTTCATCAAAATTAAAAAATTAACCAAATCACCCGGCATATGTGGCACACACACTATGCTGCTACAAAAGCTTCCTGGACAGGAAGGCACATGGATGTAGATTGTAGTCCTTGGCAGAGCGCTGAGAGAGAACCGCTCCCACTCCCTCATTAGAGGCATCCACCTCCACAACAAACTGCCGACTGGGTTCTGGAACCGTGAGAATTGGGGCGGTGGTATACATCTCCTTGAGCTGGGTGAAGGCCTCCTCAGCTTGAGGAGACCACAGGAACGGAGCTTGAGGAGAGGTGAGAGCATGAAGAGGAGAAACTATTGCGCTAAAGTTTCTGATAAACCGCCTGTTAAAGTTAGCAAAACCCAGGAACTGCTGAATCTTCTTGCGGTTATTAGGTGTAGGCCACTGAGCCACAGCGCTAACTTTAGCCAGGTCCATTTTTATCTTTCCAGGGGCTATGACAAAGGCCAGGAAAGACACAGAATCGGCATGAAATTCACTTTTTTCTGCTTTGACATAAAGCTGGTTCTCTAACAGGCGCTGGAGGACCTGGCGGACATGATAAACGCGAGAGTCTTTGTCAGGGGAGAAAATCAGGATGTCATCCAGATAGACGAACACAAAGTGATTAAGATACTCCCTCAGCACGTCGTTTTTTCAGGGCCTGAAACACCGCAGGAGCGTTGGTCAGGCCGAATGGCATCACGAGGTACTCGTAATGACCGGAACGAGTGTTGAAGCCAGTCTTCCACTCATCGCCCTCCCTAATGTGTACCAGGTGATAAGCATTTCTCAGGTCTAACTTGGTGAAAATCTTGGCCTGTTGCAGTTGTTCAAAGGCTGATGACATGCGGGGCAGAGAGTACCGATTCTTAATGATAATGTCATCTAATGGTCCATAGTCAATACAGGGTCTCAGGGAACCATCTCATCAGGGGTCCCCCCTTCACGTGGTGGGCCTTCTCTTTTGCTTGGCATGCTGCCAGTAGATGTCCTTGTTCCCCACAGTAGAAACACCTCCCTTCCTGTAGGCGGCGGCGTCTTTCTGCAGACAACTTGGCCCATCCCAACTGCATGGGTTCCTCTGAGCCGCCGGAGGACGCTGCTCTCCACAGGACTGGCGATGATGGGTGTGGAAAATCCCTCCAACCAGGTGAAGCAGGTGAAGGGCGACCTCTGGCGTGATCATGGAAAACTGTAGCTTGTGACTTGTCCTTTCTTCACTCCTTCAAGTGATGATCCATTCTGACAGCTAACGCTATCACAGCGTCAAGATTCTCAGGCAAATCTAGGGGAACCAACAAATCGTGTATGGGATCAGAGAGTCCTTTGATAAATGCATCATACAGTGCCGTGGCATTCCATCTGCTATCTGTGGCTAAGGTGCGGAAGCAGATGGCATAATCTGAGACAGAGTCCATACTTGACTGGAGAAGGCGTGGCTGAGGAGTCTTTGGTTAGGTGAGCGAGCATCTGATGAATCTGAGTAGACAGGAGATTCACCTGGGCCATCATGGAGGACTTGAAATCCTCTTAAGTGTAGAAAGTTTCTTTTTACCAGACAATGAGTTTTTAAGGAGATGTAGTTTACCTTGACATGTTTTGACTGTCACTTCAGACATGTCACCTGACGTGCGTCATGACCTGTCTGTATCAGCTGGTAGTACCCCGGAGGCGTGACCAGCCTGGCAATCCGACAGTTTTGCCAGGCTGGTCTGCCATTGGCAGAACGTTTCAGAGCACCACAGAGACACAGACTGTTCCACAACTTCCATAGAAACTCACACACTCACTCACTGCCTTGATGCAAAATAGAAGAGGAGATATACAGATTATGAATGATAAAATTGATTTGTGGCTTGCATGGGAGCATGTGGAAAGCTAACCATATGATGAGAATGCAGAAATTCAGAACACACACCACGCAATCAACTCACTACAATCGCACTGGTACAGTAGACAACAATGCACAGCACACAAGATAATAAGGCAGCAACAGAACCCCCATAAATTCAAGCATGTTCAAAGGCCATACTAATAACCTCAGTTAATAATACTAGCTCTATGTCTACCAAAACACGAAAATCTGAAATCAAACACCACACAACTTCATCCTAAAGGCTTAGCCTACTTCCACCATTAACCATAGGCGCCCCCTCTTGGACAGAATACAGCATAACCAAATTATAACAACAGAAACATAAATCTTACACCAACCACAATGCATATTACAATAGCTTCACCAAAACATGAAAAGAGCACTGCAAAGCCACAGTGCACATTTCAATAGCTCTATCAAAAGCACTAGTTACAACAGAAACAAGAAGGACCCTATAAGCCATAATAAATGTTACAGCAGCCACAATGCATATTACAATAGCTTCACCAAAACATGACAAGAGCACTGCACAAAGGCACAGCTAGAGTATAAAAATAAATATGTGTCTCTCAGTGTCTTCTTTTAAATCTCTTCTTAAGACTCACATTTATCATATGGTCTTTTCTTAATTGATGGTAATTAATTATTGTAACTGTTTTTAAATTATTTGATGTTTTATTGTTTTATGTATTAATTGTTTTTATTGTTAAGCACATTTTAACTCCGTTTTGAAAGGTGCTATACAAATTAAGTTATTATTATTATTTATTATTATTATTATTATTATGTCTTACCTTTAAGTAGTGAGCAGGCTGTGAAGGAGTTTGCTCTTCTCTGAGGCAGAGGCCGTACTGCTAGCTGCACTTGCTGCAGAGGTGCTCGGTCTGTCGCCGCCGGGTAAACACTTTTTTTGTAAATAAATCTGATATTTTCGCATACTTTTCACTCTCCGTGAGCATAGCTTTCCTTTTTTCTCTCTCTTTTTCTCTGCTCCATCCTTCTCCACCTGTCTTTTCATGCCTCGATCCATTTTCTTTTCTTGTTGTGATGTTGTCGTTGACGTTGAGTGCATTACCCATCATTCATTTGTCACTTGTAACCCATGTCAAATGTCATCACTCAATGATCGCGAAAAAATGCTTGATGACCAAAAACACTTTATATTACCGGTAGCCCCATTTCACTCATATTTATTTAAAATTATATTTAGGCTACTACTTATACACTGAACAAAAATATAAAGGCAACACTTTTGTTTTTGCTCCCATTTTTCATGAGCTGAACTCAAAGATCTAAAACATTTTCTATATACACAAAAGACCATTTCCCTCAAATATTGTTCACAAATATGTCTAAATCTGTGTTAGTGAGCACTTCTCCTTTGCCGAGATAATCCATCCCACCTCAAAGGTGTGGCATATCAAGATGCTGATTAGACAGCATGATTATTGCACAGGTGTGCCTTAGGCTGGCCACTCTCAGGAAGTGGAGTTGCTACTGGGTCTTCTTCACCACCGCAGTGGTGTTAACAGACCAGGAGAGGTCATCTGCAATATGGACCCCCAGGAACCTGAACGAGTGGACGTGTTCCACTAGGTCCCCATTGATGAGGAGCGGGGCTGAGGCTGCTCTGTCTTTTCTGAAGTCCATAATGAGCTCTTTTGTTTTTGTTGTGTTCAGTGAAAGATTGTTTGTTGACGACCACTCTACCAGTCTGTCAACCTCGTCCCTGTATACAGACTCATCTCCACCTGAGATGAGCCCGACCACAGTTCAAGTACAAGAGTGGGCTCAGTACACGACCTTGTGGAGAACCTGTGCTGTGTGTGAGGGGGGAGGAGAGGTGGGGGCCAATTCTGACAACCTGTGGGCAGTTTGTCAGGAAGTGTGGGCTGTTTGTCAGGAAGACCTAATCTAACCATGTGGTTTTGTCGATGTTCCAGCCTTGGTTGCAGCCTACCCGTAATGTGGACAGCAAATGCAGGAGGATACATAACACATAATAAGTAGACATGAAGGGCCACTGACAAAGCGTCGATATGTGATGACTTGGGATGAGACTTGTTGGTAATTGATATACAAATGTCATCTTGCAGATGAAGTCTTCTCTTAAAGTCCTTCTTGAATTCCATACACAACTATTTCGGCCACTTTGAACCACAGAGCAAATAAGGAGTCATCTCTCCATTGCTGTTTCCAGACTTTTTCAGGAAATTTTCAGTTCTTTGCTCCAAACCTCATTCCTAAAAGTTCACATAGCAAACTAGGTGATGGGCCTCTGCATTTGTTGAAGGTGGCATCATTTCTGTTGCTTACGCAATGAACTGAGTCCACAGTTTCACTGAGTTTGCTGCAATAGGACTCACCCTCATAAGGATTACATTTATGGCTCATTTTGTATCTTTGTTTGCTTTTTCAGGCAGACCAAATGACCTAAGGTGTAATCTTTTCTTATATCTGGAATGCTCCTGGCACATTTCTTCCAGAGGGACATTTTTGAGGAACTCAGTTTGTGGTTTGTTTATGCATTTAGTCAATTTTCAATTTGTTTTCTCTGTGTGTTGGCTTCTGGCAGAGATCAAAATTTGATGTTTGTCCTGCTCATCAAATCTCTGAATTAACACCATGGCTTCAAAAATGTGTCTGTTGCTAATTCTCTCTAATTCTAATCTTGCATCTTTAGTTTTTTTTTTTCTTGCAGTTGGGGCTGTGTACAAGTTTTTGTAATATCTTCTTCCATCTTTTTAATATCCTCTACATCACACTGCTTTGAGAGCTGCATGATTAAGCACATTGTGAAGAATTCCCTCCGTCTCCACTGACCGCAGCCATATCAGCACGCTCCCATTCATTGTGCACTCTATATCAACTCTATATCAAAACTGTTAGTTTTGCTACCATGTGTCGCACTGGCACGCTGCCAGGTTTGTGTGCCACATCACCACTTCCCTATTTCATTCCTTACTTTGTGACACAGGACACTTGCTTTGTGTTACGATTTGCATTATTCATGTTGCTAAATGTAGAGAACATTAGCATTCATTAGAAATTGATTTCCTTTGTTCAATGAATTAATAAAATGAATGTTAACTGCGGCAGTTATGCAGCAGTTAAAGCCTCTGGAAACCCAAATCCACAAAAGCCTTCTAACTATGTAATTTAGGGTCTTATGTACATAATATTAAAACAATTAGAAATCAGTTTCCATCCAAATTCAAAATATCTGTCTTTTAAGTTTTTGTACATTCTTGAAATTGGGTTTGATTTGGCCGTGGTTATCTCTGAGATTTATTACGCAATAAATTCCAAACCAATCATAAATCATCCATCAGTTGTCTCATCCCGCCCCCCAGTGGCAGCGCAACAAAACCTTTCTGCTCCAGCTAAATCTGCCTCTTTGAGTCTGAGTCAACTCGTCTCTACATAGCCTTTTGCGATTAGCTACCCAGAGCTCAGGACAGCAGTGTTACTTAAAATTATTTTATTGTTTCGTGGAGTCTCAGAAACAGCTGGCTGAACCGCTCGGCTTCGACCCAGCGGAGGCTCTGCCGACAATCCGAGCCTTTGCAGCTCGTGGAGCTGCAGGAAGAGGCGGCTTGTGAGCGGCCGGGCTTGCCCCCCGGTCCCGGTGCCGGTGTCGTCTCGCGGGGAGAGGACGTAATGTGCACCCTTCCTCACCCCTAACCCCAGCCCGAACCAGTTAGCTTTGCTCTGCATAAACATATCCCCAATCGCGGAGGTGATGCTGCGGGAAACAACACAATTTTAGCCGGAGGGGAACACTATTCTAGGCGGGCAAATACTTCTACACAACGCCAGAGAGACGGCCGGCCGGCACCGGTCTCTCCCGCTTTGAGGGTCGGTGTGTGTCAGAGTAAAGACATATTTAATCTGTTAAGACTGGATGTGTTTGAATGAAAAAGGCTATCATCAGAAAAACAGAACAGATTTATGCTTTCAATGAAAACGTATCTCAGTGAAGAAAGGCAAAGCGCCAGCCTCCCGCTGTCATTCATCTCAGCTAACGGCCAGGCTCCACCGGGCACGTCTGCAGCGAGAGTCCCGTAGCAGCTCGCCCCCCTGTTAATCAATTACAGCGGCTCCACCGGCAACGGGAGCGGAACGACAAGTCTCTATTTTACGCGGCTCTTCTATTGTTTATCCGTGACACTGTGTCCGTGGCGGACATTTGAAAGCGAGTAGACGACAAACAGTACAGTAAACTTGTAGATAACTCAAATATATGTAATAACTTAGGTGCAAAATGGTAAACAACCCCGCTGGCTTCTCTACGTGTTGCTTCCGTACACAGTCAGTGGAGCCCAAATGAATATGCTGCGACGCTTCACGTTTGCAGCCGGTGGAGCCCGGCCGCAACATTGCATGTAAAAGTTATGCTAACTATTCTACTTAGTAACATTAATATGAATCACAAAACATTTTGAAACTTACCATTCAGTGACAACCTGAAAGGAATCATTGTCAGCTGGCAGGGCTTCTGCTTCGTCCTCTGAATCATGTCTCAAACATGTACGGCTGGATTAAATTTGTGGCAGCCATTGCTGAGCCAGGGAGATGTCAATCAAAACGAGGGAGCTGTCAATCAGAGCGTTATCTGCCACGCCCACTCTGTCCTGGCAAGTGGTCTAAACAGCAAAATGAGCTGTTTTTAAACCAGGTTTTCTAATAGTTATGAATGTTTTTTTTCACTCAGACTTTTGTGGATGATTAATGAGATACTCGACTTTGATATAATATCTGCATTTTTACTATTTCAAGCTGTGTTTCCAAAGGCTTTAACTGGACATTACACAGGTAGCCACGCCCACACGGTGACAAGCCCCAGACGCACAGCACTTTTTGCCCCCCCCCCCCCCCCCCCCCCCCCCACTTGTGAAATGAATCCGGCGTGCCTGGCTGTATGTGAGATCTGTGACTCTCTGGGATCTATTTTTTCCAAGAGATCTATTGTTTTTTTGTTGTTGTTTTTTGCAAGAGTGCAAATGCTCCAAGTTTTTGTAGCGTACTGGTTCAGAATTTATGAGTAGGCTATTATTCAAAATGTTGTTTTTCAGTTTGTTTTTTCAATTTTCAGTTTTCTAGCAAACCATGCCTTATTAAAACTTTAATGGGTAAAACCTTTAATGGCATTGATATGCCTTGTGAACAAGCTTGCTAGACAGCCATTTTTGTTAACCTTATGTCATTATTTGTTCCTGGGGCACAAATTGTTTTCTTTTCGTGTTAACAAAGTCCTCGGGTCTATTTATTTAATTTATTTTTATTTACTAAATGCAAGCATTGCAATTGGTGTGTGTGTACACGACAGTATCCTACAGTGGCCCTGAAGTGCAAATCACAACGGCAAATCAGAAAACACAACAGCAAATCAAAAAACACGACAGCAAATCAGAAAACACAACAACAAAACAGAAAACACAACGGCAAATCAGAAAACACAACAACAAAACAGAAACGACAATGACATTAACCAAACCGAAAAAGGTAGGTACCCTCGGACAACATGAATCGTTGCTGATTGGACTGGTCCCTCCTTTGAACTGAAAGGACAACACTGCCAGACAAACAGAAACAAAGGAACACTGCAATGTATTGCCAAAATTGTGGCAAAGAGTTTGAGGAAACACCCAACTTCTGCAGTGATTATGGAAAAAGGCTGCAAGAAGACGGTGACGATACTCACATGCGACCTTCAAGTAAGTTGATGGATGTAATATTAATGTAATGTTTATGTCAGGCTACTTTTGGATGATGTAACGTTAGCTTACCAGAGCAAGTTAGCTAACTTACGTCAGTTTCCAGACTTTACTCGGCAATTCCTACAGCTACAGTATACATACACATACAAATTTATTACGTTTACATAATGGTCGACTTGTTAAAGGAACGGTCTGTGTTTGTGCATGTAAATTAAAGATGTGATAAGGCACGAGTTGTCATCTAGGGGTGAGGGGGCAACCGGTGTTTCATGCTGCTGTTTGGAGTGAAAAATATATTGATGTTACTGCTGTTGCCAGAGTATCTTTTGGTGGTCAGAAACGTTAGAGTGCACGTTATAGGCAGTGAAACTGAAGACAGATGAAGCAACTTCAGGCTTTAGTTTACAAATTTGCAGGCCAAAAGGAAAAGATTGTGTGTGTTGTTTATAGATTTGTTTACTTTCTTGCTTCAGTTTGTTTGTGTCCCCAAAACTGCACCCCTATTTTGCAAAAGATAATGTGTTGTATTAATTTGATTCTTGTATGTTATAAAACCGTTGCTTGAACACGTTTTGCAAAACTTGGCTCATTGTGTTAAAACTCTACACACAAGCAAATAAGACACAACACTGGGAAATAAACCATTCACATCTATGTCAAATTGAAACTCTGCTATCAAAACCTAACAATCCTTTGTCAAAATGTCACTCTGATGACAAAATGATACCCACTTGCATCATATGAATACACTTTCAGATCAGCAGCAACACACTAGTCTACTTTATATAAAACACTGCAGTCTTTTGTTTTCACTGTTTTTATTCAGTTCCACAGAAGGCACGTTTTCACAACAACCAAAAAATGAAATACTCAATTCAAAATCATTACCTTACAGTAGTGTATTTTACAGTACAGTAAATTCAGTTAAAGCAGAAATAAAACAAAGATAAAACAAACAATACACTACTGTAAACACAGAAAAACACAATTGCGCGCAAGTGGGCTTATGGATCCTGCTGTCTGTTGGGATCTGGCCACAGGATCTCATCAACATCACAAGCAATGTCTTCTCTCACTAAGCACTGGGGAAAATATCCCCTTGTGTGCCGAATCCATCCCTGGATTGACCTTACCTCAATGTCTCCTCTTCTCCATTGCCTGCAGAAGAGGCATACGGGCATGTTGTTGGTGGTCATACACGCGCCATCTCCAAGCGGAAAAGAATTCCTCTTTAGGATTTAGAAATGGCGAGTAAGGGGGCAAAATTGAATCATGGTTGGTGAACCAGTTCTGGACCATTACGTCCCCGTCGTCTGTTTTTGCTAAGGTTGAATCTAGCCTCGTCAATGTAAATACATTCATGAGGCTGGGCAGCTCCATCCATGTCCAAGATTCTCTGTAACAAAAAATACATATTGTGGATGGCTTTACTCAAAGCACACAACTACACTACTACACATACAGAACCGCCCCACCCCACCACACAGGTACCTGTGTAGCTTTCTGAATGTATCTATGTGGTACTGATCCAGTGGTACATACTCAGCTGTTACTGGACACACCCATTCTGTACTGTAAATGTAAAGGACTCTAACACTTAGGGGCTGATCGTTATTTAAATAGGACCGGGGTATAGTTGGGAAGTGATTATGATTTTATTTTTTCCTTAAACCCCCCCCAAGCGTCCAAAAAAACGTTTTGGCCCCCCCTGAGGGATTGGAGAAACATGTATGACCCACCCCCCCAACCATAAACAACATTTGTGTATATAATCACACCAGCAGTAAAGAGGGCAATAATAATGACGATTTCCATCAATAAATAGCACCGTATTTGACTTCGCCATTTAAACCTTACTCTGCCAGGTGGAGTCAGTATTGAGTTCACAAAGCTACTGTGGAACTAAATCTGGAAACGTCTTTCATTTGATTCTGACACTGTGAAATAAAAACAGATAGGGAGCTATATTTTTCGTATTTAAAATAAACAGCTGTGAGTAAAAAAACTTTCAGGCGTGAGTTTTTTTCTCTCCTACCTTCCCAGCTGTAGAACAGTGTTGTGTTTTAAACCAAATGGACCGGTAGCAGCCGCAAAAATCCATTTTGTGTCCTCTTGTAGTATTCCAAAGCGGTACTTTAAAGAGCCATTCAGCATTTAACACAAGGAGGAGGAGAACAGTTCATATACAGCGTCCAACTGAAAGTGTTTGAGAATTAGCAGTACTGTTATATTTTCTGCCGGACCTGTACAGTATACTATGGAAGCGCATTGCATTCACTGGATAAAAAAAAATTTAGACACCTTATCTCGTAATTATGAGATCAGGAAAGGTGTCACTGTGGCCACTGCTTCGCTCAGAACCACATACTGCACATCCACCAGCTGCCACTCGGGTGGTGCCATCTTGACCATATCCCATACCCACTGAGCATTAGACGTCTATTAGACGTCTAGTCTAAGTTTAGACCGACATTCGCCCGTCTATAATCGGTCTATATTTTAGCCCAAACCTAGACGATACAATTTAATCCATTAATCATTTAATATTAAATAAAAAAACAACTGTAAATTGTATAAATGGTGGCCAAATGTTGGATTAATACATTTTTAACAGTCATTTATCAATGTACATTATAGTTTAGATTTAGACTCGATTTAGACGTCTAAATCAGGACCTCATATCAACGTCTATTTTTAGACCAAATCTAGACGATTGAATTATATAATGAATACTGACCAAAGAAAACAACTGTAAATTGTATAAATGATGGCCAAATGCTGGATTAAAACATTTTTAACAGTCATTAATCAATGTACAGTGTTGTTTAGATTTAGACTCTATTTAGACGTCTAAATCAGGACCTCTTATCAACGTCTATTTTAAGACCAAATCTAGATGATTGCACTAAATGATGAATACTGTCCAAAAAGTAACTGTAAATTGTATAAATTATGGTCAAATGCTGGATTAAAACATTTTTAACAGTCATTGATCAAAGTGCAGTGTAGTTTAGATTTAGACTTGATTTAGACGTCTAAATCAAGACCTCATATCAACGTCTATTTTTAGACCAAATCTAGACGATTGAATTAAATACATTAAATAATGAATACTGACCAAAGAAATAACTGCAAGTTGCACAATGGTGTCCAAATATTGTACTAAAATCATCTGAATGACCATTGATCAATATACAGTGAAGTTTAGATTTAGCCTTGATTTAGACGTTTAATCAGCATCTAGATTTAGACCAGGTTTAAACTATTAAGTTATCTTTATTTTTTAATGTTGTTTATGTTATGTTTACATCTTATGCTTTCCTTTTTAAGCATATGCCAACCATGTTTAGAAATATTTAGATATCACTATTAACCTATAGGCCTAATTAAGGCAGTTTGCAATAAAGTTTATTGAGCATTAATGCAAATAATTCCTTTGAAAAAAGAATTATTGGTGAACAGTAAAATAAAATGGCAATTTGCACTAAAGGTGATCGGGGACAGTTATGCAGATACTGTCAGCAGATCCCTCTATGATCCCTCCCCTCCCCACTAGGAGGCAGCAACACGCTGGAAGTTGTCTTGTGGACCGGAAATCAGTTTCGGGAAGATCAAAAACG
Organism: Epinephelus awoara; assembly: GCA_035609425.1. NCBI lineage: Eukaryota > Metazoa > Chordata > Actinopteri > Perciformes > Serranidae > Epinephelus > Epinephelus awoara. The sequence continues at coordinate 42,856,480 of CM069302.1, read as the reverse complement.
ACTTCAGGCCGTCTATGCTTTTGGGCACCGGCTTCTTTTTACAGTCTGTGGGCACCGGTCGAGAGCAGAGAGTGTGTGAAAAGAAGAAGAGCTTCCCATAGGTGAGTGGTCAAGGTAACGTTATTGAAATGCTGCTTTTTCCTGCAATGTTTGTTCATTTAATTGTCATCAATCCGTTTTAAAAATGCCGACGATATACTTGATATGCTAGCTATGGCTTGCCTGTCCTGCTAGCTCGCTAGCTATGGCTTACCTGCTAGTACAAGCATATCATTGGCATTTTCTTTCCAAAACATGATACATTTCTGAACCGTTTGTGATAGAGACGAGCAGTAAACTGCATTTGAATCGCGGGATTTCCCGCTTTCCCAGGGTCCTTTATTATTGTTGATATAAGATAAATGTTGACAAAACAACTTTTCAAAATGAAAAAAAAGAAAGAAAATTCTGGTTGACTAGGGAGATTTTCAACATAACACTTTTTTTATGGGCGATTTTTGTTCGTTTGTGAAATATGGCATGCTCAGCCAAAAGTAAGGTTTAAATGAGACTTTACACAGTAGCACATACAATGGCAGATTTTCTTGAGTCATATGATGCATAATACTTACTACCTGAAAATATAAACCAAAAATTGATTAAAATATAGCTAGCAGCAATCTTTCCAGGTGTATTTTAGGTCCATGTAAGTTTTAAGGGTTAAGTTGCCATGTAATGCCACATGACCTTAGTTGTTTGCTTTTTTTCAATCATTTGGATTTTTTTTTTTTTTAAAGTTTATGATTCCAGGAGTAGCCTACATTTCAAAAGCAATTGTTTTTTTTTCTAATCATTTATGCTGTGTGCATGTACTTAAACACGTTACCCTTTTAAAAAAAAATGTATGTAGCCTAATACATTATGGCTTGTAAAGCAGCTGTTTAAGCTACTACAATTTTTTTGAGATGTATTGTACATAATTTTATATATCCTAGTGTCTATAGTGTTTATTGTCTCATTGTCTAACATGTTTTGATGTTATTACGGTACATTGAAATACAACTTACTCATAGATTTTCATTGTGGATGTAGTATTAAAAAAGCATGACCATTGTGTTGATTTGTTAGTTAATTCAGTGTTTATCTGCTACTGGTTTACAAATCACTGAATGGTTTAGGTCCAGAATACATGAATGACATGTTAGTAGAGTATAAACCCAGTAGAGCTCTGAGATCTAGGTCAGATAGTGGAGCTCAGAGTTCAGACCAGACATGGTGAAGCAGCATTTAGCTGTTATGCTGCTCACAACTACCAGCAGAACTGAGATCAGCCCCAACTGTAAGCACCTTTAAATCCAGGTTAAAAACATTTCTCTTTTCACATGCTTTTAGCTGAGCTCCTTTTAAGAATTTTTAACTTCATCTATTTTATTTTACTTTTATTTGCTCTTGCTTTTAACTCTGTTTTTAATGTGTGTTTGTTTTTATTCTGTTTTATGCTTCTCTTTAATTTTTTTTCTTAAAAATGTTCTGTCTTTATGTAAAGCACATTAAGTTGCCTTGGTATGAAATGTGCTATAAATAAAGATGCCTTGCCTTGCTTTGCCAACTTTTTAACTTCAAGGTCTCCCCTCCCCTTAACCGTGACACACACACACACACACACACACACACACGCATGTATTCATTGTTAATTTTGTGTTGTATCAATGGAGTGTAACTAAAATAGATGTGCCTGAGTTGTATCTCAAGCATTTTGTTATATTTGATTTTTTTTCTGGTATTTTCATTCCAGCAAAATTACGATGGCCTCCAATTATTTAAAGGATTGGAGGAAAAAACGTACTAGAACTGGAGCTTTTCTACAGAATTTTGACAGTGATGAAGATTTGCCACAGGAGAACATTGACCCACAGGACTTGGGCTGCACACAGGAGGAAGCTAGTGCAAGTCACAAAGCAGACACACAGCAGTGTAAATAAAATGATAGCCATACTCCGCAAACATGGCCACAATTTGCCAAAAGATGCCCGCACCCTTCTACAGACTCCACGTTACATGATCTGAGACATGAAACTCATGGACTGAGGTCTGCACGTACTCCGTGCATTTGTAGGAGGAAGTTGTAGCTGTTGTGGTTGTGCGCGACGTAGAGCTGCCGTGCCGACTAGGGAGTTTTTTTTCCTTTCCCCAATCGCATGGTGAGGGGGGGGGGGGGGGGTGCATATTTTTTCTCCTCATGTCCTACACTAGAGAACTTGTTCTTCTTATCACCAAACGAGGCTGCTCTCTCTCTGACAACTGATTGCACTTGTTTATATCTGATATGCTCCGCCACTGGCTCCATCTAGTGGCTGTGGATTTGCGTTAATGCTCCTTTAAATGTAGGATACTAGCGTCTTTATTAGTGGGAAAAGGGTGTGTTTTTTGTTGGTTTATTTTTTCACACATGGTCAACGCAGGGCAAATCTGATTAACAATAACCTCCTCCCAGACTACTTCTGCTCAGTCCGTGGAGGTCTGTACGTGTTGCCATGTATTTGGCCACTGTGAGCCTGGACCTCCCGGACCAAAACATCAGTTTCCTCCTGTTTGGCTGTCTGGCATCACTGTCTCCCTCGTCCATGTCGAAATGACAAAATTGCAGTGCGCATCACTCGCGGCACATTTAAAGGTGAGGAGAGGAGCTCATTTGATTGGTGAAGAACGGGCTTGCACCCTCTCCTTTGCCATTTGCGCCGGTAGGAGTAGAGGGACGGGAGGAGTGCCTGTACCGAGCTGCACCGTGCACCGAACTTGTAAAGTGCCCCCCGTTGGCGCGACTGCGCCTGGTTTATGAAACTAGAGCCCCAAGTCTCAAATGGGTGGTGACCAATGCCCATTGAGTCAAGTCCTTTGAAACCATGTACCTTTTGTTATTGGATAGTATCTCTGTGACATCAGGTAAAACAATAGGCAACCACACCTGCAATTTCTCTTCATTTATTTTATTGCTTTGTTTGCAGAAGCTGTACGAAAATCCTTCAAGGATGCCACCGATGACCGCATTGCCTCAGCAATGGGGCTACATTTCAAGCAGGCCCCAGCTCGCAGCGGTGGAGGGGGCTACAAGCCATCGGTGTAGTTGTTGTTTGTCTTTTTGTTCACAGTTGAAGGGTGTTCTTTTAAAATTTATAATGTTTTTAACCCTCCTGTTCTGTTCTGACTCTGAAATTGACCCAATCTGTTCACTTCCTCCATCCTTGGTTCTTTCCTTCCTTCCTTCCTTCCTTCCTTCCTTCCTTCCCTTCATCCTTACTACTTCTTCCTTCTTCTTGATCCACTTGTTCCCTCCCTCCATGTTTTGTATTTTCTATTTTGTAAAAGAATTAAAAATATTTATATTGCACTTTCATATGTTTGTGATGGTTGGAATTTGTTTTATAAATGTAGGTTGATTGAGATTACAGTAGGATAGTTTGGTTAATGTTCCCATCAAGAGATATATTTATATCCAGTGGTAAAATAAGCATGACATTAGTGTTACTGAAACCTATTTAAAAGACCAAAAAAACACATGTGAATAGATTGTCATAACATACTGCAACTACATCAAGGTAAGGATCACAGGTTAAATTTGGTCATGATGCATTTTTGACAACTTTAATGTCCTTTTTAATATAGGGTTCTTGTTAATAATTTGATAGATTGTAATTACATTACTTAAATATCTAGATTTATTATAATATCCATATAATATGTTTAATTGACGGCTAGATTTTGTAATGGGGTTTAAATATGGTATAAAAGTAAACGTCTTAAATTAGTCGTCTATAAATAGACGTTCATTAGCAGTTATTTAAACGTCTAAGGGGCTGATCGTTATTTAAATAGGACCGGGGTATAGTTGGGAAGTGATTATGATTTTATTTTTTCCTTAACCCCCCCCCCCCCCCCCCCCAAGCGTCCAAAAAAAAACGTTTTGGCCCCCCCTGAGGGATTGGAGAAACATGTATGACCCCCCCCCCACCAACCATAAATAACATTTTTGTATATAATCACACCAGGGGTCCGTTTCACAAAAGTAGGATTCAGACATCCAGGATAAGTAAGTAAGCCTGGCTCAACCAATCCAAAACAACAGAGTTCAGGCTTAATTGGTTCCACAAACGCCAAGCCAGGATAAGTAGACACGGATTCATCAAGCCAGGTGAAACCAATCCTGGATCAGTGCGCGCACGCTGCTTCCTCAAATAGACCCCGCCAGAGATCACAGATTCACCGATTCACCATGGAAACGAGCGGCGTACTTTTCCCCGTCGGAGGCAGAAATCCTCGTGGAGGCTTATGAAGAGGTTAAAGATCAAATCAAAAAGAAAGGCAACACCGCCACAGTTATAAAACAAAGAGAGAAAGCGTGGCAAAGTATTGCAGACCGCCTGAATGTGTAAGTAGTGCACAAATACACACTCACTGCTCCGCTGAAACCATCAATTACAATCCAAATAGTTAATTAACATCTCCGGAAACGTATTGTACTCTGATTATGAATCCGTTGAAATTGTAAGTGAAACTGACTGTAGATGTGAGTGAAACTGTGTAAATGTAACTCCATCAGACTGTATAACTCTTTGATAAATAGATGAGCTTACTGACTTAATGAATTTCCCAAATAAAGTTCCTCTTAGCTTATCTTAGTTTATCTTAGTTCCTCGCTCCTCTGCTGTTTCATTGTATGTATGCAATTTTGTGTGTGTGTATTTGTGTGCGTGCGTGTGTATGCTGATTGATCATAAGAGAATACATATATCTATTTATATATATATATATATATATATATATATATATAATCCCCCTCAGGTGCCCATGAGGGGGATTTTGTGAACATGACTTTTTGATATTGTCGATTAATGAACACTGTGCATTGCTTGTGATGTGCATTGATTGGTTTAATAGTCTTCATCTTATAATTTCAGATGGTCTGCAGTGTTGACTATCTGATCAGCAATGTTGTGGCTCGGTCCATGACTCCAGAGTCTTTCAGACCTCTGGAATCTATCAGCACCTATCACAAGGTGAGCCACACAACCTCTATTCATAACCACCTTTTACATCATGGCTGTGTCAAGAATGTCACTCTATTTATGAGGTTGTGATGATGAGCTTTTGTATTGACAGGTGAATTCTCTGGTGTGTTGCTGGGGGCCTTTTCTCCTCACACCATACACAGACCCTCAGGAAGCACAGCAGGCCTATAATCATGCCCATGCCAGGACAAGGGCCAGGATCAAAATGACCTTTGGCCTCCTGAAGGCAAGCTTTCACTGTCTTCACCACTTAAGGGTCAGCCCTTTGAGGGCATGTGACATCACTGTGGCCTGTGCTGTCCTCCACAATGTGGCCTGCCTGAGGAAGGAGAGGGCCCCCAGAGTGCCATCACACATGGACTGGGACAATCCTGACATCTTCCCTGATGACGACAGTGGTCGGCTGGTCAGGGACCAATATGTGTTAAATTATTTTAGTTAACATGCATGCTTTAAATTTAAGTTACATATGTCCTGCAGTGGCAGAGACGCATGCTGTGAATTTCAGTTAAATATGTCCTGCATTGGCAGAGGACTTTGTGTTTTTTTTATTCAGTTTAAATTGATTTGGCCTCTTATGTTGTTTGTGCTGTACACTGTGTGTATACAAGCTTGCAGGGAGGCTACTGCATCCATTCATTTGTCTCTTCATTTGTTGCGTATGGATTTGTCCTGCATTTATTTCAGTGTGCAGACATGCAGGGTGTATCATATACAGACCTTTGAATGTGTATTTATTCTTGTGTTGTATAATATGCTTTGATTCTGTGCTTTCTGTCTTGTAGAGTCACTGTGTGACTTCAGCTTTGAAAGGACTTGATAGTTTACTTGCTTTGATTTATCCTTATTCAATAAAGGAACATCATGTTACTCTTTGATGTGTATTTATATTTATATGGGATGTGTATTTTATATATAGTCTATGGGAAACTATAAATTATCTAATGATTGCAAAATCATCATTTATCTAAAATGATTGCAATTAATGTTCACAAATGTTTAAATAATGACAGTGGGTCTGGTTGAATGTGATACCAATGTGCAGTGGGCAGTGGAATAACTATTGGTTTCCGTTTGTGGTGACTGCTGACTGAGATGAGGGATGAGATTAAATAGATCCTGGAACTTAGCCTGGTCTGGAGCAGGCTAGCTCCACAGAATAAATCTCCATGGTAACTTATGTCAAAACATATCCCACTTCCCCCTATCCTGCTTTTGTGAAACTGGATCAAGGATAAGTTGATCCAGGATAACCAAGATATCCCGGCTTAATCCCTTATCCTGGTTTTGTGAAACAGGCCCCAGCAGTAAAGAGGGCAATAATAATGACGATTTCCATCAATAAATAGCACCGTATTTGACTTCGCCATTTAAACCGTACTCTGCCAGGTGGGGTCAGTATTGAGTTCACAAAGCTACTGTGGAACTAAATCTGGAAACGTCTTTCATTTGATTCTGACACTGTGAAATAAAGACAGATTGGGAGCTATATTTTTCGTATTTAAAATAAACAGCTGTGAGTATAAAAGCTTTCATTATCAGCTTTCAGGCGTGAGTTTTTTTCTCTCCTACCTTCCCAGCTGTAGAACAGTGTTGTGTTTTAAACCAAATGGACCGGTAGCAGCCGCAAAAATCCATTTTGTGTCCTCTTGTAGTATTCCAAAGCGGTACTTTAAAGAGCCATTCAGCATTTAACATAAGGAGGAGGAGAACAGTTCATATACAGCGTCCAACTGAAAGTGTTTGAGAATTAGCAGTACTGTTATATTTTCTGCCGGACCTGTACAGTATACTATGGAAGCGCATTGCATTCACTGGATAAAAAAAAACTAGACACCTTATCTCATAATTACGAGATCAGGATCTCGTAATTATGAGATCAGGAAAGGTGTCACTGTGGCCACTGCTTCGCTCAGAACCACATACTGCACATCCACGAAGGGGGGGCGGAACTACTGTAACCAGCTGCCACTCGGGTGGTGCCATCTTGACTATATCCCATATCTTTATTATAATGTGTATATATTGTAAATTACGACGGAGTATTACACTGAGCAAGGACAACAGTGCGCACCGTATATATTTTGATCTATTTTATACTTCAGAATAGGGAAACGCGTGTCCTTACTGTGCATAATGAATCTTGAATCTATGTTTTATGAAGACCCTGTGTGCGCTCAGAGCTGTGGCACAAGTTACGCACTGAAATCTGGCGGAAGAAAAATATTAATAAGACAATAAATAAGTAGGCTTGTCCGCTTTCATTGTGTTTATATCTTAACAGGAGCTGGCCACTACCGTGGTGCTGAAATCAATCGATATCAGGCACATAGAGTAAGGACACGCGTTTCCCTGCGGAATGAAAATCGTTCTTTTCTGTCACCAATTAAAAGCCAAACAATATAAATCTGAAGTGTAAAATAGATCAAAATATATACGGTGCGCACTGTTGGCCTTGCTCAGTGTAATATTAATGTGCCTGCTGCGGCCGGATCTGTGAGCGTTTGGTGGCTAAGAAGGCTGTTAAGAGTGGGTCAGCTCGATCTTACAACTCCTTCTTAATGAAAGATCTTCTTAAGCTAAGAGCGATGTGGGAAACGCGGCCATTATCATGTCAACACACAGGGAAAATGTGTCCAGAGTTGATGACATTTACCGGGAGAGCTAGAGCCATTTGACTAAAGCTGACGTTATTACTGCTGTAGCATGATGTTATTAGGCTAAATATTACATTTCTAACAGTGTCTGAGCTGATTTATTGGCACAGCATGCTTGTAGGCTGCTGTAACGTTAGGTTTACAGAGGAAATAACGGGATGTGACTTAGGGCCGTCCACACCAAGAACTATAACTATAAATATAACTATAAATATACAGTTTTAAAAATCGTTCTAAACTCAAGTGTTCAGCAGCGTCCACACTACAACTATAACGACAACGATAGTGGTGGACGATATCGTTTGGATCACTTTCAGAGCGATTTCATGAACACTGTCAGCCAATCAAAATCCATCCGAAATGACAGGTCGAGACGTTCATCACGTCATGTATACCCACTACGAAAGCTCCAGGATTTCCATACACCCACCTAAACATGTGCAAAGATCCGTAACAATATAGTTTTGTGACAGAACCTTAACTTCAGTGATTTTGTTTTGCAAATACCGGGTAAATAACTGCAATAAAATACATTTTGCAGGGGAATGCGTCTCCTCTTATCCCCTCCATTCATAAAATTCAGGAGCCAGGATGAAGTTACTGAGGGGGGCAAATCTTTATTATGCAACATAGGTTCACACAGTGAGTTATAAAGAACGTGCAGCCGTGCGTAATTGTCGCGCGTAATGACAGCTCGTCGCCGGTGAAACACAATAAACTGCACGTCTTCATTCATGTTTGTCTCATGACAGATGGAGCTGACAGACACAGACAGACAGACAGACAGGTGGAGCAAGCGGCAAATTGGTTTTCTTTTTCTGTCTCGCAACATACAGCAATAACAGGTCATCAATATCACCTGCCGACCGCACTGAGCAGTGTGTGTTTGGCGTAACCTAGCAACACGACGATATCGTTCATTGGTGTGGAGGCTGCCATTGTTATCGTTATAGTTAACGTTACAGTTATCTTTCTTGGTGTGGACGGCCCTGTCACATCCCGTTATTTCCTCTGTAAACCTAACGCTACAGCAGCCTACAAGCATACTGTGTCAATAAATCAGCTCAGACACTGTTAGAAATGTAATATTTAGCCTAATAACATCATGCTACAAGAATTGTGAGCGCGCTTGGCGCGCATCTACATTGAAACTAATGGATTTGTGCGCGTAAAAGACGCTACATGTGAACGGCCCCATATGCAGTTACCTTATGTTACAGTTCCCTCAAACAATATCACGAAGCACAATACAAACCATATAAACAAGCTATCACACTACTGATAAAATCTGAAGGTGCTTAGGTGACATTTACCCACCTGAAAGAATAAATGAAAACATTTTGCTGGTCTTCAGTAGCTTTACTCTAAGTGTAACTGCCAACTCTATACCTATACCCAACTCTGCCTATATGTTACACATACATTTGCAGTTCTACATCATGACACTGAGATCACTAGGATAATAGGGGACCTAACACTGACCGCTGTGGAAATATCATAGTATAAATGTCGTTTATCAGTAGGCCTACTGCTAATTCTCAAACAGTTTCAGTTGGACGCTGTATCTCTACTGCTCACATGGGCCACCTGCTGGTTGTTGTTGCGCACTGCAGCTACTCCTGGATCAATTGTTTCACCCCCTTCACTGTGGCTGCGGCATTGAAATGAGTAACATCTGTATGTGAAATGGTTAACAAAGGACGACACAGGCTATTTCCACATAAGTAATTGATTAGGCTATTATTTGTGTAATTACGAGATCTTTTCTCGTAATTATGAGATAAGGTGTCTAATTTTCTTTTTATCCAGTTAATGCAATGCGCTTCCGGGTCACGCAAGTTGGACCAAATGAAAAATCAAAATCAAATTTTAATCGTGGCCCATTTTTCGATTTGCTATTTTTGATGTGAGCATAAAATCAAAAATAAGAAAAACAAGCCTTTTTTTGTATTTTTGAATTTGATTATTTAACGAATAATGGAAAAACAAACCGTTTTTTCGTTTTTTGATTTTAAATTGAAAATGGAATGAACGAATGATACACTGATACGCATACTGGTAGTCCAGCCATCCACAAGGTTTGCTCTCACCAGTGGCTGGGAGCAGCAGCTCACTCAGCAGCCGACTCAGAGCTAGAAGTTTGTCGCGCAAGTTCTTATTCTTTGTCGACTCTGTAATAAAATTAAATTTGTCCAGTGTCTCATCCGCTTTAAGGTCTGCAAAGACACTCTCAAATTAGCATGAAGGAAACTTTCCTTTCGATACACTGATTTCCTCACAGCAGCCATTATGCTTGAATTGTTTGTGTTCCGCGGTCGTCTTCTTCTGCTACTCTATTGGGTTTTCCGGTCAGTGACGTGTGCATTGAAAGTGGGAAATACCATTGTGGACCATGCAGGGTAACTTTATATAGCGGAGTATAAACCAAAACCTCTGAGTAAAATACGAATGGAAAACAATCAAAAAATCATACAAAACTTAACAAATTAAAGTTGCATGACCCCCCCGAAGCCAAAATAAAAACCATATGCCCCCCCCCAGTGCTCAAAAAAAAGTTCGGGAACCCCCCCCTGTTTTGGACCAGCCCCATTTGCATATAAATATCGATCAGCCCCTTATATGATTTTCTCATTGCAGACGAGCAGACAGGGAGCCTGATGCAAATGCTCGCATATGCAGCTGCCATTTTCCTTATGGAAAAGACAAAGGGCCATGTCTTTTTCAGTGGACAAAGAGCTGTGTCACCTTACCGTACTCATCATACAGAGGGATCCACTCATTCAAAGTGCTGATCTCTGTTGCCCCAAATGGCATCATAAATTTTTGCAGCCCACTTTTTCCAGGGTCTGCTTCTGATAAGGCCATCATGCAGCAGTCAGGCATTCTGGAGCACCTGGTTAGTGGCGACCTTATTCTGGCCGATAAGGGGTTCCTCATCTCAGCCATTGTGCCTGCAGGGGTCATCGTCAACATTCCACCATTCCTAAACTAGGGAAAGTTCAGTGAGAGTGAGGCAAGAGCAACACGGGAGATTGCCAGGAACCGCATACACATTGAGAGGGCAAATGCTAGGTTGAAAGAGTTCAGGATTCTGGATCTTATTCCTTCTCACTTCAAGAACTCTGCAAATGTGCTAGTGCAGCTCTGTTGTGCCTTGGTGAACTTACAAAGTCCACTAATCAAGGAAGTTGCCAGCACCCTCACTATTGATTAGTGTTCCTCTATTGTTTTTTGTGTGTGTGTGTGTGTGTGTGTGTGTGTGTGTGTACACTTGCTTTAGCCCTTCTGTCCCTCTCTTTATCACATACAGGTCCCTGAAAAACTCAGAAAGGCACCTAGATTAATACAGATCAAATTTACTAATTATTATGGTCTATTTTAATATTGTGATATGGCATAGGTGTTGTCTTTTCCTGGTTTTCAAGGTTTCATTACAGTAAAGTGTTGCAATTTCCTGAACTTACTAGACTATTTTAGCTGTTCTACCATTTACTTTTATCCTCTTTGTCATTATATACACATTGATGATTACTTCTCAACAATGTTCAATAATTTGTTGTTGTTGTTAGCTTGCACAGTTCCTGTAAAAATCTGAGAAATCTAGTTCAAAGTGTTGTGTTTCATTTATGAGTCTCTCACCATGGCTAGGATGTCAGGCAATGACCTTCTGAGGACACTGGACACCATCGTCAAGTTTGCTCATTCAGGGCTAAAATTGAATAGAAAACAAACATAATACACATCAAACCTCAGTCACAGGCATCGAAAGCTCATATTTTAAAGACTTCATAGTTAAGTGTAAAAAGGGCATGATGTAATCTCCGCTCACCTGTGTAGATGAAACATCCAGGTGCTTCCTTGAACTGATTATTTTTTATAAGAGTGTGTTGAAAACAGTCCATTCAGTCCTTCATGACTGGTGGTAAGAGCTGGGTTTGCAGTTTTGTTCCATGTTTCTTCTGACACTTTTATGCATTGAGGTCAGTGTTAACGTGGGTCTATGTGCTCTTGTATACTCACAGATATGTTCTGTTTAGACTCAAACATAATGTTTCTGAAAGAATTCCAATTCTTAGATTCCTCAGAATGCTCTACAAGGGGTAGGAATGTTAGCAGAGACACCCCATGTTATGTCCATCGCCTTTAACTCGGCTGTCATAGTTTACCACCAAGTTGTTTTGGACCACCCTTGCTTCCTTTTCCCTGATGGTGTTCACCTCAGTGCAACCAATAGGATCATTAGCTTCCCTGTTTTGTTGACAGGTACTGACAGGAGACGCGACAAGAACGCTGATCCGGTGTCTCCCAAAGAACATGGAACTGAATCATGGAACAAAGAACTGATTTTATAAAAACAAACACTATTTACATATTTACATGTCCTCCTCTCTGCTGACCAACACAGGGAGGATGTGCTGGGTGTAGAAGCTTTCCAGGACCTGGAGATTTCCACACCATGCAGGGTCTTTGGGAATGGGGATGACGATTGCTTCCTTTGTAGTCCACACTACAAAGTAACACAAATCGCGGTTTGAGATGTAGAGCTGTCCTTGGACCTGGTGCCAGTATGGGTGATTCTCCTTGAGAACATATGACCCACCCTCCTCACATAGACAGAAGAAAGGTGACTGGACTGCCTCCGCGATGGTCATGTTCCTCTGGCTGTGTGGACACTTCACCTCCAGCAGGCCTGATGGCTCCACAAGTCCATCAGGTGATGCTCCCAAGATGCCTGACTCACAAAGAGACCACACTCGAGCACCTCTTGCTGACACGCCTGCTTAAAAGCCTTCACCCCTTCAGCCTCATTCACAATGCCCCAGTTGACAGCAAGGATTCCACCCAAGTCATATCCCCCAAGCACCCTCTTCATGAGGGACGAACATGGAGTAGAGGACTGCCGCGACAGCAGCACAGCACCGAAATTGCTGGCTGTCAACCTGCCCTGCCTGTGCATCTGCCATTGAGGATTTTGCCGCTGTCCCACAGTGGCTACCTGGATGGCAGCTTGTTTGTCCCTGGACAGTCGCAAAGAGGCGAGAACTGCCTCCAGCCCCTCACCCCTGTGCTTCTTCACCAGCTCCGACACGGTGAGAGCAGCCTGATGCTGAAGCTCCAGCTCTGGCTCAGGTGACAACAGCCATGCCATACCGCACTGTGTGCCCCTCAGCGCAGATCGGAACCAGTCCACATCTTCAGAGGTGACATCTCTGGTCAGGGGGTTGTATTTCTGGTCACGCTGTGGGTAGAGCTCAGACACTGGCTGGATGACTTTGGAAGTGCCAGGCTTCCTCCACTGGCACTCCACGTCTGTGGAGCTTATCTCCCACATTCCAAAAATAGCCAAAGCAGCAGCATGGCTACACTTAAACTCCCCACGAGCACACTCACAGGCAGAGCTTAAGATTGTGCTATTGTCTCCCATGTGGATCTGTAAAAGTAAAATGTATTTGTTTTAGTATACTATAACAGCAATCCTGGGCAGCAATCCTGCAAAATCTGGTGCGCCCACCTTTCATTTTTTCTTAAAAAAATGAAAAATATAAGAATTACTGTAAGTGCATGGTGAAAATAAGAATGGGCAGGATATATGATCCAAATTGTGTCAGTAACGTTTGTTTGAAGCATCAGCTATGTCTGAATAGCTCACAACCCTGAGTGCAATAGAATTAACGTTACAGCCTCTCACGTCACGTGATTTATATTTTAGTAAATTGTTTGACAATTTTATAAAATGACCCTGCAGCTAGTTAAGTGGATGTTCTACAGTTCACTTTAATCTTGAATACAATTTTACTGATCTCCGTTTCGCGAACTTTCGCGTGGTTTCGGTAATGTTAGCTAACATTAGCAACATTAGCTAGGTGAAAATATACTCATTTAATACTCACCGAAACCTTGTAGAGCCGGTCCCGCATGCTTGCTCTAACGGATCCAATCAGCTCTCCTTTGGCATAGCTGCAGCTCTCAACATGTCCAGACTTGTAATGATTTTCCCCTCTTTTAATACTTTTTCCCTCATTCTGGAAGAAAGCGGTGAAATGTGTCACACTGACGGCCATGTTAGCAATGATGACGTATATTATGCGAGACGATAGCTGTAGTCCACTAAGCGCTTTCACAGAAAACGATTAAATGCTTCACTATCGTATCTTTGATTTTGACTTTCTTGACTTTAAAATGTATGTTTTAAATTCATCAACAACATATTTGGATTTCATGTCACAACTCAAACGGGACCAAAAGATAATATTTCTCTCCTCATTTACTGCCATTCATATTTTTTTCCGATCTAAGGTCCCGTGAGCGTCACGTGACTTAGGCACTCTATAGGGGGCAGTGGATATTTCCCGCTCATACGAAAATTGACTGGAGACTCCACGTGCAAGCAGATGGAGAGATAGAACAGATAGAGATAGAGTATGTCGGGAAGGTCCATAACCGAGCTGTTAAGGGAGGCTGCATCTGCTCTGGAGCGAGAGCGGGGAAGTCACCAGCAACAACAACCAGCAGTACCAAGGCCGACAACGTCAATGTCTGCTGGGCCTGACTGCCATACTGCTCGAGCTAAGATGTCAACATTAGCTAGCTAACTTATGCTGCTTTCACACCGAACGCGACTTGAAGCAAAATTGTCGCGTTGGTCTCTCTAGTCGTGTTGCGTCCTGGCGGGTTCACACCGGGTCCGAAGCTCCAGACGCGTAGTTCGCTCGACTCAGCTGGTTGCCGATGACGTCACCACAGGGAGTTTCTGTGCCGCGCCGGCTCCGGGAGCTCCGCCTGGACGCCGAGCGCTTCCAGCTACTTGTGGCTCATTGACACATAGTCATGTTATTCGTGATCATGAACATTATTTTTCACACACCTCCGCGAACGAGGAGGAGGGCGTTGGGGGGCGAGGACTCTCCCTTCCCGCTCCTGTGGATGGGAGAATTTGGCGCTGGGGAAACACGGCTGGGCGTTGGAGCCCAGACGATGGGGAAGAAGCGGAGGTCGGACGCGGCGAGTGGGGACAGGACGCGGCACGGATGCTGCACGGATGCTGCAATTATGCCGCTCTATTGATAAATATAACTGGACCCCCCTTTGAAACCAACAGTCCTATTATTTATACTTATTTACACCCCTCCATCCCCAATCATCCACCCTGTGGTCCACCCATGTATATAGTCTAATGTAGCTCCGCCACTGCCGCCAGAGCACCTCCTCGCTTCACGGCATCCAAACACGAGGATGTCCATCTCATCATTCTCCATGAGAGAATCTCTCATTTTATCTGCCGTGGAGACAACGCGATGGCGGGTGTCTGATGGAGCTTCCAGACTCTCACAGCTCGGTCCAGACACAGGGCAGGAAAGCTTCGCTGGTCGGGTGGTGCCCGGTGTCCTAGTGGACCTTAACTGGATCGACACAATCACTGTCAAAATCACTTCAGGACGATGGAAAAGGAAACCTCCGTCCTCAAGCAGGTTTCGGTTCTTGGTATCTGTGACCTTCTATGAGTATGTGTAGCTGCAGTATCAGCCGGGTCTGTACAGGACGGCTTCTGGGTCCGGACTGGATTCGGACTGCGCGGTCTGCATGTTAGTGATCCCTGATCTAATCCAATCAAGTATCACCCAGATTTTGATTTATAGCGAGTAACAAGATGTGTCTGATTTCAATGTAGTAGAGTAAAAGTACGATTTTTTTTTCTTTAAAATGTAACAGATTAAAATTAAAAGTACACGGGATAAAAAGTGTAAATAAAATTACTAATTATCAAAAATTGTACTTAATTACAGTAACAAAGTAACTTTGGTTGTGGCACGACTTGAGCGACTACCTTCGCCTGACCTGCTCGGAGCAAACTGGTCGTGTTGGTCGCTCAAGTCGCAGCCGCCTAGTCGCGTAAAATATCTTTCAAAAGGGTAAAAGAGGAGTTGAGCTGAAATTGTAACTGACATCCTGTGAGCGTTTATCAGTCCCACTCCCACTGGGAAAAACTGGTCTATTTGTATAGCGCTCTTCACAGCACTAGTGCACAGAGAAAAGGGGCAATTGACAGCTTGGGGACTACGGGCTACGGGACTACTCGCTGGTCTACAACGTGGTAGACCAGCCAGCTGGCTACAGCTGATCTACCACGTGGAACCATGGATTATAGCTGATTATAGCACTCATTTACTCACAAAATGTATTTACTTGACTTCAGAAGTGAAGAAAAAAACTAATTTATTGTTATAATGTGTAATGTCTACAATGTAATGTGTATTTTATACAATGTAAGCTATAATCTTTTTTTTCCTCCCCTTTCCTCCTCTGTTCCCCATGTGAGGTTTTGAGACTATTTAGTCCTTACCCTGTTCGAGGAGGTGAAAAGAAAATCACTTTCCCAGGTAGGTATAACAGTCTATTAGTTATTTGAGCAGACCAGTGGATTCTGCATTAATCAATCTAATTAACTTGGATCTTAAAGTAGCAACTCCAGATCTAAATCTGCTCTTGACTGTGTTGAGCTCATAACTTTATGGTGTTACAGCTCACATTTAATTTTTTGTTTCTTCCATCAGATACTGTACTGCAAGTGAATTTTCAGATCAGCTGCAGGGGAACTTCCCACATCTTAAGGAATGTGGTGGTTTCCAGTTAATGAGGAGCCGAGGATCCACCTGGTCCAGGTCGCTGGAGCTCATTCCTTGCGGAGAGGGTGGTTACACCCCAGAGCTCCTTTTAAAAAAGGAGCTGGGAGTTGGAGCAGCAATTATTTACATTAGACCACTGCAAAAAGACATTGACCTGCAGGTAATAATGTAAATGTAGCAGTGCATCCAATATGTTGATTATGATTTTTACACACACAGACACACAGACACACAGATACACACACACACACACACACACACACACACACACACACACACTAATGCATATCAGTGTTGTATGAGAAAAACACAACTTAACGAGCCAGTGTGTCAGTCTATGTGCTGGCTTGGTGCACAACAAACTGCATGGCTACACGGACAGATCCATTTGTAACGGTAATAAGCAAATGCACTCATAGCACACCCTCACAATTTTCTAGAAAATGTATGGGTAATGCTGTTTAGTACTTGATTTTGTAGAGTATGAAATGAGTACTGGCAAAATTATAATTGGCCTGAAATGACCACAATCAAAGCTCCAAACCAAATTCATCAAGCTTCATGAAAATATTTTTTAAAAACATGATACATATTAATGTTATTATGCCTCTGTTATAACAGAACCTTCCCATTTCAACCATGACCTCTGACACATCTGGGCCGATGGTGTGTACTGTGGAGAGATGGTCAGCTTCTCAAAAATTCAGGACCACATCAACCAGTGTGAGAAGTGAGACACATTTCATGTTTATTACATGCATTTACATACTGTTAATTCATGGAGTTTCACACATTTCAGATCCTAACATATTTCTCACAGTTTTCAAACTTTTTGTTTCTTTTTTTTTAAATTTTGGTAATGTGCCACATACATTATTAATTATTAAATTTAACTAGTTTATTAACATTTTCCTGTTAACATTACAAGTAAAAATGGTTCAGATGAAGAACAGTCAGAGGATACTCCGTCAGGGATGGCAGGAACCTCAGCCGCTGCGACCTCAATGAGCAGCCAGATTGAAAGTCCAGGAACCTCATCTGGTACAAGCTCAGAGAGGGTAAACGAGGAGTATAGGAGGAGTAGCTCAGAAGGTGCCACTGTCCTAATGTTTGTAACTATATATATTGTATGCATAAAAATGCTAACATTTATGCTCTCCAAAGAAGTTAGAACTTTAAAACCGCTGTCCTAAATATTCTTAAGTCAACTTCATAGTTTTCATTTTTGACCAGTTTTCTCTCGATAATCCTAGAATCTCCAGACTGGACAGAAGAGCCTGACCTCTACATGGCAGCAAACATGTTTCGGCGTAACCTTATAAAGAAAGCTGAACGCCATCCTGAGTTGCTAGCGAGGCTTGACCTTCGATCCTCTGAGGACGACCGGTAGAGGGAGATTCTGTCATTCTATAAAAGACAAGGAGTCGATTGGGCCAGCCCATTTTCTGTAATTTTGGGTGGTACGTATCTTTAACTCTTTCATTGCAAGCCATTTTCAAATTAGTTCCTCAAAATTGCCAGCCATTTTCAAGCTTCTTAAGCCTGGTTTATGCTTCTGCCGTACCTATGGCGTACACCCGACACGTCACTGAGCATTCATAGTTCTGTGTCGAGGGAACACGTTGCTCCGCACTTCACCGCCAAGCCGCTGGGGGTGTGTGGCTGTGTCTTTGTATGGTTTCGGGGGGTCTTGTCGGATTCCTTGGTTTTCTTACGGTCAGATGGAGCAGTTGTTTTTGGAGATGGAGTTCATTGATATTGAACGAAGAGGAGTTGTAGAGGTGGTCGTACTTATGTACCTCCTCGATAATTCTTTCTTCGGCGTGGTCCTCACCAAAGAAACTTTGAAAATGGCGGCGTTGTTGTGCGGCGACCATGGGGCTGCGACTAAACTGGAAATTACGTTCTGAGCAGACCAATCACGCAACGCGTAGTCAGGTTTTTTTGTGCATGGCAGGCTAAGGTGTAGGGTCCGCGTAGGGGTCTGCATTGACGGTGTAGGTATGGCGCCGCCACAACGCAGAAGAATAAACCAGGCTTTAGACCCACCCTACATTATTCACATACACATTCCACCCATCAAATAAGGACAGAGTCTGTACTTTGCAGCAAAAACAGACAGGTCTCTCTCTCTCTCCTTCCTTCTCTCTCCCTCCTTCTCTCTCTCTGTCCCTCTCCCCCCTCTCTCCCTCTCTCACTCCCCCTCCTCTCCCTCCCTCCCTCTCTCACTCTCTCTCACCAACAACCACACAGGCAATGCTCCTCAAAAACACCCTGCGTCATTGTCAAACCCTTAAAAATTTGTTATCAAATAATTTGTCCATTAAATACGTATTTAGCCTTTAACTCTTTGTATTTCAGGTGATGCAGCTGTTGGGGATGGCGTGAAACGTCATTTTTTTTCCACAGTAATTGAAAAAATCCAGTTTGGCTTTGACCTCAATCTTGGTGAGTTTTTTTTTTCCCTATTCTTTCTTTTGTAAAAATGTATACCATCTTTTGAACAGCAGTTAGTGGGTTTGGATTAACTGGCTCTGACTAGTGCTTAAAGCCCTTGAATGATTGAAAGAGTTTATCAAAATTGTTGTACAGATTTTAAGGTCTGTAATATGCTCTAATAATATTCCTCAACTGTAAATCGTCTTCTCTCAAATTTAGTATTTTGACTCACCCAAAGTGGTTAATGACAACACGGAAAGTGTTATTACCGATAAATATTTCATATAAACATTTGGAATGGCAACAGAATGTAAATGATGCTCTCTGAATAAACGTACTTTCCAATCTTTAATAATCTGTTAATTAATATACATTTTTCCTTCCCTCTCAGATAACACTGGAAGAACACTTTTGTTTAATGGTATGGATGACCACAAGGTCCCATCTACATCCAAAGTTCTGTTGGATGGGGATCTGTTCTGGGTTGCTGGACGTGCGATTGGGCACTCATTTATTAATGGAGGTCCACTTTTCACTGGGTTAAGCCCATGCATGCTGCAGCTCCTTGTTGGGAGCAATGAGGAGCCTGCTTGCTTTGAATTGACCAACTGCCCAGACACAGATGTTGTTGATGTGGTGTCTCTGGTTAGTAGTGGTATTTTGTCATGCTCCACCCTACAACACTTAAATGGATTATTGTGATGCTCTAATGTCAATATTTTTACATTTTATCTAACACAAAAAGCATAGACCATGAAACTGATGTACTGTCTTACTCTATTAACTGTAGCTTAATAACCAGAGGGAACTCACAGCTCTGTGAGGTAAACACCCTCACCCTCAGCTGGGATCTTCCTCCCCTCAACAGCGTCAACAGGAGGTGGTTGTCAGAGAAAATTCTACAGCATGCGGTAAGAATAATTAAAAGTGAAATTAACTAGGCTATATCTGACATATACATATTATGTATATTACTTCAAGAACAAAATGATCAAGTATTGTCTTTTTTTACACAAGCAGCTGTATCTACATTCAACTTTGCAAATTCTTTCATATATTTTTTGTAGATCATTGAACGGAGAAGAGGCCAATTAAAACAGCTACGGAAGATGCTGAAGGACACTGGAGTTCTGGATATGATAAAGGAGCGGCCTGCCCTTGTTGCAGTCCTGTTTCCGAGATCTGGGGAGCAAGCCATGGACTCACAGGTATTAGCTTCTCACCTGATGACGTTTCAAGAGAGTTTATGTCACATACAATAGTAAAGGATCATTACAGCAAAATAAGTTATGTGAATCCTGCGTATCTAGCTCAGGGAAAGAGCTCATGTTGCACTCATCCTGATCAGCTGATCATTGACATGCTCTTCTTGTCCTGATTGGGCAGGTTATTTATACTCCTCGTTTAACCTGCTCATCACTGACTAAGCTTGTGCTGGGGCTCTGCTGTTGCCTTGCTGCCCATAAGGTTTTGCAAACTGATTTCTTCCCTTTGCAGTCCACTTCATTCTCTGTAATGTCCTGGAAAACACATAATTCAGGGAACCAACCCAAACCCGCTGCAGCCATACATATGAATAGCATATACTTCAGTTTAGGAGTTTCAATTTCTTCAAAACCATTTCAAACACTTTATCGTCATGAGGGTGAGTAGGAAATGAGTGAATTTTGTATTTTGCGTGAACTATCCCTTTAACATACCCTCTCTGTACTCTTTGCAACTGTTTTTTTTTTATTTCATAAATTGATACATTACATATGATTGTTTTTCAGACCATCTTGAAGAGGATTATCTGGCCTATGCCAGACAGCGAGGACGAGGGCGACAGCAGCAATGTGGAGGAGTGGTGCCTGGCCACTGGCGTTTTTAAGACAGTACATTGAAAAAGGTCAGATTGTAAATCTCAGAAAAATATATCTGAATCATTTGTGTCCTAGTGCTGTTGCTACTGCTGAAAGCCTCTCTGTTTTGTTTTTAAGCACCTGTAAGTAAAGGTGTGATTAATGATGTTTGTGTTAACTTCAAAAAAGTTAGGATGTATCATATAGCAGGTTTTAAAATACTAATTACTGTGTCTTTGTAGGTACCAGTGAGGAACTACTTGGACTCCTTAAGTTCTGGACTGGTTGGGGTGTACCTCCACAGCACCTGTATGTTGAGGTCTCTGCAGACATTAGCATGCCTGTTGCATCAACATGTATGACGACCTTGAAACTGCCTCTAAAGTGTGCAAGTTACGAGACATTCAAAGAGAACCTTGAAGCATCTGTTAGAAGTACAGATTTTGGGTTTGGAATGATCTAAGTTAGATAAGTTTGTATTAGCTTGTCATGGTTTTTTATCCAGCAGTGGTGAATTCAGGGGTCTGCAACATCCCCTCAGTTCCCCCACTTGATACACACCTGCCTTCTATTTCACTCAGCTCTTTTGTGTGTTTTTTGTCTGACCAGTGACTCTTGCTCTTCTGTCAAAAAATTATTTTCTCTCTGCTTTTGCTTAAGAATTCTGCAATGTTTTTCTTTTTTTCTTTCTTTTAAGAATTAACCCCTGAAGGATTGTAATTGATTTGTTTTGTGTGTGTGTTTTTTTTGTAATTTACTTATTTACTGTTTTTTTTTCTTTTCTCTTGAAAATGGACATCCGAGGGATTGTGATTTTTTCCCCCACCTTTTATTTTTGGTTGACTTTTTCTTTACAGAAATATCAGAGTGGATGTCATATTTGATGCAAACTATAAGCTCAGGACAGTCAAGTTTGTATTTCATTAAAGTTAAATCAGTTTGTATTTCATTAAAGTCAAATATTCTCTTGTTCAGTCATCGGAGAGGAAAATCTAATTCACTCCACTGGGTTTCATCCTTACTGACAGGTTGTTGGGGTGTGGCTATGGGTGGCAGTGACTGGGAGATGCTTCCATAGTGTTGCTTTGGGGTCAGTCGTTTCACCTCTGTATTCCTTGCAAATGTAGGCTGATGGGACAGCTTATTCCAAACAAGCATTGAGAGGGTTGCAGCCTCCAGTTTGAGCAAGGATATGCGTTTAGCATAGTTTTGGAGGACACTTTTCTCCACTTTGTCACCTGTTGAGGTTATGTTTTGATGTGCATAAGGCAGAAGTTGCAGGCCCCAAGTCTTTATATGTTGTTTCTCTCTCTATTAATTTGCACATTGTTTGTGGTCTTTTACAACTGTATACAGTAAATGTATTTTGGTACTCAAAAAAAGTCAATGTTGTTACTAATGCCTTGAAATTCATCTCGGATCCTGGGTTTTGCAAATTTATTTTAAATAAAAATAAAACATAAAACATGTCATTCAAGAACAGGGCTTGTAGTGATTAGCCTTGTTATGGCTGATTTAGCCTTGTTTTTTTTATCAGGTCATGTATGATTGTGTGAAGCTTGCACAGGTAACAGAGTAAAGCAATGTTCAAAACATTCAAATGTTACCTTTTATTAAATATTAAACAAACTGATTGTCAAATCTGTCATTATTTATAATAATAAGCTGTTGAGGTCAGGGCAAGCAAGGCTGGATATGGGGAGGGATTTCCAGAGGGTGGGGGCGGAGCTGCTTCTTTTCATTCAGTCAGCTGCTGTCGTGTTGCTGTGTAGATAGCTAGTGCATCCACAAAGGGAACATCGGGGTCAGGTAAATTAGCTATGTTCTCCTCAGTCAGGTGATGTTGCACTTGGGGTACTTCAACGTGTTCTGCTTGGCCACCAAGGTCACCAAAGTCATGTGGTCCATCCCAATCTACATCATAGTCAGCTTCGACCTGAACACAAATAAAGGATTTCACATAAATATTCACTTTTTATAATTTTTTTTAACCAACAAGCAGTTATCCTGAGTATATATTAAGTTATGTAATCTAGCTGAATTTTTTTTTTTAATGTATGATTTATACAGTATAATGGCAACTGATTTGATGCTTTTGACTGCTTTAACATACCTGGTCAGGATCTTCAGGGTGCCTGGCTGATGTCCATAGCTGGAGTGGAGACCGGCTACCAGTTGTTCTCATGCCATGATGGTTCCAGGCATCCATAAAGAAGGTCAGTTGCCTTTGAAGTTGGGGCAGAAAAGCCCAGTGGAGGGCAAAAAGATCTCTCTCATCATCAGGGTTCAACAGCCCCTCTCTCTCCAGGTTGTGAAAAAGAACATGGAAAGCATCGAGGACTTGGATGTAGACATCTCTCCATAACCATGCTATCCTGGAATAACAAGTGGCATGAGTGAGAAGAATAATTTTAAGTAAAATTTACATTAGTAATTAAGGGGGGGTAAGCAAAAGACTTTCCAGTCAATTGTTCAGGCACAATTAATTGAAAGGAGAATTTGTGAATGAGGTATTTGAGACCTCTTGCAAAAGAAAACAGGAATAAATTTTAGGTAATAAGAACACTAAGTGTAGTCCTGCGATGGTTATACATTATGCATTTCTATTAAATACTCACCGCTGGTTATGAACACTGCGTCCCGTGATGTGTGAGTGTCTGTCCAGTCCTCTCTGTTCAACCATGAACTGGGCGACCTCAATGTTCTCTCCACCTTTATCTGATCGCACGCGTGAGGGCAAACCAAATCTGCTTATGGCACCAATGAAGCTCTGTAACACTGTTGATGCTTGATTGTTTGTAGCAGCAGACAGGTAGAAAATCAAACGGCTGAACCCAGCAATTCCACCGTGGATTACAAATCTCCAGCTATTTGTAAAAGAAAAGAACATGAAATGTATTAGAAATATATTTGGAAAAAGGTTCATTCACAGCTTTATTGACATCAGGGAAGTTGAGGTAGGATAGAACAGTGCCTTTATTGTCACAATACACATGCACGACATTCATTCATTCATTAAGGAAAACATGAGTGATGGGGCAAAACACATTTCCCTTTTTCTTTTTGTGGGATTCAAATTAAACAGTGAGAAATCCGTGGATAACGCAATCATTATAAAAAAGAAAGAAAGATCATTACAGTCTCACCAACAAATTGTTGATGGTACCAGAATGTGTCTTGATATCAACACAACCCCAGAAAGTCTCACCTTTATGAGAGCTTGTACACTGCTGATTCATTCTTACATCTCTGTATATATTTTTCTATCCTTTTCCTGTTTTATAAAGTTGAACAACATTGTCCCTCAGGATTTTTGACTGTTCTTTTGCCTTCCTCATGGCTCAAATTTCAGCAAAGTCAGTGCATCAATGGATGAAATGTTCAGGTGCCAGTCAGGAGCCCAGAATCTCATTGACTTTTATACACAGACACTACCAGTCATTACAAACACTATTCTCGTTTTGTCCTTTACTCCATCTCTTGACACACCTATTGTCAGTTGCTGTAAATTTCTCCATCTTTTACAAATGCTGGGCGAGTTGCCCACTAAATAATAAGATCAAAACTACAAAGATAAAACAACTTTTCCTCAATAACCAAAACAATAGTCCTTCGTGGCCCTTGCAAGTATGTAAAGTAAAAGAGAATAAAACAAACCGTATCAATTTATGATTTCCATCGATGTGCCACATTGCATTTGGTGCAGGGACAGAGTATTGCCTCCGTCTTAACGTGCGATTGGCCATAGCTCGCAATTCATTCCCAACTGGGTCCACTCTTCTTAAAGATTCACGTACTCTTGTAACTACAACAGAATGAAAATAGCAAAAAATGTTGACTCCCAAACATTAATAACATTAAAACGTTAACCACATTTCATAAATGATTAAGGTAAGCTCATTTCACTTATTATATTCACTTATTATATTGTGTCACAGTTAGGTGAAAAGAAGTCTCCAGGAAAAGGACAATGAGGTTGAATCTTTTGTTATTTTAAATCACAATATCTATGAATTGTCCATGAAACACCAACACAATTCTAGTATGAAAAGAATACACCTAAATTAATAGCTCATATTTAAGTCTAACAGAGAGATTGCACTGATTGAGCTTACAGAGGATTTACAACACAAGGCTCAACTTTTTGTCACCAGCTGTCCCCTGGCATGAAGGAATGATTTCATCAATCTGTATCCCGTGTTTGGATGACCCAGTCTGATTTCTGTAATGATGGCATTCAGCTCTTCATCACTCAGTGTGGAATACATATCAGACCTTCTGAACCAAAGAAGCAACAAAAACAAACAGAAAGTGAGGACGTGATTCATTATATATTTCACACTTGTATGGGCTCGGAGAAAATCGCTTTGTTTTTCCATTCTTTTTAAACTTTGCCGGCTCTGCCACTCGTCTTTTTGCCACACAGTGGACGTTTCACAACGACTTTGGCGTACCATCCCCCCTGTCATGACACATTGTGTCCTCATATTTACCCTTTTTTGCTCCACCTTGTGGCAGGTTATGGTTTTACACAGCATCGACTGTTAGCGTTCTCTGTGTGGTCAGTTGAGAACACATGACTCAAATCAGCCAGGAAAAGTGAAGCTGGAAGCTCAGTCCTCTCCATGCAGTCAGCTAGCAATCTCCTCTTCTCTTTCTTTTCTCGTTTGTGCCTTGGAGACGCATTGCTTGTAAGTTCATTTATTTTTCAGTGTTTTTGTGGAAAAGTGCATAGATATAATTTGAAATTCATATGTTTAAGTTAAAAATGGACTGTTTTGTGGCTATTTCATTTGCTAAGTTTGCTGAGGTTAAAAATGGTAGAGTAAAAATATTAAGCCAAGCCAAATGTAGCTTTCTGTTGAGACATGTAAACATAAGCAATGTAAATTCATTCATTCTGTATATGTTTGTTACTAAAGCTCTGTAAATTGGTGTTTTTTGCAGTTTTACATAAAGAATGGAAAGAAGAGAAACTGTGTTGGACTTTCTCTGAATCCTGTCTGTTAGCTGTCTGTCAGTGGTGCGTAGATGGTACACGTACCAGGGACAGAATACCCTCTCTCACGTTAGGCAAATAAAGTAATAAATAATTTACCTCAATCCATTCATCGCCATCCACCGATGAATGGTTTGGCGGCTCACACCAAGCAGATTGGAAATAGCAGTCACTGTCATCCCCTGCAACAAATACGACTCTAACACATCGAAAGGGATATCGATGGCAGGTCGCCCTGGTTCTAGGGATGCAACAATATGGGAGGGAAATGCAAAAAAGGTTATTCATCAGGAAACGCTCCTCTAGGGCAACTTTACTGAAGCATATGAGGGGCATGCAGAATTCGCCAGAGCTGTTTTAAAATTGTCAACACTGCAACATGTGTGAAATTCACGTTAATGCTAATAACAACTCAATTAAAATGTCTATGACCTCATTTGACCATCAGGTTTCCCCAGTGAAGCATATGAAGGGCTGCCCATGCCGAGATGTGTACCCCATGGCTGTTTAATAGAGACACACTGGTGATGTACTTCTTCGGAAGTTCAAATACAGCTCTGCTGAATTATGCATGTGAGGTCCTATTTATCTTTGGACACTACACACTGTAAACAAAAACAAATTCCTAATGCATTCTTAAGCTATACAATACACATACATACAAACAATCTGTTATACAGATATACATATTGAAAAATAATTGACAATTAATCCTCTTTTTTTTTTTCTTACATAGCCTATGCCTGTATTAGCTATGTGCATGGAGGGTTCTAAGTGGTTGACGTTGGGCATGTGTGAATATAGTGTCTAAACGTGACGGTGAAGTGTTGTGGTTGATAACCTGATGTCCCGATTTGCAATTTGGAATTGTTGCGGCGGCGATCACCGGCCCCGAGCCCGCAGCGGCAGCTATCAATTGACGGCTAACAAGTTGCGGCCACCCAGCGGCGGTGATCACAGGGCCGAGAGCCCGCAGCGACGGCGGTCGACACTCCTCATAGGCTACTCCTCCGCTGACCACCATGTTTCCGTTGCAAAGCTGCGCGCGCAGCCTACTTTGTTTATCAATCGTACACTTACTGTTGACTTCCACGGCAAAAAATATTTAGACCCATTGGTCTAAACATTTTTTGCCGTGGAAGTCTCTAAAATTAATTATCCATAGGTTACTTCCACATTTGTCATGTAAATATATAGTTGTACTTCCAAGCCGCGTTTTGCCGTAGAAATCACTAATTATAATAAGTATTAATGATCTGTAGGTTACTTCCGCATTTGTTGTGCGTGCTCCCGTGCGCTGCATGCAGATCCCGGGTAGCAGACACTTCTCGGCATTACACCAGCAACAGCCGAGTCCTTTTTCTGCATGCTATGCAGACAGGAAAAGTGTCTGCAGATAGCTGTCCCTCAGCGGTCTTGTGCAACTCATGTATGCCTATACTGTCAATTTCTTATCCTTCCCCTGCCCTTTTGCTTGAGCTTCCTATGATACAAAATACATACGCGCTGTGCCTGCATGGCGAGACTATGCTTGTTGGTGAAAACCAGGTAAACTGCAGTGCTGGGTCTGGATAGTGAGTGTTGTTCAGGTGGCGTCGGTAAGAACACCCAGGAAGCAGTTCTTCTCTCTTTACTCTTTCTTTATTTTCCCATGTGCATGTAGTACAGCTGGGTATTGGTGTGTTTGTGATGTGTGTGAGTGTGTGTGTGTGTGTGGTCTGCAACAAACAGTAAAAACAGGAATCAATAACACTGCCTCTGTATTAATTCAGCTACTGTTATCCTATTGCTGACAGAGCACACTTAGCTGAGAAACATAGCACAGAGCCACAGTTATAGCTTATTTTGGCCTATTACACCAAGCATACAACTTAAATGGCACCCATAATAAACTAAATATGACACAGACTGTGAACTAAACAAAGTTAAATGAGTGTGCATTCATCCCCACTATTAACCGGAACATTTTAACAATACACATGAATAAAAGATTAACTTAGCTAGCTAGCGCGCTAACCGCTAGCGTGCTAACAGCTAGCATGCTAACCGCTAACGCTAGCATGCGGGCGCGGGCCGCTAGCAGGCTAATCGCTAGTGTCAGCATTGCAGGTACTCACTGTGCAACTTCTCAACACATAGACTAAATCAACCATATGTACTTACTTATTCTCAGGGACGCACACAGCTGAACACACTACTGGTGATTCAGGCAGGGAACATGAACAGCTAAGAAACAACTCTGTACACAACTTCTCATGACTGGAAGACTGAGCCGAATGAGGTGAGGCCCGCACTCAGATGACGAGGAGGCGGAGCTGTGATGTCATTGGACCGAGAGCCTTTTATACAGCCGCCCCCAAATTGCTATGGCAATTTGCTCAAAAGAAAGGCTCATCAGCAGGAACCTTTGGTGAATGGTGGTCAGACTGTGTCCTCATCTGCATCAGGGATGGCAGGAAGGCGGATGAGTCTGGCCACTGGTCTGGTGTAGATCCTATCCTTTACACGTACGTCTGCTGACCTGACATGACCATCTGACACTGTGATGCACTTTGTTGATCCTTCCAATGGGCCAGCTGGCTCAGGGGAGCTGTGGATCCACTAGCAGTACCACTGAGTCCACAGTGAGGTCATCTGGGTTAGCATGCCATTTCTGGCGAGGCTGTAGAGTACCTCTTCAGACACTGACTGAACTCCAATTATGATATACAAAGCAGCTTTCGCTGATCGAATCTCACGGTCCCAAGCTCCACCGAAATGTGGAGCTGCAGGAGGGTTGTGAAAGGCGATCTTTTGCTTTGCCAGGCGCTGCTGGAGTTCTGGATTCATGTTGGCAAATGCTTTACGCTGCTCCTTCTCACCAGCCTTGAAATTGGTCCCCTGGTCTGAATAGACCTCTGCTGGGGTTCCCCTGCGAGCTATGAACCTTCTGAGGGCCATCAGATAGGAGTCGACTTCCAGGCTGTGCAAGAGGTCAAAGTGCACCGCACGGGTGGTAAGACATTTAAAGATTATGCCCCACCTCTTCTCTGTGCGCCGGCCCAGCTTGATCTGGAATGGTCCAAAGCAGTCGATGCCAGTCTTATGGAAGGGTGGAGGCGTAGACGCGCTGGTGGGAGGTCTGCCATTTTTGGCACTGAAGGGCGGGCCTTCCATCTACGACACTCCTTGCAAAGGTGCTGTATGCGTCTGATTGCCTCCCTCCCTCGCAGGAGCCAAAAGGTGCGCCGCATCTCCGCATACACACGCTCAGGCCCAGGATGACAGAGGCGGGCATCGTAATCCTATATCAGGAGCTTTGTGGCTGAATGGGCAGGATCCAAGATGATCGGATGCATGGTGCTAGTCTCCAGCACCTCCGCTCTGCGTAGCCTTCCTCCTGTCAAGCTGTCTTGTTGCACCCGCTTGAAGATCAGCATCTCTGCATGTTGATAGTCAGACGCTGTGGGGACACCAGTCTGAGTAGCCGCCCCATGAAGCTCCTGCACAGTGGCCTCAACCAGATCCTTCCAGGAGGCATACTGTTCAGCAGTAGGCAATTTTGGTTGCTCAACCACTGATGTCATGCCGCAGAAGATAGGCTTGCGATACTGGATGGCTACACTGGCCACTCTTCAGGCCCCTTGAGGAGGAAAGGCGGCCCTTGACTACATCGGTTGGGCTCTGTGAGCTCTTCTAGGGTTTTCCCCCGTGTAATGTAATCTGCCGGGTTTTGGGAAGAGTCTACGTAGCGCCAGCAGCTGGACTCTGTCAGCTCCTGTATCTCTGCCACACGTGTGCCCACAAATACTTTAAAACGACATGACTCAGACTGGAGCCATGTGAGTACTGTGGTTGAATCAGTCCACAGTATGGTCTGGTCGATGTGCAATGTGAGCTCCCTCTCCAATAGTTGAGACAACTGTGCTCCAGTGAGGGCACCACAGAGCTCTAATCTGGGCATGGAGGTCCGTCGACGTGGGGCAACCCTGGATCTGGCTACCAGAAAGGACAGGTAGACTTGACCTGAGGTATCCTCTGTCCGCAGGTATGCAACTGATCCGTAGGCTCTCTCTGAAGCGTCGCTAAAAATATGGATCTGTCTGGTGGCCACGTCAACTTGAGCTGGGATGTAAGGTCGAGGTAGGGATATGCGTGGTAGCACCTGAAGCTCTGCTTCCCAAACCTTCCAGGCCTGCAGCAGCTCTTGGGGGAGAAGAGGATCATCCCAGTTGCGCTGTTTATCCCAGAGGCACTGGACGAGGACCTTCGCCCTGGTCGTGTATGGCAGAATGTACCCCAGTGGATCATATTGCCGGGCTAAGACTTTGTAGACATTCCGCATTGTGAGTGTTCCATACTCCAAAGGCCGGTGTTTGTATCCGAGCCTGTCAGACTCCCAGTGCCAGCTTAGCCCGAGTGCAGATTCGGCGTGGCTGGGGTCACCCTGCGAAAGCCAGTGCTCAATGCTGTCTGACCTGGAGTCTTTGGGCAGGTGACTGATGACGCTGGGAGTGTTGCTAGCCCACTGCCGAAGTTCGAAACCACCAGCGGCCAAAAGGTTGTGGAGTTTGTCTACAAGCTCCTAGGCTTCCTCAGGGGTTGGCACACTCTGCAGGCAGTTATCAACATAGAAACACTGCTGCACAGAGTGTCTCACATCTTCATCAGCTGAGCTGTGCTCCTTGACATGCAGTTGTAGCGCAAATGTGGCGCAACATGGGGAGCAGGTCGTGCCGAATGGTAGGACCTGCCACTCGTACACATCTGGAGGGTCCTCTCGCCTCATGTCTCTCCACACGAATCTCAGAAGCGGCCTGTCTTCAGGTAGGAGCCTGACCTGATGGAACATGCTCCGTATATCCCCGCTGATGGCCACTGCATGCTGTCTGAAACGCAGCAAGACCCCAAGGAGAGAGGCACCCAGGGTTGGTCCTGGCAGAAGGGCATCATTCAGGTTGAGACCACGAAACTGGTAAGAACAGTTAAACACGATGCGGTTCTTTCCGTTGTGGGTGACTAAATGATGGGGGATGAACCATGATTCACCTTCTGCTGAGTGGTCAGGATCGAGCTTTTCCACTGATCCTGCTCTGACCAGCTTACAGATCTCCTCACAGTATGCCTCTGCGAGCTGTGGGTTCTTTGCCAGTCTCTTCTCCATGCTCCTCAGACTTGGCATAACTGCATCCTTAGTTGCTTGGAAAGGTGGAGCCTGGTGTTTCCTGAGCAAGGGGGTAGCATACCGTAAAACACCGTCAACTTCCACACGTGTTGTCTTTGCCTCTAGCAGCGCAATTGCCTCATGATCCTCTTTGGATCGTCCAACCAATTTGTCGTTCCTGAAAGGCAGCACGTCCATCTGCCAAAGTCTCTGCACGTCCTTCTTCAGTTCAGTGGTTTGTAGAGACACTATGGTGAAGAGGCACTGCTGGAGGCATCGGGTGGGGCCCTGAAGAGTCCATCCCAGCCGGGTCCGAATTGCTGCAGGACCTCCTGGTGGGCCCAACCGTACTGGCTCAACTGGAGCTAGAAGGTGCGGGTGATCAGCACCTATAAGGATGAGGGGCTTAACCCGATCGAACTGCTGGAGGGGGAGACCTGCAAGATGCTTGTACTTCTTCTGCAGGGATCTGATGGGGTAGGAGTGTTCTGCAAGACTGAGACGCTGTGCTGTGAAAGCTCGTGTAATGCCGAAACTCCTCTGTGGATGAGCAGCTGGAGATATGCGGAATGACACGCATGCTCCTCTGAGGGTCTGGACATCCTGCCTTATGGTGCGTAGGCTCAGGTTCTCAGGGGTGCCTTCCAGTCCAAGCTGTTCCCCAGCCTCTGGGAGAAGCATGGTCCGCTCCGAACCGTTGTCTAAGACGGCGTAGGTTTCCAGCGTGCGATGATGATGGCTAAGCAGAACTTTAATGACCTTCAACAGTACTCTGGTGGAATCTGATGGACGGTCCAGGTAGAGAACTTCTGCATTGGTGCTGACTAAGCAGGTCCCCTCCTTAGGTGGCTCAGATGTGCCTCTCTTGTTGACTTCATGGAGCACCTTCAAGTGTTTCCCTTGACACACCTCACAGAGTTTCTTGAGGTCACACTGAGCTGCTTGGTGGGCTCTGGCGCAGCGCCAGCACCGTTTGTTCAGTCTGATCCACTCTGTGACATGTTCTTTAGTGAGTCTCTGAATTGCTTGGCATTTATTCAGGAAGTGCTCTGAGTTCTCACAATATGGGCAATAGGGTTTAGCCTTACTTCTCTTCTGTGACTGCATGGGGGAATTACTTGTTGGATTTGTGGTTGTCGGACCTTCTGCCCCATGCAACACAGAAGCTGCCTGTCTACCCTGCCGCTTGTCACTCTTAAAACTTTGTGGACCTTGTCCTTTGCTGGCTGGTTGGACATCATAGCCTTGGCACCAGGACTTGTATAGTAGCCACTCTGCCAGGTCTATCAGGGTGTACATGGCCCCTGGGTACTGAAGCATGTGCCGGCGAAAGTCAGCCCTTAGTTCAGGTGGGAGTTTGGTAAGGAGACGGGCGACGTGGGAACCACATTTAAGTTCCACATCGCCGTCAGGACCAAGAGTCTGAAGCATGCCGACCAGAGACTGTACCTGCAGTGCAAACCTCTCAAAAGTGGCAGTGTCTCCGCGCTTGACCTCTGGTGACTCCATAACTGTAGCTATCCTCTTCAGAGCCACATGATGGGGCTGGCCGAACCTCTCGTCTAAGGCTGCCATTGTGTCGGAGTAAGGCGTGGGTGAGTTAAGGTACGAATCTGCCACTAAACAAGCCTCTTCGAGTCTCAGATGATCCGTAAGGACTTGATATTTAAAGAGCTCGGTGCTGTCTGCTGGCAGCAGATTCTCAAGAGCTATTTTTAGCCGGGCGAACTCCATGGGGTCCCTGTGACTGAAAAGTGGAATCTTAGGCTTGGGTCCTCTATACACCCTCTCCTCGGCAGCAGAGGCAGCAAATGATTGATGGTTGCCTTGGGGTGAAGATCTATAGGTTGCTTGGGGGCTAGGTGAACAGTGGAAGTGGTGCTCAGGCTCATACTGACTCCTATGGCTGAAGGGACTGGAGGTATTAGGGCTGGCAGACATCGCTCGAGCTGTAAAGGGCTGGAATGGAGGAGGCCTGCATGGTGGCGTTGGTCTTGGTGAGTAGCCTGCTCCGGGACTAGCAGTTATGCAACTCTTAGTCGCTGGGCTTGAGGTAGCGCTCTGCTTCAGAAGGTGTAGCTCACTCATCATTCTATCTATGGCTGAGACCATTTCATCCCTCTCATGACGGTCTGATGGCTCTGCTACTTCACCTGTTGATGGCCATGGTGGAGGTGGTGGCCAGTCACTGTCGCCGGTGTCTCTATCAGTGACTGGCAGACCCGGAGGAGGTGGAGGGGGAGGGAACTGCATATCTGGGTGTTGGTGCTCTACCTGGGCGTTACCTAGAGCCTTAACGGTGTCTGTTAGTTACTTTATGTCTTTGTGAATGTCTCTTATCTGAGCAATGTTATCCAACATGTACTCATAGGATTGACGCAGCTTCATGTGCTCCATACGAATCTCCTGTAGCTCAGCCTTACACATAGCAGCCCAGTCACGTCTCATGTTGGGCTCAGGAGAAAGTGGGAATATCTCACGAGTCACTTCACGCCTCCTGTCATATCCTGTACTTCGTCTAGGGAAGTACTCATCCTCTGGTCGATCGAGGGCTGGGTCCCACTGCACTTGGCGCTGAGGATATGGACTGCGTGAGTATGTAGTGGGTGTCATCTCGACTTCTCCCTCCACATCAGATCTCCACTCATGTTCCTCCTCATACATGGCAGCAGCTTCAGGAGAATGATGCCTTCTATAGCTTACTGTGTCGACTTCATAGTCATCTAGGTAACGCGGTGGACGCGTCTGCCTCTTCGGACGAGCTGCTTGCATCTTGATCCCGAATCAACACGTCATCTGGCTCGAAGGACCATAAATGTTGGTGAGAACCAGGTAAACTGCAGTGCTGGGTCTGGATAGTGAGTGTTGTTCAGGTGGCGTCGGTAAGAACACCCAGGAAGCAGTTCTTCTCTCTTTACTCTTTCTTTATTTTCCCATGTGCATGTAGTACAGCTGGGTATTGGTGTGTTTGTGATGTGTGTGAGTGTGTGTGTGTGTGTGGTCTGCAACAAACAGTAAAAACAGGAATCAATAACATTGCCTCTGTATTAATTCAGCTACTGTTATCCTATTGCTGACAGAGCACACTTAGCTGAGAAACATAGCACAGAGCCACAGTTATAGATTATTTTGGCCTATTACACCAAGCATACAACTTAAATGGCACCCATAATAAATTAAATATGACACAGACTGTGAACTAAACAAAGTTAAATGAGTGTGCATTCATCCCCACTATTAACCGGAACATTTTAACAATACACATGAATAAAAGATTAACTTAGCTAGCTAGCGCGCTAACCGCTAGCGTGCTAACCACTAGCATGCTAACCGCTAACGCTAGCATGCGGGCGCGGGCCGCTAGCAGGCTAATCGCTAGTGTCAGCATTGCAGGTACCCACTGTGCAACTTCTCAACACATAGACTAAATCAACCATATGTACTTACTTATTCTCAGGGACGCACACAGCTAAACACACAACACACTACTGGTGATTCAGGCAGGGAACATGAACAGCTAAGAAACAACTCTGTACACAACTTCTCATGACTGGAAGACTGAGCCGAATGAGGTGAGGCCCGCACTCAGATGACGAGGAGGCGGAGCTGTGATGTCATTGGGCTGAGAGCCTTTTATACAATGCTGTTATCATATATCCCGATTATCCATCACAATAATGCCATTAATTTGTAAGAACTACCACGGAAAACCGAGGTTAAACGTAATACCAATAATCTTTACATCCTTACCCCGTTCCCGGTCGGATTCAGGCACCACCGCCTCGAGTCTCTGCAGGACTGTGGCTAAGTTTTCCACTGCAACTCCATCAATGTCCGTGTCTGTGGCGGCAGAGTATGCAGCCAAACTCTCCAAGATTTCTTCCACTCTCTACC
Source organism: Epinephelus awoara (assembly GCA_035609425.1). Classification (NCBI taxonomy): domain Eukaryota; kingdom Metazoa; phylum Chordata; class Actinopteri; order Perciformes; family Serranidae; genus Epinephelus; species Epinephelus awoara. The sequence continues at coordinate 42,821,838 of CM069302.1, read as the reverse complement.
GGGCACCCATATGATGAATCGAATTGTCGAATCTGATCAGGTAATTCCCGCAAAGCCTGGGCAACGGCTGGAAGCGCCATGTTCTCCAACCCAGAAGCATGTGTGGGTCCGTGACGTCACTATCCTGCGCCACTTCAGATTGCGATCTCAGATTGAATTATGAGACAGTAGAACAGTAGGCTAGCATTACAAAAAAAAAGCAAAGAAAAAGGAGGGGAACCCCCTCCAAACCCAATCTAGATCCTCTCAACTAAACCAGTTTTCCTCAAATATCTTCGTACATGTTTTTTAATATCCTCTGATCTTTGTAACAGATTCCTTAATGTGAATCCTACTTTCTCTTTCTCCAAGCCTGCTTTTAACACTCTCCTCTCTCTTTCATACTCTTTGCATTCCATTAACACGTGTTGCACTGTCTCCTGCTCATTACAGCTTCTACAGTCTCCTGTAGGGTGTTTACCAACTATTCTTAATGTGCTGTTCAGCCCTGTTCAGCCACCTCCTCCTTCCTGCTCCTGCCCAACACCTGCCCTCCCCCCACTTGCCTCTGTATACTGTAAAAATGTCTCCCTGTGTCATTTATGTCCCAGTATTCCTGCCACACCTTCTGCATCTGTGTTTTAATGATTGATTTTCCTTCAGTTCTGCCCAGTGGAATGTTGTTGTTTATTATTTGTGCTTTGACTGCTTGTTTTGCCAGTATGTCCACCTCCTCATTGCCCTCAACTCCTGCATGAGCTGGGACCCACACAAAGCAGACAGTTCCCCCCCTGCTATGGAGTTGATGTAACAGTTGATGTATCTCCATAATTAGGTCTCATCTACATGACTTCATTGTTTTAATACTTTTTAGGGCCGCATAACTATCTGATGCAATTAATGCATGTACATTACTGCCTTCCTTCAACCACTTTAAGGCAAGTGTAATAGCTAATAGCTCAACCGCACAAACTGAGGCATGATCTGTATGTGGCAGGATAGCGCTACACTCCCCACCGTGAGGGGCAGTGTGGCAGACAATTGGCGAACGATCCCCTATAAATAGACCCGGCCGTACCTTTCCTCTTCCTTTTCCGCTTCCTCTCTCTCCTTCACGGAGTCTCCCTCTGGCCTGTGCGCGCGGTGCGCTCTCTGTGGCCATCACTGGTAGAGTCTACGCTGCGGGCTTCCTCCTCCGGCCGCTGTGTGACACCTTGATCCTGCTCTCTGTGCGCGGCCGTCACTCGCCGCTGTGAGCCTCGCTGCTGTCTTGGCTTCTTTTCCTCTCTCTTTCCCTCCCTCGTTACTCCTGTGCAGTTACTCCGGGGGTTTGGCTCGGTTGGGACTCCAATCGCCTTAATTGTGATTCGGCTCTTTGGCAGTACGGCCTAAGTCGCCGACGTGAGCCGGAAGGGGGCGTTCTGACCCTCCGTGACACAGAGCCATCCCCTCTAAAGACTGCCTTTTTTAATTAATTTGGAGTGGCAGACACTTAATTATTTACCTGAGTTGATTTCTTTTCTGTTTCTTTTTTTTAAGTATTATTGATTGGGTTTTTGGTGTAGATTGATTTATTGTTTAGAAACTTTTTTTTGTTCTTTAACTTGATAATTTGTGATTTAGAATATTTTACGTTGGGTTTGGGGTGACTGATATTTTGGTTATGGTGTGTCTGAGAGTTACCTTGGTTTCATGTTTTTAATTGTGTCCTTTTCCTTTGACAGGTGCTGAGGGCCCAGAGCGGCAGCGGTTCCCCTGGTGGTGGTTCCTTTTTCACGTTTTGGTTTGCTGTGTCACGGGTGTAGTGTAGTTTTTGGATCCCTCCCCGTTTCGTTACCGCTGTCGTGGTAAGCCCCCAGCCTTGTCCTCCTTTTCCTTTTTGGTAACTCCTTGTATCACTACTTATCATTATTATCGTTATTATTAGTATTATTATTATTTAGTCTGCTGCTTATTTTAGACTAATTGTTTAATAAAAATATTTTTATAATCGGAAATCACGCTCTTGTCCGGTGGGATTTTTTTTTTGAACTGTGTGCCTTTGTTCTAGATTGAACACTGGTAAATTTTAAATTTTGTTATATCCTGGGGTGGAAGCCCCCAGGTGGCGTTGTCAGCAACCTTTTATACACCGCTCGCCTTGCCACAATCTGGCGTTGTCGGCAGGATCCACAATTAAAAAGGACAGAGACGTGATTTCCATTTTTAAATTTTGTAGTGTTTGTGCTTAACTTGTTGAGCCGGGTTTTGTGATAGAGCCAAGACAGCAGTAACGCAACAGTCTTTTTTTTTTTTTATTACTCAAAATCCTTACCCTTTTCTTTCTTTTCCTATCAGAGGTTTAGGTGTGGTAGTTTTTTTTTGTTTGTCTGTTTTGTTGTCGGTATGGAGGAGGAAGTGCAGCAGCTCAAGGAGCTTGTGCTGCAGCTTAAGGCAGACAACGAGCGGTTGCTCCGGGAGCGTGCTGCGTCTCCTTCGGCCCCCGCAGGGGCAGCGGCAGTGTCCTCAGGTACAGCTAGTGGTGCTCCTCCTGTTGTGACGGCACGGTTGGTGGTTATTCCCAGGGACCGCAGATGTCCTGTGTTTAACGGCAGGTCAGGTATCAGTGTAGCCGAGTGGATTGAGGAGATACAGGCATACATGCGAGCCCGCCACCTCTCTGTTGCTGATCAGGCCCTTTTTATTATTGACCATTTGGAGGGAGAGGCGTGTGAGGAGATTAGGTTTCGACCGGGTGTAGACTGTGATGACCCAGCTCGTATTTTTTCTATCTTGCAAGAGCTGTATGGCCATTCTATGTCCTACGTCACACTGCAGCAGGCTTTTTTTGCGAGGCAGCAACAGGAAGGTGAGACACTGCAGGAGTTTTCTTTAGCCCTGTTAGCTTTAATGCAGAGTATCAAGCAGTGCGCTCCTGATGGGATGCCAAACTCTGAAGTTCTGCTGCGCGATCAGTTCGTATGCAAGCATGTCCTTGACAGTTCTCTACGCCGTGAGTTAAAACAAATGGTTCAGCGCCAACCCTCTGCTTCATTGCTAGAGGTGCGTGGGGAGGCCATTAGATGGGAGAGGGAGGGTCTTCCTGGGGGTTCTCGTGGGCGTAGCTGTTCTCTTCCATCTGCTCACGGTTTGCAGTTTAGCGTCCAGAGCCGCTCCATCCCGGCCCCAGCGGTTGTTTCCCAGGGGCCTGGTTTAGCTGAACTGATGGACCTCTTAAAGGGTCAACAAGAGCAGCTTAACCACCTTACCCGTACCGTCGCATCCTTGCAGGCCCCCCGACCTCAAAGTCGTACATCATACAATTCTGTCATATGTCGCAGGTGTCAGCAGCCCGGGCACTTTGCCCGTGAGTGTGATGGTGAGCGTGTTCCATCTTGTGCTCGTGCTTCCTCTGTTACTGGGCTGACTTCCAACCCTTCTAGGCCTGCTTTGTCCACTCAGCAGCCGGAAAACTGAAGCCCGCTGAGCTTTTGAGCCACAGCTCGGTGGGGGCACTTCCAGGCTCTGTAGAAAGTAAACTGTCTGGTTTAATGTCCTCGTGTCCAACTATAAATGTTTTGATGGGCAATGTCTCGGTGCCGTGCTTGGTCGATACTGGGTCCATGGTTTCCACCATCACGGAGAGTTTTTTCCAGGAGCATTTTGCACCATGGGACCATGATCGCCTGCAGTCCTGTAATTGGTTGCGGCTCCGGGCAGCTAATGGCCTAGCCATCCCGTATGTTGGCTATTTAGAGCTTGATGTGACCCTTTGTGACAAGGTAATGTCCCGTTGTGGGATCTTGGTTGTTAAAGACCCCCCTGGAGCTGTGACCTCAGTCCCTGGAGTCTTGGGGATGAACGTCATCCGACGTTGTTATCAAGATCTTTTTGGGGCCTATGGCCGGTCTCTGTTCGATGCACCACCTGTGTTACAGGCCCCTGGCCCAGTCATTGAGGCCCTTCAGAAATGTCACCAGGCTGCAGCCCAGGTTCCCAAAAACCCTACTGGGTCAGTTAGGGTGCAGGGTAAGCGGGCCCTTCGCATTCCTGGTGGGGTGATGAAGATAGTGGCCAGCACCTGCTCATCACATTTGTCAGATCAGGCTGTGCTGTTTGAGCCCCCTGACTCTGGTCTGCCAGATGGGTTGCTGGCGTCTCCCTGTTGGTTCGTGTTGTCCGGGGTACAGCTTATATTCCGGTGGTCAATGTGGGGATGACAGATATTCTCTTGTACCCACGGACCTGTCTGGGTGCTCTCAGTAGCGCCCAAGTTGTGAGTTTACCCAAAGGGGTAACTGAGGTGAGGCAGACTACAGCTACCGTTTCTTCCCAAGAAGCTTCTAGTTCAACCTCAGGGGTTGCCCCACGAGTAGATCTGTCCATGTTGACAGAGGAAGAGCAGGTGGAGGTGGGGTCCTTGTTACAGGAGTACAGGTCGGTCAACCCATGATGGAGACTTGGGCTGTACCAATCTGATCTCCCATGACATTCCGCTCCTGGATGATGTCCCGGTGAGGCAAAGATACCGCCGTATCCCCCCCTCTGAGTATGAAGCTGTAAAAGCTCACATTAACCAGCTTCTTGAAGCGCAGGTCATTAAGAAGAGCAGTAGCCCTTATGCCTCGCCCATTGTTTTGGTCCGTAAGAAGGACGGCAGTTTGCGCTTGTGCGTAGATTACCGCCTTCTTAACAGTAAGACCAGGAAGGACGCTTTCCCTTTGCCTCGCATTGAGGAAAGCCTCGATGCACTCAGTGGTGCCCGCTGGTTCTCAACCATTGATCTTGCCAGTGGGTACAACCAGGTGCCAGTGTCGGAGTCGGATCGGCCCAAGACTGCCTTTTGTACTCCATTCGGGCTTTTTGAGTTCAATAGAATGCCGTTTGGGCTGTGTAACGCCCCAAGTACTTTCCAGCGGCTGATGCAGAGAATGTTTGGAGATCAGCAGGGTCAGTCCCTCCTCCTGTACCTTGATGCTATTGTCATCTTCTCCTCCTCTGTGTCCCAACATCTGCAGCGGCTGAAGGTTGTGCTTGGTCGCCTTCAGAAGGAGGGCTTGAAGGCCAAACTTGAGAAGTGCACTTTCTTTCAGAAGGAAGTTAAGTACTTAGGCCATGTTATTTCCAGTGAGGGTGTCTCCACAGACCCCGAAAAGATTGAGGCTGTGTCCAAATGGGAACGGCCTCGTCATGTTTCTGAGCCGCGCTCCTTTTTGGGTTTCGCCAGCTACTACCGGCGTTTTGTAGAGGGCTTTGCCCAATTGGCCAGTCCTCTGCATAAGTTAGTGGCTGAGCTTACCAGCAAAAACTCCAGAAAAGGGTCTGAGCAGGCTCTTGGTACTTCCTGGACGCCCCAGTGTGAGGCCAGTTTTGAGGCCTTGAAGTCAAGGTTAGTGTCAGCCCCTGTTTTGACGTATGCCGACTTTTCCCGTCCTTTCATTTTGGAGGTTGACGCTAGTCACAGTGGCCTTGGGGCAGTGCTCTCCCAAGAAACCGACAGAGGCGTTCAGCCTGTGGCTTACGCCAGCCGAGGCCTCAGGCCCACTGAGCGCAACATGTATAATTACAGCTCCATGAAATTAGAATTTTTGGCGTTGAAGTGGGCCATGACCGAAAAGTTCCGGGAATATCTATTGGGCCATAAGTGTCTGGTTTTCACTGATAACAATCCGTTGAGTTACCTGCAGTCTGCCAAGCTTGGAGCCACTGAGCATCGTTGGGCCGCCCAGCTGGCTGCATTTGATTTTGATATCAAGTATCGTTCAGGTCGCAGTAACCGTAATGCTGACGCACTTTCTCGGCAGTATTTGTCTGGTTCTGGTTTGGCTGAGGGTGTTGTGCCAGGGACTTTAATCCCCAATGCTCTCCATCTTGCAGCGCGTCCAGGCCCAGGAGTTGTGGCAACCCAGGGTGTGGAATCGGCTTTTCCATCTCACTCCCCTGCTGATATCCGTGCCTTGCAGGAGACAGATCCTCTGTTAAGTGAAGTTCTGGTGTTTTGGCGGAGACAGGCTAAGCCAACTCCTGCCGAGAGACCGCAGGTTTCAAAGCCAGCAATGGCTTTGTTGCGTCAGTGGGACCGCTTGGTCGAAAGGGAGGGTGTGCTCCACCGACAGGTTTTTCAGCCTGATGGTCTGAGTGAAGCCTTCCAGTTGATTTTGCCTGCCACCCTGAAGCACGAGACCTTAAATCGATTGCATCAGGAGCATGGCCACCAGGGCATTGATCGGACCACCGACCTGGTGAGGCAGCGCTGCTACTGGCCAGGGATGTCCGCAGACATTAAACGGTGGGTCCAAGAGTGCGAGCGTTGCCAGGTCGCTAAAGACTCTGGCTCAGTTCCACATAGTTTCATGGGTCACTTGCTTGCCTCAGAGCCCAATGAAATTGTGGCTGTTGATTTCACCCTGCTTGAGCCTTCTCGCAATGGTGCTGAAAATGTTCTGATTATGACAGATGTTTTTAGCAAGTTCACTGTTGCTGTCCCCACACGGGACCAACGGGCCTCAACTGTGGCCCAGGTCCTTCTGACGGAGTGGTTCTATAAATTTGGTGTTCCGAGCCGTCTGCACTCAGACCAGGGTAGGAGCTTTGAGAGCGCCTTGATTCACCAGCTTTGTTGTTTGTATGAGGTTGCCAAATCTCGCACTACCCCATACCATCCAGCAGGCAACGGGCAGTGCGAGCGGTTTAATCGAACCCTCCATAACCTTTTGCGCACTCTTCCAGCTTCCAAGAAGCGGGACTGGGTCTCCTGCCTGCCTCAAGTGTTGTTTTCATACAATACCACACCTCATCAGGGTACAGGGGAATCACCTTTCTACCTGATGTTTGGTAGGGAACCTCGTCTCCCCATTGATTTCCTCTTAGGGTGAGTCCAGGATCCTGTACGTGGGGAAGTACAGGATTGGGTTGTTGAGCATCAAGCCAGACTTAACGTGGCTTTTGAGGGTGCTCGGGAGCGATTGCTGGCTGCTGCTGGTCGCCGGAAGGAGCGCCACGATCAGCGTGTTCGTGAGGCGCCTTTACCAGTGGGTCAGTTGGTCTATCTAAAAGACCACAGTGCTAGGGATCGGCATAAAATCCAGGATATCTGGAGCTCTGTTGTTCACCAGGTGTTAACAGCCCCAGCGAATCAAGGAGCAGTCTACACTGTTGCTCCAGTGCATAACCTACACCAGACACGAACAGTCCATCGAGACATGTTGAAAGTGGTTCTTGGCCCCGAGCATTTAGCAGCCTCTCCTAGGGCCCATTCGCCTTGCAGAGCAGAACAGGTTGAGGCTGACTCCCTCAGTGATGGTGATTTGTGGCTCTTGGTACCTGAAGCACCTTTGCCTCCTGTGGGTCCGAGTAGTTCCTCTGCCGAAACCCTTTCAGAGGTTCAGGCCAGTTCAAGTGCACCCCCTACATCGCACAGCGTTGTACCGTCTGTTTATTCTCTGTCCCCCTCAGAGCAACCCAGCACCAGTCAGCAGGTTCCGCGTCGGACTGCTCGCATGACAGCTGGCCACCATTCGAACCCTCACCATCTCCCCTTGCCTGTAGGCCAGTATGGTAATCCATCACAGCCTGTGTCTAATGCCCAAATGGCCATTTTTAGGCCCTGGTGTTAGCCTCTGTAATTTTCTTGTTTCATCGTCGGGCCGACGACGCAAAATCTGGGGGTAGATGTGGCAGGATAGCGCTACACTCCCCACCGTGAGGGGCAGTGTGGCAGACAATTGGCGAACGATCCCCTATAAATAGACCCGGCCGTACCTTTCCTCTTCCTTTTCCGCTTCCTCTCCCTCCTTCACGGAGCCGACAGCCGTGTGTGGGGGCGTCTCGCTGGTTTGCAGATCGGGTTTCAAAACAAAGTGTGGGGTTGCCGGGAGCCGGGCTGTCTCCCTCTGGCCTGTGCGCGCGCGGTGCGCTCTCTGTGGCCATCACTGGTAGAGTCTGGGCTGCGGGCTTCCTCCTCCGGCCGCTGTGTGACACCTTGACCCTGCTCTCCGTGCGCGGCCGTCACTCGCCGCTGTGAGCCTCGCTGCTGTCTTGGCTTCTTTTCCTCTCTCTTTCCCTCCCTCGTTACTCCTGTGCAGTTACTCCGGGGGTTTGGCTCGGTTGGGACTCCAATCGCCTTAATTGTGATTCGGCTCTTAACTGACTCTCTGAACGGTTTCCATTAACTGCGGCCAAAGCCGTGGCAGTACGGCCTAAGTCGCCGACGTGAGCCGGAAGGGGGCGTTCTGACCCTCCGTGACACAGAGCCATCCCCTCTAAAGACTGCCTTTTTTAATTAATTTGGAGTGGCAGACACTTAATTATTTACCTGAGTTGATTTCTTTTCTGTTTCTTTTTTTAATTATTATTGATTGGGTTTTTGGTGTAGATTGATTTATTGTTTAGAAACTTTTTTTTGTTCTTTAACTTGATAATTTGTGATTTAGAATATTTTACGTTGGGTTTGGGGTGACTGATATTTTGGTTATGGTGTGTCTGAGAGTTACCTTGGTTTCATGTTTTTAATTGTGTCCTTTTCCTTTGACAGGTGCTGAGGGCCCAGAGCGGCAGCGGTTCCCCTGGTGGTGGTTCCTTTTTCACATTTTGGTTTGCTGTGTCACGGGTGTAGTGGAGTTTTTGGATCCCTCCCCGTTTCGTTACCGCTGTCGTGGTAAGCCCCCAGCCTTGTCCTCCTTTTCCTTTTTGGTAACTCCTTGTATCACTACTTATCATTATTATCGTTATTATTAGTATTATTATTATTTAGTCTGCTGCTTATTTTAGACTAATTGTTTAATAAAAATATTTTTATAATCGGAAATCACGCTCTTGTCCGGTGGAATTTTTTTTTTGAACTGTGTGCCTTTGTTCTAGATTGAAAACTGGTAAATTATAAATTTTGTTATATCCTGGGGTGGAAGCCCCCAGGTGGCGTTGTCAGCAACCTTTTATACACCGCTCGCCTTGCCACATGTAGCTCTCTCTTTAATTGCCAGTCTCTGTTCTGCAATGTAGACTGCTGCCCCTGTGCGCCCAGTCTCTGGATCCTTTGACCCATCCGTAAATATCAATAGCTTGTTTGCATAGTTCTGTTCTATATATCTTTGCACAATAACTCCTGTACCACTTTGCCCTGATTTCTTCTTTAGTTTGCACTGAACACCAAAATCCACCATTGGCTCCTGAAATACCTTTCTGGTAAAAAAAACTACTCGACACATACTGCATATTACATAAACCAACTCTCTCAGCTTTTATATTTCCAACCCAGCCCAAGTTCCAAAAATTTGTCTTACTGTGCTCTGAACACTCCTCTAATATTGCTTTTGCTGGATGAGACCTTTTGTGCCCCTGCAGATACACCCAGTATGCCAGCATGAGCTTCACCCTTCTTATCCTCAGAGGCTCTTCCCCCACCTCAACTTGTAGAGCAGCCACTGGAGAGGTCTTAAACGCCCCACTACATATCCTCAGCCCTTTAGCCTGTTCCACATCCAGCTTCTTAAGGTGACTCTCTGCTGCTGACATATAGGCCACACTGCCATAATCTATACTGGATCTCATCATAGCTTGATATATGTTTAACAGAGACTTCCTGGTTGCACCCCAATCTCGTCCTGCCAAACATCTCATAAGGTTGTTAACATTCTTACACTTATCTCTCACTTTTTCAATATGCTGCTTCCAGGTGAGTTTTTCATCAAACAAAACACCCAAAAACCAAATAACTTTGACTTGTTCTAGTGTTTGACCATATAGCTTTATTGACACCTCTTTATGTCGCTTAGCAAAGCATATTACTTGGGTTTTTGCAACTGACAGTTTAAACCCCCACCTATTCACCCACTGCTCCACTTTATCAACCGCTGCCTGCAGCTTTTTCTGCAGATACTCTTGATTTCTCCCCCTTACCCATAAGGCCCCGTCATCAGCAAATAATGACTTACTTATTCCTCCTCCCACCTCCTCAAATATGTCATTGATCATACAATTAAAGAACACTGGACTACACACACTCCCTTGCGGAGTTCCGTTTTCAACCTTATATATTGGAGAGAATTCCTGCCCTACTCCCACCTCTATCGTTCTCCCAAACAGGAAGCCTAATACCCAGTTATATAATTTCCCTCCTACTCCCAACTTATCTAATTTAATCAGCAGCCCTTCTTTCCATAGCATATCAGATGCCTTCTCCATGTCGAAGAACACAGCCATCACTATTTCTTTATTTGTCTGTGCTTTCCTAATATCTGATTCTAACCTAAGCACTGAATCCATCGTATTTCTTCCTTTACGAAACCCACTTTGATACGATGAAAAAAGATCTTGACTCTCTAAAAAATATATCATCCTTTCGGTCACCATCTTCTCCATTGTCTTCCCTAATTGGGATGTAAGTGCAATTGGCCTATAATTTGATGGATCTGATGCTCCTTTACCTGGTTTCAAAATTGGCACTATTACTGAGTGTTTCCATGCTTGTGGCACCTCCCCTGAATCCCATACTTTATTAAATAACTTCAATATTACCCCCAGCGACCTGTCATCCATGTGATCTAACATACAGTAGCAGACATCATCTTTCCCTGGCGATGACTGCCGCGCATTAGAGACGGCTCTTCTTAATTCATACAAATTAAAGGGCAGATCTAGGTCATCCCCTCTTGCCTGCTTTTTCTTATTAACCCAAGTGTTTTGTGTCAGCACATTTTGCCTATGCTGCTTTGCTTCTGCTGAAATATTTGCTGAACTATGAACTCGAATCAACGTTTCAGCCAATAGTGTCGCCTTCTCTAAACTACTTACTGCTGTTCTATTATCCTTCTTCAGAATCGGGATTGTTATACTTCCTTTTATTCCACTCATTTTTTTGATCATTCCCCAAACATCTGATAGCTGTACCTCCTGCCCTATTCCACTACAGTACTTCCTCCAGCACGCCCGCTTAGCTGCTCTGATCGTCCTTCTCACCACTGCCTGTGACCTTCTATATTGGATTAATGACTCCATTGTATGCTGTTTCTTTAACAATCTAAATGACCTGTTGCGTGTTTTTATTGCCTGTTTGCAGTTATCGTCCCACCATGGTACACTTTTTACACTTCTGCCCCCTGACACTTTTGGAACTGTCTCCTCAGCAGACTGTATTATAGCTGCGACCACTCTCCTATTCCATTCATCTACATCTGTCCCTTGCCTCTCATGTAACTCCTCAAACTTATTTCTACTCACTGCCTGATAAACATCCCACTTAGCATTCTGAATTTTCCACCTTGGCACCCTCCTCTCCTCCTCTCGCTGCATTTCTACTCCCACCTTACTAATGACTGGATAATGATCACTCCCCATTAATATTTCATTTAGCACCTCCCAATCTGTAACACCTGCCATCTCATTGGACATTAAAGTTAAGTCAATTGCACTCTCCTTATTTCGTACACAATCATACCTAGTGCCCCTCCCATCATTCATACATACTAACCCTTTATCCTCTATAAATTCTTCTACAATTGAACCATTTGAGTCTGTTCTCTCACTCCCCCATAAAGTGCTATGTGCATTGAAGTCCCCACACCACACTATTTTCCCTTGCACATCCCCCAATACCATATTCAGTGTATCCATACTTAATCTGTTGCATGGGTTATAGTAATTAATAACCGCTAACTCATACCTTCCTGTCCAAATTTTAATCGTTATGAAATCATGATCTGTCCCTATTTGAACAATATTGAACCCTGTTCCATCCTTAACAAAGGTAGCTACCCCACCACCCGTCCCATTCCTCCTGTCATTTCTTACAGCCGTGTACCCATGTATTACAAAATCCCACTGCACTCTCATCCATGTTTCTTGAACACAGATTATACTGGGCTTGTCCTTTAACCCAGAAATAAACTTCTTAAACTCCTGCCCATTAGCTATGAGGCTTCTTGCGTTCCATTGCAATATACTTAGGACCATGATGATCCCCCACCCCATATTGATGACTGTTGTGACGTAATCTGTGAACTGAATGCCCCTCCTTTCAAAAGGTCCTCCACTTCCTCCCACCCGATGGCCTCCAGTCCCAGATACATCTCTGCTGCTCTCACTATTATTTTGATTTTTTCCGTTTTTTTTTGTCTGTTTGCGCTGTACAGTTAACCACTTCAACCATAAACAGAATGAAATCTCTCTCCCCCACAATCATCGTGTCCTCAATTCTTTTACAGCCTTCATGTGCTCTCACTTCATGCCTTTCTGTCACCTTGGCATTACCTTCAGTTGCCTGCACCCTCACCCTCCTGGCCGCTTCTGCATATGTGACCCCATGTGATGTTTTAATTTGCTGCACTTCTGCTGCTCTCTTACTGACTTCACATCCCCTGTATGCAGAAGTATGATCCCCTCCACAATTGCTACACTTAAGTTTGGCTCCATTTTCACATTTCCCATATTCATGTTCCCCAGCACATCTCCCACACCTTTGTTTCCCCTTACACACTGCTGCGACATGCCCATACTTCTGGCATTTAAAGCACCTCAATGGCGGAGGCACATAGAGCCTCACACCGTAACACATATACCCTATATACACTTTATCAGGGAGTCGCTCCTCGTCAAATGTAACCAAAACCGACAAACTGTCACATCTTTCCCCGTCACGAGTTGTTTTCATGCGCTTTGCCTCCCTCACTTTCGCTCCCTTTACATTTTCTTTTATCTGATCAATATACTTAAGGGCACACCAAAGATTACTCCTGGAGTGAACCCTCCTCCCTTCGTAGCCAGCGTTACTGCTACCTTCTTCCCCTCAATTTTATCCACCCTGATGGCTCTCCCCAGCTGCGCACTATCTCTACAAAAAATCAGCAGTGCTCCATTGCGCAACACTCTCTCACTTTTCACATCTCCCACTTGTTTATTTATTGCTTTGGTAAGGTGAACAGGATTCCACTCACCAAACGAGGCACCTTCTTGCTCGTCCTCTCTTGCTTGCTCGCTATCTGTTTCTTCAGACGCTGAGCTCATTCCTCTCTGTCCCTTATTCTTGCGTTTACGCTTCGCTTTCCCCCCTTTCACAACCTCCCAACTTTCATTTCTCCCGCCACCTAACTCCATCCCATCATTTCCATGCATTTTGGAAAATTGCTTTTGATTTTGATTTTTGACTCAAATAGTGCAGGCATGACTTTGAAATTCCTGCGAATGCTTTTGAATTTTCGAATTTGACATTTCAAATTGAATTTTGTTACGTTTTTTGCTGGTGAATGTTTGGAAAATTAAATGTTAAATGGGATTTGCTTTTGCTTTTTAATTAAGTCACAGAATGAGCAGTCTTGAAGAAGAAAATGAAATTGCATTTTGGAAAATTGCTTTTGATTTTTATTTTTGAGTCAAATAGTGCAGCCATGACTTTGAAATGAAAAAGCATTTCTGCGAATGCTTTTGAATTTTCGAATTTGACATTTCAAATTGAATTTTGTTACGTTTTTTGCTGGTGAATGTTTTGAAAATTAAATGTTAAATGGGATTTGCTTTTGCTTTTTAATTAAGTCACAGAATGAGCAGTCTTGAAAAAGAAAATGAAATTGCATTTTGGAAAATTGCTTTTGATTTTTATTTATGAGTCAAATAGTGCAGGCATGACTTTGAAATTCAAAAGCATTTCTGCGAATGCTTTTGAATTTGAGATATGAGTCACAATCGCTTCCATACCAAACAGGATTTCCTAAAAATCATCATTCCTTTACTAATGTACGGCAACAGCTCAACATAATCCACTCACCAACTCTTCTTTCCAGTCCTGAGATGGTTCTATCACTTGACACAGAAAAAGCCCTCAAACGAGTTGAGTGACGCCATCTACTCTTCGCATTAAAGCAATTTGGGTTTGGAGAGAAATTCACATCCTGGATATGCTTACTGTATGTTTCCTCACAGTCCTGTGTATGTACTAACAATCAGCATTCACAGTTTTTTCCCCTCTCACAGGAAACACGCCAGGATTACCCACTTTTTATGGAGCTAGAACAGTCTCAAAATGAATAAATGCACAAAAAAGGATTCACAAATGTATTTGGGGATTTATAAATATATATATGACTCAAAACACAAACACATTTTCAGTGCACAGGGCAAAATGTATAAGTAAAAGAAAATCCACATATAAAAAATAAGATTTAAAAACATATGTGATGCACACACAAATATTTCTTGTTTTAAATATGTTAGAGCAAAGGAAACACTTTGCACATCTATTTAAAAAAGACAGGTGTGTTGGAGAGAGAAGGCCAAAAAGTCGCCGGAAGTACCAAAATAAAAGCCCGAGTGGTCAGTGTGTTTATAGCATCAAATAATGAATTGAAACAAAACTAATGAGAGAAAATGAACACTTGAGCATACATCAGCAGTGTGATAAGAATTACCTAAAATGACAGTCCAGAGGAGGTTTCATAGAGGATATGCACTGCCACTGAACAGCCCCACTGAATGTTCTTCAGGAGGCCCAAATTTCCAAAGGACTGTTAATGTTGACAACAGACAATTCCCTGATTTTCCAGAAGATGAGAGAGACTTTTCAGCACTGGGTGTTAATGACCCAGGCAGAAGTGTTGATATCCTCTCCACCTTCCAAGATTCTTGGATACAAAAGGATTGGTAAGTTTGCAATGAGATGTTTAGAATGGCTTGAAATTATTAGTTTTTAATAACAATTATTATTAAGTATTTCCTGTAGTAGTTTAATATCTTCTGTCTTGAAGGTGGATCAAGACTTTTTGTTTTTGTGACTTTTTGTTAGACCAGTAGCTAATTGCATTTTTTTTCAGTAAACTCTTTTACAAACAGAAAGAAGCACCAAAATTGGCACAAATACTCCTTGGGGGGTGTTCTTTTGATAAACCCATTAGCCACGCAAAAATCAAGATGGCCGCCATTTTTTCCAAGATGGCCACAGTGTGTAGGAATGTCTCCCATCTAACGTTGAAATTATATATTGCATTCAAACAGATGGCGCACTCTAGTGCCTCACTGTTTCAAACACGTATAGCAACAACTGTAGCCGATGTGTACCAAAAAGCTATGATAACACTGATGAAACCATGTCATCCGATACTACATGGAGTATTCATTCAGGCTTCTGCACAGACACACGCGACGCGAGTTGACAAACCCCCTCCTCACCATGCTGGCTGTGTTTACAACGTAGGACTGTTGGGGCAGATGTAAATTGAAACAGCTGTTAGTGGCCAGCGGCACTACTGCCGCATAACAAAGTCCCACTCTTTGAGCATAATGCAGGATCATGTATTATGCAGCATCACGGGAGACGGAATCCTCGTCGCCAAGAAAGTGCAAAAGGGAATCACAAAGGCAGCGTGACCAGCGAATTAAAAAAACAAGGGTCAGCATTGGGGTTGCCTTTCCCAGGTGGAGAGAGCTGCTGAAGGAGAAAGGTAATACAATCACAGGCCAGCGCTAACGGCGGCTAACAGTGGCGCAGTGATGCAAGGAGAGGGATGAGGCTGTTAGCGACTGGCGGCTAACAACAGCTAACAGCCAACAGCGGCGCTGGCCTGTGATTGCATAACCATTCTCCCTCAGCAGCTCTCTCTACCTGGGAAAGGCTACCCCGATGTGGACCTTCGTTTTTTTAATTCGCTGGTCACGCTGCCTTTTCTATTCCCTTTTGCGCTTTCTTGGCAACAAGGATTCCGTCTCCCATGATGCTGCATATGCATGATCCTGCATTATGCTCAAAGAGAGGGACTTTGTTTCAAATTTGCCAGGGTAGTAGTGAAGCACCTCTTGCTCCTCTCCTTCGGCTCCTCAGTCACACAGTGCTGGCCTGGCTCTCAACGAAAACGCCGAAGGCGGTGCTGTATGTCCCTTGCTGGCGGGTGTATTCTCAAGATGGCGAAACGTAATGGAACCCCACAGACGACTTACCCGCACAATGTACAAACAAATCCGAAATTCTCCTTTTGCGAGAGTAAGTCAGATTATTGGTGGAGGTAATAGTACACCAGTGATGACATATTTATGAATGCAGACATCAATTTTTTCCAATAAACAACTGAAAATGTTACACAATGTTCCTTTAAGATGAGCCAGTGGGTAAGTTGACCGACACACTGTTGTTAAATTAGTTTATAACGCTAACCCACAACACAACTGTTCAACCTGAGTTAGCTACGTATATGGCTAACTTACATCTGCGGTCTCTGCGGCTTCTCTGCTACTGTGCCATTTGTTGTCATGTGACCATAAATTCACGAAGCACCCATCATTTCTATCTGGCTGAGAAGTACATGGGAGAAGTGGTAAGTATTTGTTTACACAAGAAACGTTTTTGTTTGTCACGGTAACTTTTATGCTCGTCAGGTAATGACCATTATGTCAAAGCAAAGTGAAGCAGAGTGGAGAAACTAGCGCGATCACAAGTGACAGCAAAACACAGTTAAGACTCTCACACTGAGCTGAAATGAAGTGAGTGCACAAAAATTAACTACATAACATGTTAGGGATGTATTTAAGCTCTTATTACTGTACTGCTATACTGTAATATCACACTGAAACCACATTAACTGTGTGTTCATAGTAAAGGCACAAACATACTCGGGCGGAACCAGGGCTGGATTAAAGCACCATGGGCCCTGGGGCTAACCACTTTTTCAAGACCCCCCACGCCACCGCCACCCGGAATACATAAACAATACATAAAATAATGCATCGAGAATCACTGCAGTACAATTTTGACTATAACATCATACTGTTAATGTCAAAGAAATGTACAGATATTGTATATCTCTATACAGAAATTGTATTAACATACTTGTACGTGCACATATGTACTGTGTGTATGAGGGGTCAAACGTTTCACCCAACCACACTACAACGTGTCAGATCTGATCAAACCGCGTGAGCGCACGGCTACATTTTACATAGGGTTACTATAGAGACACACGTGACACACACCCGCTACGTGACGCGCAGGCGTTGTTCGCTCTACATATGTACATGACTATGAGGGGACGCACTCACACGGCCTATCAGTACGCGTGCACAGCGTGTTACAAACACCACACATACACTACACTTACATGTGTGTCTGAATCTCGCACACATATAGTGGATGTACACATCATTAACACTCTCACCCCATTTCACTCTGTCCTGTTCATTAAAGGCAAAAAGCCCAAAAAATAATCTTTTAAAAAAAAAGAGTATTAAACCGCAATTCTTGTTATTTGAATGGTGAAACGTGGAAGCATGATTATGTAATAAAACAGGTGTTTATTTTAGGATCCAGGTGGTGAAGGGCTGTGCGCACACAATGTCCCAACAGCAAGACAAGCTAAACGAACACGATAGTCACACAGTAAAGCACTTATCAATCACAAAAACCAAAGACAGATGCGCTGCTGCCATGTACGAGAGTAGGTGGCTTCCGTGTGGCCGGCATTATGAACATAGATATACATAGAAAGGCTAGATAGCTTACCTACGCTGTGAGCCAATGGGGACTGACGTCGTCACACGGCGGCCATCTTACCTCGGGGCTGCTGGCCCACTGATAACATTAATGTCTATGGTGCATGTACTGTTTCAATGACCATATCCTGCTCAAATTTCAACTGATTTTCAAATGGATTGGTTTGTTATAAACGCCAGAGATGTATTTATGTTTCTGCATATTTACGGATAATTATAACCATGGACTTTCATATTAAATTAAAAAAGTAGAGAGTAGAGCAATACCTGCCATAGCTGCACGCATACACACACAGTTAAAATTAAATTGTCAGTGTTTTTTTATTTTTTTTTATTTGCTTTAACATAAAAATAATTATACCACAAATGTAAAAAATTCCACGGCCTGTTGGAAATTATGTTTGTGTTATTTTAGGGTCACATCACAACTCGTGTATAGTTTTAAAGATCAAGGGGATGGTTCGTTCATCTTACCCGTTCTGCTACATATATTTTAATATAAAAATTAAAATTAAACACATTCAGTAACATGACATAAAGGTTCTTTTATTAACCAGATGTGCACAATTACAAAACAATTTAACATTCACTCCAAACCAACAGTCACACTAAACCATGTAACATTCACTCCAAATCAACAGTCACTCAACCTTAAAAACATGAGAAGATACCGAGATATGAATTATTGACAACATTTTACACCCTTCTTACCTTTAACATTAATGGTAAAGACAAAAATACAGAGCTAAATTATGATATTGTTGGGGTAATTCATGTAGCCTATGCTTGAATGCCATTAAGTAAACTTAAATAAGTCAATAACAGTAACATGTTAAAAAAATGTGAAAAAGAAATATTCAATGATTATTATGTAAACAAATGGTAGAAGCATTTCTAAAACGTCAGGGTGAAAATAACTTGTATTGTACATGTACAAATTTAACTACGTTAGTAACAATTATCCTAAATATGTCCCTCAAGTCATTTCTTAGAGTGAAAGGTGATTCCACGGGCTCTTGTGTGGACAGAACGTTCATTTGCGCATCCATGTGCCGCACTAAAGTCTGGCATCTTGAACTGTGTTGAGTATTTCTGTAAACACAAAGCCAGGCATTTACTGTATCACAATGAATCTAAATTAAGGATTTATTTTACTAAAGAAACAGCTTGGAAATCATATTATGTATGTTAAAACAAAGGAGTAATTCTGCCTTTCCCACCTGTAAAGAATTATGTCTAGGCTACTTTGTAATAGTCCCAGTTTCCCACTATGTCACATTCACAACCTCTTGTTTCTTTGCTAGCTAATAAACACAACTACATCCACACAAATCCGTCATTTAGACAAAATATGTGGTTGTCACTAAATTATTATTGGTCTCACGGAAACCTATATAATAATTGAAACTCCCAGATTGCAGCCTTGCAAATGGTTGTGACAGACACAAAACTATGCAGCAAAATGAAATCGATTTTCGAAAAGAAAAGCTACACTTTCAGCATGTCCGAGCGGCCTGAATCATAGCCACGTTAATAAGGTTTTTAATAAACCAAACCGTTTGTAAATCCGTCAAGATTTCAGCGAGTTAAGTGTATTTTTGTTTGTGTCGGTCGCTCACCTTCCGTCCACTACTGTAGAGTGCGCGGGGAAAGTCCCCCTAGGTAAGATGGCCGCTCGGTGACGTCGCCGGCGAAAGTCCGATCAGCCATCTAGCCTTTCTATGTATATTTATGATTATGAAGGCCGAGCCCCTGGCTCAACCAATCCGACAGCGGTGACGTCACGCTCGTTACCCAGTAGGCGACTGTTGACACTGAAGGTCGAGCCTCTTGCTCAGCCAATCCAGCCGTAGCGACGTCACGATCGTTCAGCAAATCACCTGGGCCCCGTATTTCAAAACTTGTAATCCGGATCAGAGCATAGAAAAATATTGTTTGGCCATATTTCCTGAAACTGCTGTAAGTAATAGTAACAAATACAGACCTATTTCTCAACGGCTAGTTTCACCTAACATTGTAACTTGTTTGTACCAACTGTGCACAGGGATGAACATAATAAGTCTCAATTTAAATCACATTTAAGCACTTTCAATGTATATTTTCATGCTGACAAATTTTACTTAATTCAGATAAGCTTGAAAATGCACCTTTAAAATGCCTGGGAAGTGCTTGACTGTGATTTTATAACATGCAGCAATGTATTTCAGGAAGTGTTTGTGTGTACTGATTATTTTACTTCATCAAATCAGATGCTATAGTGCTACATGTGTAGTGGGAGCCTTCTACGAAAGGTGATACATGTCCAGGGATTTCCAGCACTCGACCTGTTGTCTTCATGAGCAGTGGCATTGCTGAGTGGTCCATGGGTGTGAGTGTACTCTGAAAGTAGAAGTAGAGTGTGTATAAGCATATCTTTATCATTATCAGGAATCCACAATACTCAGAGAAATTGTTCAAGTAACGTTACAGAAAAGCATATCATCAGCATTACTGTCGCATACCCAAACTCAATCCTCTGACACTTGTGAATGAACCGCAAAACTCATATTAGTACTGTGTATTTTTCCTACACTGAAGCAGTTTGCTCTGCATACATGTTAAACAAAAATTTAAAAAAGTCTGCTGTGTTGGCAATAACATAACGATAAACTCTGAACAGGTTGGTGTTTAAAAAGTTCCTGTATGACGTACTTCAGATTTATTCCCTTTTAGGGGCTGATCGTTATTTAAATAGGACCGGGGTATAGTTGGGACGTGATTATGATTTTATTTTTTCCTTAACCCCCCCCCAAGCGTCCAAAAAAAAAAGTTTTGGCCCCCCTGAGGGATTGGAGAAACATGTATGACCCCCCCATTATCATGTCAACACACAGGGAAAATGTGTCCAGAGTTGATGACATTTACCGGGAGAGCTAGAGCCATTTGACTAAAGCTGACATTATTACTGCTGTAATGATGTTATTAGGCTAAATATTACATTTCTAACAGTGTCTGAGCTGATTTATTGACACAGCATGCTTGTAGGCTGCTGTAACGTTAGGTTTACAGAGGAAATAATGGGATGTGACTTAATCGTTAAAATATCGTTAGTGAAACAGAAACAAGCGTTAGTTAGGGAACAAGAGTCAAGAGTCGCAAAGACTCACATAGGCTCTGTTAAAAGTTACTAAGAACCGGTGTATTTACTGTAGGCTATGTGTCCGGGGTCCTTCGCCGGTGGAACAAGTAACGTGACCACTAACTTGTCCCCAAACGAACGCATGTTTATGTGTTTCACTAACGATATTTTCACACGATTAAGTCACATCCCGTTATTTCCTCTGTAAACCTAACGTTACAGCAGCCTACAAGCATACTGTGTCAATAAATCAGCTCAGACACTGTTAGAAATGTAATATTTAGCCTAATAACATCATGCTTCAAGAATTGTGAGCGCGCTTGGCGCGCGTCTACATTGAAACTAATGGATTTGTGCGCGTAAAAGACGCTACATGTGAATGGCCCCATATGCAGTTACCTTACGTTACAGTTCCCTCAAACAATATCACGAAACACAATACAAACCATATAAACAAGCTATCTATTAAGGGTACACTACTGATAAAATCTGAAGGTGCTTAGGTGACATTTACCCACCTGAAAGAATAAATGAAAACATTTTGCTGGTCTTCAGTAGCTTTACTCTAAGTGTAACTGCCAACTCTATACCTATACCCAACTCTGCCTATATGTCACACATACATTTGCAGTTCTACATCATGACACTGAGATCACTAGGATAATAGGGGACCTAACACTGACCGCTGTGGAAATATCATAGTATAAATGTCGTTTATCAGTAAGCCTACTGCTAATTCTCAAACAGTTTCAGTTGGACGCTGTATCTCTACTGCTCACATGTGCTACCTGCTGGTTGTTGTTGCGCACTGCAGCTACTCCTGGATCAATTGTTTCACCCCCTTCACTGTGGCTGCGGCATTGAAATGAGTAACATCTGTATGTGAAATGGTTAACAAAGGACGACACAGGCTATTTCCATATATGTAATTAATTAGGCTATTATTTGTGTAATTACGAGATCTTTTCTCGTAATTATGAGATAAGGTGTCTAATTTTCTTTTTATCCAGTTAATGCAATGCGCTTCCGGGTCACGCAAGTTGGATCAAATGAAAAATCAAAATCAAATTTTAATCGTGGCCCATTTTTCGATTTGCTATTTTTGATGTGAGCATAAAATCAAAAATAAGAAAAACAAACCGTTTTTTGTATTTTTGAATATGATTATTTAACGAATAATGGAAAAACAAACCGTTGTTTCGTTTTTCGTTTTTTTGATTTTAAATTGAAAATGGAATGAACGAATGATACACGAATTTTTTTAATTCCATTCTCTCAAATTCTATTTTTAATTTCAATACAAAATCAAAACAGCGAAAAATAGGCCGTTATCCGTTTCCGATTTTGGATTCTAAAACGGATATGGAATGAACGAATGATACACTGATACGCAAATACTCGTAGTCCAGCCATCCTCAAGGTTTGCTCTCACCAGTGGCTGGGAGCAGCAGCTCACTCAGCAGCCGACTCTCAAATTAGCATGAAGGAAACTTTCCTTTCGATACACTGATTTCCTCACAGCAGCCATTATGCCTGAATTGTTTGTGTTCCACGGTCGTCTTCTTCTGCTACTCTATTGGGTTTTCCGGTCAGTGACGTGTGCGCAAGTGGGAAATACCATTGTGGACCATGCAGGGTAACTTTATATAGCGGAGTATAAACCAAAACCTCTGAGTAAAATACGAATGGAAAAGAAACAAAAAATCATACAAAACTTAACAAATTAAAGTTGCATGACCCCCCTGAAGCCAAAATAAAAACCATATGCCCCCCCCCCCCCCCCAGTGCTCAAAAAAAAGTTCGGGAACCCCCCCCCCCCCCCTGTTTTGGACCAGCCCCATTTGCATATAAATATCGATCAGCCCCTTAAATTAAACCATAGACCGCAAAATACATCAACACAGCCAGCTACCTCGCTAGCCTGCTAGCTACTTAACGTTAACATGCAAGTCAATGGAGCCGCGTTAGCTACCGTTAGCATGACCGCGGCTCAATTAGAGATCGGTAGGCCCACGTTTTAAGTAGGTGATAATTCAAATAGCTGGCTCACATCAGATGGTGAGTGGCCTTCGTATGGTCTTAAAAACGCTACACATTAGATAAAGGTATACTTACATTTTGATGCGAAACCTGGGCTACTAGCTGCTCCTTCCGTGAAGTGTTCCGCCGTGGAGACAGAGCACAGCAGGTCATAATCTGAAAGCCACGCCCCAAAGGTGAAACGTTTCAGATCCGGGGGCGGAGTCATGAGATTTGGAAATCCGTATCCAGTCAGATTGGGATCAAAGTGATGCATCCTGCCAATGTTTTGAAATACAAGGATAAAGTCAGCAGGATCACCTTGATCCCTGACTGAGAAAAGGAGGATTTCATTATCCGGACTATTCTGATCCGGATTACAAATTTTGAAATACTGGGCCCAGGGGTCCTTTTCACAAAGCAGGTTTAGTGAAAACTCAGTCTGTTTCAAAAAGGGAGGTAACTCAAACCAGACTCCACCTTGTGGCAAGAACAGGCAACAACACACAGCACCCCAACTGCTGTGGAAATAAGTATGTATAAGTAGGTATAATAAATAATATAACAATTTCATGAGACACAATTTCTTCCACTTGATATAAAGCTGCAAGTATCCTATTATTATAGGCTAACAAATGATCTGTTGTAGAAGTGTTAAAAATAGTGCCTGAACAAGGAAAGAAAATAGATAGATAGATAGATACTGTGTAAATATAGGCTACACTTATAGCATATATATATATATATATATATATATATATATATGGGTCATTCTTCAATTACGGTAGAATTTGTGTCCTTTGCAGGAATAATAGATACAAAACACATTTCTTGATTTTTTATTTTTGGCACAGTTACTTGACACCAAGAGGAACATACAAAAATTAATTTAAAGGTCAAGTGTTATTTTTACTACATAAACCATGGTTTTATATGAATGGATTGTGCTATACTTCCGTTGTCCCTGGGTCAGATTTTTGACATTCAATCCCTCTTACTATTGAATTATATTTTGATTTAAAAACTAACTTTACAGACAAATGGTACATAAATACCTATTTTAATGAAACATACCATGTGTTGTAAGATACAGTAGTATTAAATGTCTTTTTTTATAAAAAGAACACCTGTCCCTTGGGATCACTGTCATTTCCATCACACAACACAAGATGTAACTTTAGGGAGCTTTTTTTTTAAGGTCTGTACACTTGTAACCATGATAACAGTCAGTCACAGGAGAGCACATGGCAGGAGAGCAGAGCTAGCTCCCTGGAAGAATATGAAAGCTGAAAAAAAATCAAGGTAAATATTTCCCAAACAAAGAATATGTTTATTGGTTGTCATTTCCAAACAGCTCATATTTTCTTTGAATTTACAAATAATGATTAAAATAACATTTTATATTGTGTATTTTGTGTATATTTAATGCTAGCTTTAAAACAGAGATTAGCATGCTAATACAACATGAGATTTTTGAAAAAATGTGACACATTGTCATTTCCACAACAGTCGTTTCCATCACTTTGTTCATTGTGATGGAAATGACGTGTTGTGATGGAAATGACAATGATGGTGTTATGAATGCTTTTTTTTTGGCTTATATCAAGTTAATATAATATTAACTTAACTCTTAACTCTGACAGCTGTGCTCTGGTGAAAACCATGAGTCGTGTTGGCAGAAACAGGTTTTTCTGGCCAATGAGAGAGGACGTGATCTGGTATCAACCTAAAGATGTTGTCAGACTGGTACCAGAGCCTCAGCAAGTGACAAAGAGGCACATGATGTGGGATCCCACAGTTTGGGCAGAAATATGTTCTGCTCTAGACTATGACGGATAAAGGCATGGTTCCATATGCAAGTATGACAGTTTGAAAAATGCATATGATAAAAAGTGCAAGGCAGCTAGCACACAGGTTTTACAGCAATCACATGACATTTTATGACTATGAATTTTTCTATTGTGTGCTAGAACTGTAACAAGTTTTACAGGGATGATAGGAGCTGGTAAGGCTACCAGCTTGGCATGGCCCAGCATGGACCTGCGACAGCTCAAAATGAGAGGGGAATAAGGTCCAACAATGTGAGGACATACTGTGTACTGTAAGAGTCAGGTTGTGTTAAATGATGTGTTTGGATTAGAAAGCCTTTGTCAGTTTCAAATCGTTGTCGTTTCAACATTTTTAGGATGGAAAAACCTATGGCCTGAATATGATTGCCATGAAATAAAGTATTGTAGTTTTTTGTGTAGGTTTTAGCACATAGAGAGCAGGGAAGGAGCAATTGTCTACCATCTAAATGTGCATTAATAAAATGTTACAATGTTAAGACTGATGTTACTTTGTTTTAATAATAAAAGTGAACTTTGTTCAGCAATGTTGGTTGTTACATGTCATTTCCAACATGTGCTGTCTTTTCCACCACGCAATGTCATTTCCATCACATCACACATTTGTAAATAAAATTTATAAAAATAACACAGTCACACTAATAATATTTTGTAGTTTTGAAAATTATGCAGCTATGGCTGCAATTCATATCTGGGATTGGAAAACTCATGTTTGTGTCATGAAAGAACTTCATTGAAAGACTTCAGTAAAACAGTTTAAAGGTGTTTGTCATCTTAACAATGGAAAAATATTGTCCTTACAATCCTGAAAATAAATATATTTATATATTTGGGATCATTTATGTGTGAAATTTCATGAAATGTTTTGAAAACATGAGTTCTGTAAATAATTGTGTTTGTAAAACACATTGTTTGTGGTGTGATGGAAATGATGCTTTCCTCTGAATGTTCGACTAAAATGAGAAAAAATATATATTATCTAAATAATTTCATCACAATAGCTACCAGAATGTGTTTCTACACATAATGGATAAGCAAAACATATCAAAATATTACCTAAAATATGTGTTTGATTTTCTAAAATTTTTGCGACCACCTTTGACCATAGTTGAAGAATGACCCATATATATATACAAACATTCTAGTAGGAAGTACCAAGGGACTCATTAGAATGTTTATGTTGTCAAGTTTGAAATGGTCTATATATATATATATATATGTATATATATGTATGTATAGAATATATGTATAGAAATATATATATATATATGTATAGAATATATGTATAGAAATATATATATATATATGTATAGAATGTTTGTTAATGCAGTAACTGACAGGAAGTGCACAGGGACCAAAGCTGTTGCCCTAGCAACAGAGCATCAGTTTAACAGTCTATATCTATATATATATCTATATGTCTATATATATATATACATGTCACACGTCCGTAACACGACGCTTTGTTGCTTCACAGCTGACATTTTTGACCCCTGCGCTCACATGACGTGTATATGCACGCACGTCTGATTAGCATAGCAAGCTAGTTAGCATAGCGATGCTACGTGTCACACGTCCGTAAAGCCTGAATTATGGTCGTGCGTTGAATCGACGACGTCGCTACGTGGTTGCCGTGATGCCGTCGTGAACCCTTCGAACTTCTCCGTCACTCCGTTTCGTCGTGGTGCAATTCACCGCCAGAGCGGTAGGAGGCTTCGTTCCTTTGCTGAGTGGTTATCGCCGTCTCTAGTTGATTCTCTGTTTAGCTTCCGGCTTTTCCGGTCACAGAGAAATGAACGCGGAGCACGGACAGACGGCCCCGGCCGTATCCGTATTGAACGTTGTGCATAATGGCATATATATAATGAGCCTTAACAACATCTACATGGCAATAGAAGATGTTTAAAGATGGCGGGGATGGCGGTGGAAATACGGAACCGGAAATGCATTGCTAAGCAAACCAATCACAGCCGTGCCGGTCTGCGCTGGGTCTGCGTCGCCTCGACGCGTAGTTACATTTTTGGGGAGGTGCACGTCAGGCTACGCCGGGGGCTACGGCGAGCCTTCTGCGCAGCCCCGTACCCTACGACGTAGCGTTGTCGTCGAATCAACGCACGACCATAAATCAGGCTTAAGACGACGCGTTGTTGCTTCACGGACTGACACATTTGACCCCTGCGCTCACATGACGTGTATACGCACGCACTTCTTATAACCACACGTCTAGGCCAGTACAGGCATTGCACCCGAATTGCATGTGTAACAAGTACACGGTGAATGCACGCGCAATGCACGCAAAACAAGTACACGGTGATGGTTGCACAGGTAATATACACGTATCAAGTACGCGGTGAATGCAGTGTGTGCATGTTCGCTGATACGTTTCACCCCTCATAGTGTGTGTGTGTGTATGTATGTATGTATGTATGTGGGCATGCATGCATACATACAAAAACCAAACATCAACATTCATGGAAAGCTTCATCAAACATCAGCATTCAAAAACAAACATCGAGTATTACGCACAGGTAGGCTACAGTACAAAAATTTGATGGATGACTCCGCTTGGCCGGGGATGACTCTGCCGCGGCCGGGTATGACTCCGCCCTGGCTGGGGACGAGGCAGGTGGTGCTAGGGGTGAGGCGGCTTGTGATTCTGAGGCTCCAGGCTCCACGTCGTTGTCTAGTGTGGGACCACATGTAAATCAGTCGACATGCTGCAACTGCATTTTCTAATTATAGTTACTTAGGGTTAGCCTAGCCTAGCCTAGCCTGCTACCTAACCTGTGGCAGCCGATGTGCCCGCCGCCTCCTGTGTCACTGACGTCTGGGGGCCGTTGCTCTCGTCATCCGTGCTTGCAGCTTTGAAATATCCCGTGAGCTTGGGGATTTTCGTTAACAGCTGTGATTCACGCTGTAATTTCTCTCTTTGTTTTTTTCATTTCTGAGCTGCGCTATTTTTCTCCCTCATGGTTCATGTCTAGTCTTCCTGTTTTATTTTGTGATCACTCACCGTTGTCTCTGTTCCAGGTTCCTGTCTGCCCTGCCCCCTCCTCGTCTGTGTGCACCTGATCCCTGATTGTGTCTCACGCACCTGTGTCTAATCACTCCCCATCAGCCCTGCAAATATTCCCCCTCGTGTCTTGTCTTGTTGCCAGTTTGTTGATGTTCACAGCTCACGTTCCAGCATTTTTTCCTCAGCCTCAGTCATAGCATTTGTGTGTTTGAACCTTGCCTGTTTTTTGATCTTGCCTTTTAGCCTCACGTCGTGGATACCTCTGCCTGGTTTGTCTGCTTTCTCGTGTACCGACCCCTGCCTGGAATAAACCTTGTTTTGCTGCTTGTTCCGGTCTGAGTTGTGCATTTGAGTCCTGCCTTTCTGTGCAACGATCATGACAGAACGAACTGGCCAATATGGACTCAGCTGACTCTGACCCGGTTCGCCAAGCCCTTCGTGCACAGGGACACAAGCTGGCTCAACAGCAAGAGCAGCTCACGTCCCTGTGCGCAGATCTGAGAGAACTGGCGGTTCGCCAGGACTCAATGATGACATCGTTGGGCTCACAGATTAATGATTTACTCGTTCACCTGCCTAGAGCAACGCCTGCAGCGGCGCCGTCTAACCCAGCCACTCTTCCGGGGTTACCCACGGATTCACAGACACCGGCCAGCGCTGCTTTGCCCTGCAGCTTTCCCGTCCGGAGCGATTCTCTGGGGAATCAGGTGACGTGAGACCTTTTCTGACTCAATGTGAACTGCATTTTGAATTGCAAGCTTCGGCTTTCCCCACAGACCAGACCAAGGTGGCTTTCATCATCTCCCACCTCACGGGCAGGCAGAGGCGTGGAGCCGCAGGTCGACAGCCTGCTTCACCCTGCTCCACCCTCACCAGATTCACTCGAGCCCTCGAGCAGGTCTTCCAGCACACCTCGCCGGGCAGGGAAGCCGCCAGGTCTTTACTTAAGTTGAGGCAAGGTAAACGCAAGGTTTCTGATTATGCTATTGACTTCCGCACCTTCGCCTCAGAAAGCGAGTGGAACCCTGCGGCTTTGACTGATGCTTTTTTTCAAGGACTCTCTGATTCTGTGAAAGACCAGCTGATCTCCATAGATCTACCCGAGGATGTGGATTCACTCATCGCCATGGCCATCAAGATCGACAAGAGACTCACCGAGCGGAACCAGGAGCGGAGACGTCTTCGGGCGGGTGGAGGAGCGACTCCCAGGATCGACCAGACCACATCCGCCCACCGGCAGCCAGCCTGGTTCCTATTAACCATCCTACGGAGGAACCCATGCAGCTGGGTCGGACCCACCTCCCCGTGGAGGAGCGTCTCCGCCGACAAAGGGACGGTCGGTGCTACTACTGCGGTCAGCTGGGACATTTAGTGAGTGCTTGTCATGTTAAAGGAGCCGGTGCAAAGATTAAGAAGCAGCTTATGGTGAGTAGAAGCTTCGTCATTGGTAATCCTGCCCAGTTCCAGCCTCAGGTCAAAATTATCTCCGACTCTAATTCACTGCTGGTCTCAGTGTTCATTGACTCTGGTGCTGACGCTAACTTTATGAACTCTTCTCTCGTTAGGAGACTGGGGCTGAGAAAGTTCGCTCTCCAACGCCTCCTTGAGGTAAAAGCCATAGATGGCACCCCCTTGGGCAGGATAACTCACCATGCACAGTCTGTTAAGCTAACTTTCCCTGACTCTCACACTGAAATGCTAAGTTTCCATATTTTTGACTCTGTGGCTCATCAGGTGATTTTAGGGCACCCCTGGCTTAAGGCTCACAACCCTGATTCTGACTGGAGCAGTGGGAGGATTACCTCCTGGGGTCCCAAATGTGCAGGTTCCTGTCTGCCTAAGTCCAGCAATGCTGCTGCTGTTTCTGACCCCATGAACTCTGACCTATTAATGTGCCGCCATGTTACCATGACTTAGCTGAGGTTTTTAGCAAGGTTAAAGCCACGTCTCTGCCACCTCATCAACCTTATGATTGTGCCATTGACCTGTTACCAGGTAGCACCCCACCCAGGGGCAGATTGTTCTCCCTCTCTGCTCCAGAACGCAAAGCCATGGAGGACTGCGTAAGGGATTCTCTCGCCGCCGGAATCATCCGTCCCTCCTCATCTCCTGCTGGTGCAGGATTCTTCTTCGTGGAGAAAAAGGATAAATCCCTCAGACCCTGCATAGACTATCGCGGCATCAATGACATAACTATCAAGAACAGGTACCCTCTCCCTCTCATCTCTACAGCCTTCGAGTTGTTGGAGGGGGCCACGGTTTTCACCAAACTCGACCTCCGTAATGCGTACCATTTAGTTCGAATCAGAGAGGGGGATGAATGGAAAACGGCCTTTAACACTCCCACAGGCCATTATGAATATCTTGTCATGCCTTTTGGTCTCTCTAATGCTCCTGCAGTGTTCCAGAATATGGTTAATGATGTACTCCACGATATGCTTAATGTTTTTGTTTTTGTCTACCTAGATGACATCCTGATCTTCTCCCCCGATGAAGAGACCCACACTCGCCATATCCGCTCAGTGCTTCAACGGTTGCTTCAAAACCAGCTGTTCGTGAAAGTGGAAAAATGCGAGTTTCACAAACCCTCAGTCTCGTTCCTTGGGTTTGTGCTTGCTGAGGGGGAGATCAGGATGGATCCCGAGAAGGTCTCCGCAGTTGTGGATTGGGCCACCCCCAGTCCACGCAAGGAGGTCCAAAGGTTTCTGGGTTTTGCCAACTTTTACAGAAAATTCATTCGTAACTATAGCACAATAGCCTCACCTCTGCATGACCTTTCCTCACCTCACAGACCATTTGTCTGGAGCCCCGAATGTGAAACTGCATTTCAGGGCCTCAAGAAGAGCTTCATCTCCACCCCTGTTCTCATCCTCCTGGACCCCAGCCAGCAATTTGTGGTAGAGGTAGACGCTTCTGAGGTTGGAGTCGGAGCAGTCCTCTCACAAGTCAATTCCAAGGACGGTAAGCTGCACCCCTGTGCATATTTGTCCAAAAAACTCTCTTCGTCAGAACGAAATTATGATATTGGGGACCGCGAGTTGCTGGCTGTTAAGGTGGCCCTGGAGGAGTGGAGACACTGGCTGGAGGGAGCTTCCCAGCCATTTCAGGTTTGGACTGATCACGAAAACCTTGAATATTTAAAAATTGCTAAGAGGCTTAATGAGAGGCAGGCCCTTAGGAGAACTCAGGCCCTTGCCCATTCCTCAACGCCCCTGGTCCCACATCTCCATGGACTTCGTCACAGGGCTACCCCCCTCTAACGGTAACACTGTGGTTCTGACGGTGGTTGACAGACTCTCTAAGATGGTGCATTTTATTGCCCTCCCCGAGCTTCCCTCAGCCAAGGAAACGGCTGAGGTCATGATGTTTCACATTTTCCGTATTCATGGTTTCCCCAAGGATATTGTTTCTGACCGTGGCCCTCAGCTTATCTTGCGGTTCTGGAAGGAGTTCTGCAGCCTGCTTGGTGCCACGGTCAGCCTTTCTTCCAGTTTCCACCCGCAGACCAATGGACAGTCAGAGCACCTCAACCAGGAATTGGA
Organism: Epinephelus awoara; assembly: GCA_035609425.1. Taxonomy (NCBI): domain Eukaryota; kingdom Metazoa; phylum Chordata; class Actinopteri; order Perciformes; family Serranidae; genus Epinephelus; species Epinephelus awoara. The sequence goes on along the minus strand of CM069302.1, from coordinate 42,790,875 downwards.
GACCAGTCTTCGTATCACCGCGTCCCAGAACCCTGACACCTGGTCACAGAAACTGGTTTGGGTCGAGTTTGCTCACAACACTCTCTCATCTGCCTCCACTGATTTTTCCCCATTCCATATTGTTCATGGTCACCAACCCTCTCTTTTCCCCACCATAGACTCGGAGTCCTCGGTGCCCTCCGCATTGGCCTTGGTGAGACGCTGTAGGAGAACCTGGGAGCGAGCCAGAACCTCCAACGGCAGTCCAACATCTACAAGGCAGCCGCGGACCGTAAGAGAACACTCGCTCCACGCTACAGAAACGGCCAGAGGGTGTGGCTATCCACCAAGAACCTGCCACTTCGGGTGGAGTCCAAGAAGCTCGCTCCCAGGTTTGTCGGTCCGTTCCCTATCGCCAAGGTCATCAATCCTGTCACAGTCCAGCTGAAGCTCCCAAGGTCAATGCGGGTCCAACCCACTTTTCATGTCAGCCATGTCAGGCCGGTCAGAACAAGTCTGCTTGTCCCTCTGGCCAGGCCCCCTCTGCCTGCCTGGTTCATTGATGGCGAACCGGTGTTCACCGTCTGTAAGCTCCTGTCTGCTCGCCGTCGGGGCTGGGGGGTCCAGTACCTCGTCGACTGGGAGGGCTATGGGCCTGAGGAGCGCTCCTGGATCCCATCGAGATTCGTCATGGACCCCTCCCTCATCCGGGACTTCCATGCCGCCCACCCTGACACGCCTGGACCTTCAGGGGCTGGCCCTTGAGGGGGGGGTACTGTCATGTTCCACTGTTTGTTAAGTATTTTATTTTTCTCCCTCATGTTTCATGTCTAGTCTTCCTGTTTTATTTTGTGATCACTCACCGTTGTCTCTGTTTCAGGTTCCTGTCTGCCCTGCCCCCTCCCCGTCTGTGTGCACCTGATCCCTGATTGTGTCTCATGCACCTGTGTCTAATCACTCCCCATCAGCCCTGCATATATTCCCCCTCGTGTCTTGTCTTGTTGCCAGTTTGTTGATGTTCACAGCTCACGTTCCAGCATTTTTTCCTCAGCCTCAGTCATAGCCTTTGTGTGTTTGAACCTTGCCTGTTTTTTGATCCTGCCTTTTTGCCTCACGTCGTGGATACCTCTGCCTGGTTTGTCTGCTTTCTTGTGTACTGACCCCTGCCTGGAATAAACCTTGTTTTGCTGCTTGTACCGGTCTGAGTCGTGCATTTGAGTCCTGCCTTTCTGTGCAACTTTAATGACACTTCGGCAGAGTTCAAAGACCACACAAGGCCACAGAAGCCCACTCATTCATTGGACAGGTACATGACAACCATAATCATTAACCAATCACAGTGGTTTAGATTTATTCGATGAGGGAGGGGCCCATCTCTCACTCACATATACAGAGCAAAATGTGCACAACTTGTTTTTCACCCGGTGTTTTCTTTTTTTTTTTCCAAGCCTTGCAGTGGGCCCCCGACATTACTGGGCCCCAGGGCTTGAGCCCCGGTAAGCCCGTGCATTAATACGGGCTTGGGCGGAACATACGCGGAGCTCAGATTTTACGACCATGAGGACTCCGCTCCGCGCACCAGTGTCACACAAAAGACTGCTTGGCATGTATTTTTCACATCGACTTACAATAAATGTGACACCGATCTGCATTTTGTATTTGCTGCCAGTGTTTATGTTCGTCAAGACTTCGCATGTCCCTCACCAACATGGCAAACTCCCCTTCCTGGTCTCTTGTGGCATTTAGTGGCCTTACATACCACCGTCTCTTCGGTTTATTTGCTTGCAGAGCCAGCAGGCAGAGCAGCTCCTCTTCCTTATCGTCAGTGTAGGATGCCATGACAGAAGAGTGTAAACAACGCACAAGACTATGGAAGCTCGAATGACTGCGGACGCTCCGCTTATAGTACGCCCAAGTCTGTGAGCACCTTAATTCAGCACAAGCTAGCTAGGCTAGTTAGCAAGGTTAATTTCTGTACCAGCTAACTACTGAAACAACTGTTTACTGACATTACGGCGCTATAGTAAATACACTTTAGATTAACTAGAAAGGATAGGTGAAACACTGATGTTGGTGATTTGCCAACTTATTAAATTATGTGGATCATTTGGCTAAAAATTAGCCTGAATTGCCAAGCTAGCCAAATAGGTGGCTATGGGGCAAAGTGAGCCAATCGCTGTGGGGTAAATTGAGCCAGTGGTTGAACTTGACCTTCCTTAAGGCACTGAAGTTAAGTCTCTGAAGTATGGAATGGTATTTTAATGTAGTATTACACAACTGGTTTGGTTTATCACATGTTAAACATTGTAGATTTGTTATAACATTTAACATAACATTAGCATTTATTGGGATTTTCTTTTTTTCTTTCTTACTTTTTTCTTTGCTCCTCAAAACTGCAATGGCTGTCCTTTTAATTTGGATGAGTACCCTCATTTAACAGAAATGTTTAAAATTGAGAAGTAAATTATTAGATATAAATTATAACTGCTGCGCAGCAATGGTCAGGGCCAGGCAATTTTAGGCAAAATTAGGCAATTCTGAGCAACACACACACTAAAACAAAGCATATCACAACATAGAAGTTACATCATATAATTATGGCATGCCCTTCAAATTGTGGATGAGTGGCTGAAGTGATCAGACTCATAATATACAAAGGAAAGAAAAAACTCAAGAACAAGAAAGTAAGAATAACATTAACTGCTAGCAATTATGAACAAACTGTCTTGATCTAGCTTAAAGCTAAACATTGCCCATGGTGACAAAGATGAAAACATTTTTAAAATGTAAAAGTAGCTATTGGATAGACTTTGCATATTGACTGATAGCTAAGCCAAATAAACAGGGAAAAGAGACAAGGGATAACAGGGAAAAGTGTTGATAAAGAGTATTTGTCTTTCTGTGAAACTGCCCGGATCATAATTCTTTTAACCTTAGTAGTATCTAATCCACATAGCATGATGCCTGAACACAGGACTTTCACATTAGAATGTCCGTTTCGCCTTAGCTGAGGCTTGAACTCACACCTACTGAGACTGAGGTCCGTCTTCTACCTCACTGAGCTAATTGGCAAGTGACAGCTCATGTGTGGCTTCACAAATTGACTAAGCCAAGCATCACGGTGCCAGCAGTAGCCATCCATGCCATGGAAAAGCAAATTTCAAAGTGAAAGTTCCAAAGCTGTAGCACATATGGTTGATTTGGTATGAACTGACTTCAATGAAGTTTTGAAATTTAGAGGCTTGCTGTAGAGCCACCATCAGGACTATTGTCTTGTGTTTGCAGTTGAGGACATCTGGCATGGGACTGGACCTTTATGAAAAGTTTGGGTAGATATCTCATATGGAAATGTTACACGCGCTGAGGCTTGAACTCACAATCTTCAACACCAAGAACCATCCTCTATCTCACTGACCTTGACAAAGCCAGTCACCTGTGTGCAAGACTGAAGCTGTTAGAGTGTAAAGGCAGATTTCAAACGGCTGTCAAAAATTCAGTTATTAAGACAAAAATCCGAAAATACACAAATTGCATCTAGACATCATGGAGATGTTGGTAATTTGTTTTTAACAATGATTTATTGTTACTCTGTAGCTCCTCTTAAAAAGAAGTTAACAAAACAAAGAAAGTTCGCTCCTTGGTATAACTCTGAAACCCGTAAATTAAAGCAAATATCGCGAAAGTTTGAAAGGAATTGGCGATTAACCAAACTGGAAGAATCTCGTGTAATCTGGGCAGACAGTCTCAAAACTTATAAGAGGGGCCTCCGCAATGCCAGAGCAAACTATTACTCAGCTTTAATAGAAGAAAACAAAAATAACCCCAGGTTTCTTTTCAGCACTGTAGCCAGGCTGACTGAGAGTCAAAGCTCTATTGAGCCTTGTATTCCTTTAACCCTTAGCAGTAATGATTTTATGAGCTTCTTTAATGACAAAATTCTAGCTATTAGAGGCAAAATTCATGACGACCTGTCCTCAGATAGTACCTATCTAACCTCAAACACAGCTGTAACACCTAATATTTATTTAGATTCCTTCTCCCCAATTTCTCTTCAAGAATTGACAGCAGTGATTTCATCATCTAAATCATCAACGTGTCTCTTAGACCCCATCCCAACTAGGCTACTCAAGGAGGTCTTACCTTTAGTTAACACCCATATATTAGACATGATCAATATATCCTTATTAACAGGCTATGTACCACAGTCTTTTAAGGTAGCTGTAATTAAACCTCTACTAAAAAAGCCCACCCTGGATCCAGAGGTGTTAGCCAACTATAGACCAATATCTAATCTTACCTTTATGTCAAAGATCCTTGAGAAAGTAGTCGCAGACCAGCTGTGTGATTTTCTCCAGGATAATAATTTATTTGAGGAATTACAGTCAGGATTTAGAGCGCATCATAGCACTGAGACAGCTCTAGTGAAAATTACAAATGACCTTCTGATTGCTTCAGACAAAGGACTCGTCTCTGTACTTGTTCTATTAGATCTTAGTGCAGCGTTTGACACTGTTGACCATGAAATTCTGTTACAGAGACTGGAACACCTAATTGGCCTAAAAGGTTCTGCACTAAGCTGGTTTAAATCTTATTTATCTGATCGTTTTCAATTTGTTGACGTTCATAATGAATCATCCGTACGTACTAAAGTTTGTTTTGGAGTTCCGCAAGGTTCTGTGCTTGGACCAATCCTATTTATTCTATATATGCTTCCTTTAGGTAACATCATTAGAAATCACTCTATAAATTTCCATTGTTATGCGGATGATACACAGTTGTATTTATCGATGAAGCCAGAAGAAAGGGATCAATTAACTAAACTTCATAATTGTCTTAAAGACATAAAAACCTGGATGAGCACCAATTTCCTGATGTTAAATTCAAACAAAACTGAAGTTATTGTTCTTGGCCCCAAACAACTCAGAGACTCTTTATCTGATGACATAGTTTCTCTCGATGGCATTGCTCTGGCCTCTACCACTACCGTAAGAAACCTCGGAGTAACATTTGATCAAGATCTGTCTTTCAATTCTCATTTAAAACAAACCTCACGGACTGCATTTTTTCATCTGCGTAATATTGCAAAAATTAGGCCTATCTTGACCCAAAAAGATGCAGAAAAATTGGTCCACGCTTTTGTTACCTCGAGGCTGGATTACTGTAACTCTCTACTATCAGGTAGCTCTAGTAAATCATTAAAAACTCTTCAGCTAATTCAGAATGCAGCAGCACGTGTACTAACAGGAACTAAGAAACGAGATCATATTTCTCCTGTTTTAGCTTCTCTGCACTGGCTCCCTGTAAAATCCAGAATTGAATTTAAAATCCTACTGTTAACTTATAAAGCTCTAAATGGTCAAGCTCCATCATATCTTAGAGAGCTCATAGTGCCTTATTATCCCACCAGAACTCTGCGCTCTGAGAACGCAGGGTTACTCGTGGTCCCTAAAGTCTCCAAAAGTAGATCAGGAGCCAGAGCCTTCAGCTATCAGGCTCCTCTCCTGTGGAATCATCTTCCTGTTACGGTCCGGGAGGCAGACACCGTCTCCACATTTAAGGCTAGACTTAAGACTTTCCTCTTTGATAAAGCTTATAGTTAGGGCTGGCTCAGGCTTGCCTAGTACCAGCCCCTAGTTAGGCTGACTTAGGCCTAGTCAACCGGAGGACCACCTTTAATGCACCGGGCACCTTCTCTCTCTCTCTCTCTCTCTCTCGCTCTCGCTCTCTCTCTCTCGCTCTCTCTCTCGTATCCTATTACTGTATCTATTTTACTCGGCCATTCTGGATGTCACTAACTCGGTTTCTTCTCCGGAGCCTTTGTGCTCCACTGTCTCTCAGGTTAACTCGTATTGCAGCGGTGCCTGGATAGTGTGACGTGTGTGGTTGTGCTGCTGCCGTGGTCCTGCCAGATGCCTCCTGCTGCTGCTGCTGCTGTCATCATTAATCATTAGTCATACTTCTACTGCTATTATAGACATATGATATTATCATACATGTATACTGCCTGATACTAATATATACTTTCAACATATTGTACCACAGTAGCCAGAACTATAACGACAGTATTATTACTTTCATGAATGTTGTTGTAAGCTACTGTCATTACCGAGGATGTCATACCGATTACTGTATTGTGTCATACAGATTACTGTTCATTGTTATGCTGATCTGTTCTGTACGACATCTACTGCACGTCTGTCCGTCCTGGAAGAGGGATCCCTCCTCAGTTGCTCTTCCTGAGGTTTCTACCATTTTTTTCCCCCGGTAAAGGGGTTTTTTTGGGGAGTTTTTCCTTAGCCGCTGTGAGGGTCTAAAGGACAGAGGGATGTCGTATGCTGTAAAGCCCTGTGAGGCAAATTGTATTTGTGATATTGGGCTTTATAAATAAAATTGATTGATTGATTGATTGATTGGCTCCATAAGTGAAAAACTGATGTTTAAAAATGCCATTTTTGCATTGACTCCAATTGTTCGCATGAGAGCGAAATTCAAAATGCTGTAATAAATCAGTTTTTGAGATACAATTCTGATATTTTCCAAACATCATCTAACATGACAATTTTGTCAGTTTTTTTTAATGAATATTGAAAATGTATTTAGCAAGAATTTGCAAATAAATGATAAATCAAAAATCTGTGTGGATCGTTTGTGTAGGGCAGTCTGAAGATCCTCTGTAGCAAGTTTGGTGTCAATTGAGCAAAAATTATGGGAGGAGATAGGTTTAATAGGTTTTACCATTTTTGAAAAAAAAAAAAACAGGTGATGGACTTCATAATTTGCAATAGGTTTAAATGTACTAAAGTTTCTTCAGTATTGGGGCTGCATTTTGGTGAAAGCTGCAAATCTGTAGCACATATGGTTGATTTGTTGTGAATTTTCAAAAACAAAAATTTTTTTTGCAGCTGAGACAGTCTGGCATGGGACTGGACCTTTGTGCAAAGTTTGGTGATTTTTCACGCATGGGAAGTATGATTTCCTCAGAAGAAGAAGAAGAGAAGAAGAAGAAGAACATGCAGGATAACAATAGGGTGGCCCCTAATTAGGTTCATGTGTCAACTTAAAAAGTCAGATGGTCAATTTACCCCCACATGGCTCAACTTACCCACTGACTCAGATCAGCTTACCTCTAACCTGGGAGCCACAAGAACCCTTTTTTAAGATCATATTTTCAGGGCCCTTAGTCATAGATGGATTCTTATAATCTCAATAATAGGAGACATCCTGAAATAAGGGTAGATGTTTTCAGTGTAGTTCTGTCTCATTTTTCCTTGCCTACAGGACGCCATAAGTAAAATTTGGCTGTGTAGCTGCAGATGTGAAGAATAGGCTCTGTTTCATAGGTTAGTTAGAGCATAGTTTAGTTGATTATATACTCTAACACAGCTGTTGAGTCTAGAATGTTAAGGTTACTGACGTTACAGATGAATTTGATGTGAAAAATGTACATTGATTCTAAAATGTTCAGGTTACACATAATTGCATTTTACATTTTGTATGTTTTATGATATGCTGTACAAATGATATGTACAGTAGTAAGCAAAGGATCATATTCAGCTTCTCATGAGCAAATCAATTGATCGCGAACAAATTGTTCAAAAGAACGAATCTGTTGATGAACGTACTGAACTGAATCACTTCCAGAACTGATTCGTTCATTTCTCAGTTCAGTTGAGCTCAGCAGCGAGCATGCAGGCCAGGAATGGAGCTGCCGATTCGGTCCGTGTGTATGTTGAATCACTCGCGAGTCGAATCACTTGGTGAACGAATCACTCAGTGAACGACGTAACCTCGATTCCTGAGTGATTCAAATCATTTCTTCTCAGTGATACACTTTCATAGGGACTGTTTTCTCCAAGCTAACGGCGAATGTAGCCAGGAGTCAAGCCACATGAGCACAATCACACACCTCCCCACTGTTTTAACAGACTTAGTTTCTAGATAAACAAACTTAAAATGTTAGGCTGGCCAGTAATGAGACTCACCAGTGCAAGGCAGACGCAGCAGCAGCAACAGAGAGAGAGTGAGTCGGACTACGCAATACACAGTCAGGGCTCCTCCCGCCAAGCACTGAACGATTCGGTGAACAAATCTTTTGAACGAATCTTTTGAACAAATCTTTTTAATGAACTGATTCTAGTGATTCAGTAACATCTAAAGAACTGCTTTGCCCATCACTAGTACATTTCTAATAAACGTTTTGCTGGAATAATGTTGTGTTTATGCATATTTTGTACATTACTTTAAAAAATATTCTGAGTAAATGGCATAAAGAGATATGAAAAGGATTTCTGATGTATAAATTTGAATTTTCCATAGTTAAAAACCTATAATTTGACACCAGAATCATTGAAACTGGCCCAGTAAATGAGGTTCTGTCATCTTTAAAAATGGCAGCCATTTTGAAATTTACGTGGCTAATGGGATTTTACAAAAGAATGACCCAAGAGGTACACTCAGTCAAATTTTGGTGCTTTTTTCCAGATTTGAAAGATTTTTTTGCTTATCTGCTCAGCTACAGGTGACCTTGCAGCTGCACCTTGGTCTAACAACATGCAGGCAGACTTCCATCGCGTCTGGTTCCTTGTGCAAGAAGTCTATGATACCCTGCCAAGCCCAGCAAACCTCCATGTCTGGGGAAAGTGAGACACCTTCCTGCCTCCTTTGCTCGGGAAGAGGCTCCTTAGAACACCTCCTCAGCAGCTGCCCAAAGGCCCTGGCTGATGGCCAGTCTGGCATGGGACTGGACCTTTGTGCAAAGTTTGGTGATTTTTCACGCATGGGAAGTATGATTTCCTCAGAAGAAGAAGAGAAGAAGAAGAAGAACATGCAGGATAACAATAGGGTGGCCCCTAATTAGGTTCATGTGTCAACTTAAAAAGTCAGACGGTCAATTTACCCCCACATGGCTCAACTTACCCACTGACTCAGATCAGCTTACCTCTAACCTGGGAGCCACAAGAACCCTTTTTTAAAGTCATATTTTCAGGGCCCTTAGTCATAGATGGATTCTTATAATCTCAATAATAGGAGACATCCTGAAATAAGGGTAGATGTTTTCAGTGTAGTTCTGTCTCATTTTTCCTTGCCTACAGGACGCCATAAGTAAAATTTGGCTGTGTAGCTGCAGATGTGAAGAATAGGCTCTGTTTCATAGGTTAGTTAGAGCATAGTTTAGTTGATTATATACTCTAACACAGCTGTTGAGTCTAGAATGTTAAGGTTGGCCGCTATCATTGGCGCCATGACCAGGTGCTCAAAGCAGTTGCTAAGAGCGTAGCCTTAGCCACCAGCGCCAGCAAACACCATCATGCTCAGAAGAAGGCAATCCCCGTCATCAAAGCTGGAGAGAAACCTTGATTGCGTCCACAACAACATCCCTCCGGCCAGACATGATCATCACCTCTGAGGCTTCAAAACATCTGATCATGCTGGAACTCACTGTGCCCTGGGAAGAGTGGATTGAGGAAGCCAATGAGAGGAAACGCGCAAAGTACCAGTCTCCAAAAATTCAATCAATCAATCAATTTTATTTATAAAGCCCAATATATCACAAATAATTTGATAACAACAGCATACGACATCCCACTGTCCTTTGGACCCTCGCAGCAGATAAGGAAAAACTCCCCCCAAAAATACCCTCAATCACCATACCTTCAAAGTATTACTCATGAAAGTCATGAAAGGTGTGTAATTAAAGTGTCTGATTTTAAATTTCATTTGATATTCAAAGCTCATATAATGTGTCAGATGACAGTTTGTACTTTATACCTTCATTTACAATGATTTGGCTGCAAGGTTAAGAAGTTACAAAAATTGTATTTATTTATTTTCGAAAATTGTTTCTTGGGTTTCTTTTGTAATTCTATCATTTTAACAATTTTTTTTAGTGTAGGTAGCTTGACACTTTAGGGAGTGAAACTTATACTACTCAAATAGTACAAAATGCAACTCAGAGCACTGTTTTTGTCTAATCACATAGTGCTGATTTCACTGTTGAAGAAGCAACACTGGCATAGTGTTAAATGTTTAACTATTTTGAAAGTTGATTTGTCTCTGGACAGTGTGGAGCTATATAAACCCTGAAAAGGGGTTTGATTTTACGGCTTTTGCTTGTAATAGAGTATTGTATGTATTGGTACTTTTACCAATAAATATCTGAGTATTTCTTTCACCATGGTGTGACAGTAATCAGTTCACAGTTTTATACACTTTTCTTGTCTTAATACCTCTTTTTGCTACTACAGTGCTGTCTGTTACAGTATGTTGTTTTAAATAATTAACGTTTAAATAATATTAATTTCAAATTCCTTGCAATATCATATATATTTTCCTACGCTGAGAAAAGTACAATGAAAAGAAAAAAAATAAAACATTCATGCTATTTCCGTTTGTAGTGATCTACCTCAATCTGTAATTCTTGATCTGTCCCTTAAATTCTCTGATAAATGTATTCAAATTTATAGAAATCCTGTATATGTCACAGCATCACATGTTTTATCAGTGTGTCCTTGTCTCTAGAAGCATACACTGAATTAAATAGTCAAACTCAACTGAAACCAAACCTTCAAACTGTGAAGATGTTAATGTGATTATGTCGTTGTCGGACTGTTGCAAAAACTGCTCTCAGTGATTTCGGGATTATTCGGGTTGGATTGGATTATAGTTGAGTTATATAAAGCAGCTGCACAGGATTGGTGGTTTGAGCCGAGCATGCGCAGAGTGTCGCACCTAACAACATAACGAACCATAAGCGTGTTCACGAAGTTAAAGTTCAGCAGTGAAAGTTTGAAAGAAAAGGAAAGGAAAGGCTTCGTGCAAAGAGTAGAGGTGAGTTGTGTGTGTCTTCTCTGCTTGTCGCGGCTCGGCTGCGTGTGTGTGCGTGCGAGTGTGTAACTCTAGGCTTGCTCTCTTATGGAATTAACATGCATAAACGAGGACGGCCGCGGTATCTGCCGGTGTGGAAAGCAGGCAGGCATTAAATCTAGTCTATCGCGAGTACATGCAGTGCCCACAGTCTCATCGTACTCTCAGACAACATTGGCAGTCACTGCTTCCATAGCGAGCCCGCTGGAGGCAATGCACTGAGTACAGTGATGGAGTTTTTATTGGGAACAAAATGTTCTGAATCCAAACCTCCTATTCTAACACGAAGCTGCAGCCTGATACCATCCTTCGTTACTTCGAAAGCCACACAATGCTGCCTATACCATTTGTTTCAATACAACTTCTTTGTTTCACAGGTATTTCTCAGCCAGGCTGCCAGTTTGAATTGGTTGTGTGCATTTTAATAGTGTGGTTTTGAACACACACACACTAAGAGCTCAGTTTTTTTTTTAGTTTAAAAAAAAATTCTATTTCATTTGTTTTTACATAGTAAATATGGAATAGATAGATAGATCAGATGGCCAGTAATGAATTTGCATGTGTGAAATCTGTTGGGAAGTTGTGTTTACTGTCCTTTTGCTGCTGCCAGTGGGACACAATCTTCAACACTTTAAGCATGCCTGCCAGAGAGCATCCCCCACCCCCTACACACACAAACACACAGACGCCCCCCGCAAAACACACACACACACACACGCACGTACACGCACACACACACACACACATATCCCATTCACTACTACTGTCTTTAGAACTTTTTGTTCCCTTTACTTTGCGGCATTTCAGACAGCCTGGCTATGCTTTGACTGTCCTGTTTCATTGACGGTCTGTAAAGCAATGAATTAAAAAGTGCAGCATTTGCCTGCTTGCTGCGTTCATTCAAGCTTGGTAGTTGTGAGTTAAGTTCATGATCCTCTTTTTCACCCACCTCCACGAAAAGTCAGCTTTGAACATTTACAATGTGCGTGTTGACTGAAAGAAGTCATTTAGTATAGCCTAATTTCACATTGGAACATCATGTACCAGAAGTCTTTTCATCCGTCTCTGTGTGTCAAAACTTTATTTTCTCATAGCAACTTACACAAATACTTCTGAGTAAGTTCCCAGTTGAACGTATCAGTAGGTTGCAGCCAGGATATTGAGACCAAAAGGTTTAAGGTCAAACTGGTCTGTTAATAAATCCTCTCTCTAAACAAAGTGGAAATGCCAGATGTAAAGCTACACAAAAAGTTGAAGGTCCAGTGTGGAGGATTTAGGGGCATCTATTGGTAGAATTGGTGTATAATATATATAAGCATGTTTCATTAGAGTATAGTCATCTGAAAGGGACGGAAAGGGAAGGGAAGGAGGGGGTTGGCAGGTTAACAAGGGGACCCTTGCTGGTCATTTTGCTAACAAAGGGGCAAGTGTCTCTCATCCCTGCTCAAATCACCTTCTGGTGATGTCACATAAGTTAATGCCTCAACCTCCCCCCTCTTTCCAAGTGCAGTGTCACCCCCTGTTGGTCAAGAGGAAACCCATCCCTTTACATTTGATATGTTAAGTGAAGAAAAGAGTATTGACGTTGAAGTTTATATCTACACATGCAGACACACACTTCTTTTAAATTCAGTGATGTCTCTGAGAATTGTATAGCATGTAAATGAGTGAGCTGGGCATGTCACTGTAGCCCTTTTTAAATAGGAATTGTGCAAATTTGCAGAAAAGCCCAATCAGTCTTCTTTCAGCATTGACAGTAAAAACAAAAGTGGGGAGTGCAGCAAAATGCCGCCTGCCTACTTTTGTTCATAAAGAATGAGCCTTTTTCGGGGCAATGGGGGGCGTGAGCAAGTAACAAAATGCGTAGCTCAGTGTGTGACGTAAACAGTGACATACTCTGAGGGAAGCCGCAGCTGGTCAGTCCTTCAGCGATTCTCTCATAATTTGGCCCGCCCTTCACCACCCCCGTCACTTGGCGGTTAATGGCCTCTTCATTTGCAAGGGTAGGGCACGCATCTCTTTTTCTCCCCAGTTGCTCATCTTTACTGTGGTGTCTGTCAGGTTTGCATGTCCCTCTTGCTACTAGTACTAGCTGCTCATTCCTGCTATCAGCTGTTTCCTGTTAGTCCACTGCCACTGGGTCGTCGTTGTGGCGTCATCAACAGCTCCTCCCAAAAGTCATCGACAGCCCCTCCTGTGGCGGAAGGCTGCCTCGTTTTATAACCAAAAAGGTTCCGCCAACATGACTACCATACGAGGTAGAAAACTGGGCACATTGGATCAACTCGCCAATCCGGCTCTGTGTGTCTAAACGCTCGCAGCTTGTCAGCAAAATGTGTAAAAGGGGCTTGTGTCTCAACAGGGCTTGACATAACTTTTTCACATGGTAGACTAGAAGTTAGGAGCACCAGCAAAATTTTGGGGGCACCCACCGTAATGTAAGAAGCACCAACAGTGTAATGTTTATTTTTTTTATTGCAACAAAAAGTCGACATTATACTGTATACATTACATTGTATGTGTATAGTACAGTTATCATTAACAACTTTTTCAGTTGAAGACATTTTTTATAAAAAACACCACTGAACCAGTGAAAACCACTGTGAATGAAAGAGAAACCTTAGATCATCATCAGTATTATCATCATCTAAGGTTTCTCTTTCATTCACAGTGGTGTTCAGTGGTAGCCTGGCGTTGCCAAACCCAAGTCGCAAAACGTGAATGGGTCTGGACACGGAGTGTACATTTCCTATATTTCCGAGGGGCGGTATCAACGGCTATCACTCAAAGTACCCCTTCATGTAATTGGAAAGACGGAATACCAATCAGAGCAAACAAAGCATGCGATGTAGGCTAGCACAACGCCACTGTAAACAGACCAGCAAGCTGCAGTGAAGATGAGTTGTGACGATGTCTGGGAAAGAGGGTTGCTGTCTTTGTGGATTCCTCCTCACTGTGGACTCCAAGTTGCATGGCTGTGATTCCCAGCTTGGTCGCTTCCCTGACCTGCTCCTCCATGAGAGCAACTAGCGGAGAAACAACAATAGCCACTAAAGAAGTCTTTCAGCGTTCTCTTCATTTTCTCTTCTAAAATCAGCATTAAAGGTCAATCTCATGTTTGATTGGTCACTGTCAGCTCACGAGGTAGAGAGAAGCCTGGGAACTTTATCAGTGTAGCCTACTAACTTGAGGGGGGGGGGGGGGGGGGGGACTTGTGAATGAGACATTCGACTCGGGGGAAAAATAGTCGCGCTAGAAGAATTATTTACACATGCACCAATGCTCCCAATTATACTTTTGAGGTCGCACAGATTAAATTTTGGACCAAAAGGGCCCCAATTTCGAGCCCTGCTAAATGAGTTTCTGACCTCAGAGGAGTTGAAAGATTTCAGAGACATTTGTGTGGGGTGAATACCACAAATTATCTTAACTCAATTGTATGTGCCATATGAACACCAATTTGTTGGCACCAGTGGTTCTATCATGCGGTGCAATGTCTCATTTTTTGCTTGCCTGTGTCTACAACTGACAAAGATGCACATTGTGGATGCAGAAATCAAAAAAATGACTTTTGTGTCAGGTTAGGTTAATGAAGCATTTATGTCCTGTTAGAGAAATGGGAAGAACAGGAAAACCTCATGAAGCATTATTCCAAGATAGTTTTGTAGTCACAAGACATAAATGGAAATAAAGCCTTACTGACCTCTTTTTCGTCATAGAGTCATGATTAAAAATGGTGTATAGCTCTTTTGTAATAAGATAAGATACACCTTCATTGATCCCACAATTGAGAAATTCCAGTGTTACAGCAGTCAAGGAGAGTCAGATTAAAATTTTCAAAATGTAACTTAATAAACTAGGCATGCAAAATAAAGTACAAAAATACAAGAAACGGCGATGAATAATACTAATACTAATACTACTAATAATAATAATTTACTGCTGCGCAGCAATGGATGGGGCCGGGCAATTTTAGGCAAAATTAGGCAATTCTGAGCAATACACACAGACACTAAAATAAAGCATATCACAACATGGAAGTTATATCATATAATTATGGCATGCCCTTCAAATTGTGGATGAGTGGCTGAAGTGATCAGACTCGTAATATACAAAGGAAAGAAAAAACTCAAGAACAAGAAAGTAAGAATAACATTAACTGCTAGCAGTTATGAACAAACTGGCCTGATCTAGCTTAAAGCTAAACATTATCCATGGTGACAAATATGAAAACATTTTTTAAAATGTAAAAGTAGCTATTGGATAGACTCTGCATATTGACTGATCGCTAAGCCAAATAAACAGGGAAAAGAGACAAGGGATTGCAGGGAAAAGTGTATTGTAAGAGTATTTGTCTCTCCGCGAAACTGCCTGGATCATAATTCTTTTAACTTTAGTAGTCTCTAATCCACATAGCATGATGCCTGAACATAGGACTTTCACATTAGAATGTCCATTTTGCCTTAGCTGAGGCTTGAACTCACAACTTCTGAGACTGAGGTCCGTCTTCTATCTCATTGAGCTAATTGGCAAGTGACAGCTCATGTGTGGCATCACAAATTGAGTAAGCCAAGCATCAGGATGCCAGACAGTAGCCATCCATGCCATGGAAAAGCAAATTTCAAAGTGAAAGTTCCAAAGCTGTAGCACATATGGTTGATTTATTATGAATTTTCAAAGTTTTGAAATTTAGAGGCTTGCTGTAGCACCACCATCAGGACTATTGTCTTGTGTTTCCAGTTGAGGACATCTGGCATGGGACTGGACCTTTATGAAAAGTTTGGGTAGATATCTCATATGGAAATGTTGCACGAGCTGAGGCTTGAACTCACAATCTTCAACACCAAGAACCATCCTCTAGCTCACTGAGCTAATTGGCAAACAGAAATGTCTCATGTAGCTTCACAAATTGACAAAGCCAGTCACCTGTGTGCAAGACAGCAGCTATTAGTGTGTAAAGGCAGATTTCAAACGGCTGTCAAAAACTCAGTTATTAAGACAAAAATACACAAATTGCATCTAGACAGCATGGAGATGTTGGTAATTTGTTTATAACAATGATATATTGGCTCCATAAGTGAAAAACTGATGTTTAAAAATGCCATTTTTGCATTGACTCCAATTGTTCGCATGAGAGTGAAATTCAAAATGCTGTAAAAAATCAGTTTTTGAGATACAATTCTGATATTTTCCAAACATCATCTACCATGATTCCAAAATTTTGTCATTTTTTAATGAACATTGCAAATGTATTTAGCAAGAATTTGCAAGTATATGTTTACAATACTTTTTACAGTCAAACATTTTGATGCACTGTAGGCTCAATTTTCAATAAATCAAAAATCGTATCGTTTGTGTAGGACAGTCTGAAGATGCTCTGTAGCAAGTTTAGTATCAATTGAGCAAAAATTGTGGGAGGAGATTAGACGTTTAATAAGTTTTTGAAAAAAACAGAGTGATGGACTTCATAATTTGCAATAGGTTTAAATGTACAAAAGTTTCTTCAGTTTTGGGGCTACATTTTGATTAAAGTTGCAAATCTGTAGCACATATGGTTGATTTGTTGTGAATTTTCAAATTTTTGAACTTTAGAGGCTTGCTGTAGCGCCACCATCAGGACTATTGGCCTGTTTTTGCAGCTGAGGCAATCTGGCATGGGACTGGACCTTTGTGCAAAGTTTGGCGATTTTTCGCGCAGGGGAAGTAGGATTTCCTCGGAAGAAGAAGAAAAAAGAGGAAGAACATGCAGGATAACAGTAGGGTCCTGGCAGCTTAGGCTGCCCGGCCCACATGTGTGTGTGTGTGTGAGTGTGTGCGCACGTGTCTGTGTGTGTGCGCACGTGTCTGTGTGTGTGCATCGGGGCAGAACTCCGCAGTGCACGATACACAGAGCAGAGGAGAATTGTAAAGGCGCACCATGTAGAGACAGAAATGACATGCTGTTGTGTAAATAAGATAAATAACATAAGGCTATTTAGTTTGTTTAATAAAAGGACGGGGTATAGACCTATTCTATAGGAAAGGTAACCTTAAATTACTTCTGTTGTGATCTGGTGCTGTATAGAAAACAAAATTAATTGAAATTAACTTTATCTTCAAGGGGGGCGGAGCACCCCCCCAATATAATGGTAGGGGAAACACTGCAGTATGATAAGAAAGGGGCCCGGTGGAAAGCAATCATGGATGCAGTCGCGATGTATATTGCAAGAGATACGGTGCCCATACCGTGGGAAAGCTGGGGTTTATTCACATACTGAAAGTTTCGGACCCCAGGTACGTGCTACCAGGCCGCAAATATTTTTCTGAAAATTGATTTTAAGTAGGGGGAAAAAATCGTTTAAATCGCTAATCAGAGATTTGTACACAGGAATCACATTCCACACTGGTCATTTCCAAAGGCTTTGATATACTGCACTGTAGATGTTGGGATTTCAGATCATTTTTTTCAGTGTTGCTTGGGTAACCAAACATGTACTTGGTCTAAAATCAGTTCAAAGGCGATCCATCTGTGCAGACGCATCTGAAAAGTTTATCTCTAGATATATTAACTCTGCTAGGAGTACCTGGTCACTTTCTGATGTTAATTCTGATTTTACTTCTGTTTTTAACTTGTCCTCATTGTCTTTGTGTGACAACTTAGTTAATAATTGTAATCTTTCAGTGACACACATTTTAGATGATATTGCACCTGTAAAAACCAAGATAATTTCTGGTAAATCAAAAGCACCTTGGAGGAATGTGGAAAGAGTGAAGGCACTAAAAAGAACCTGCCGTAAATTTGAACGCAAATGGCGTAAAACCAAATTGCAGGATGATTACATTCTCTATAAAAAATATAAAATATATGAAATAAAAACTAAAAACATATAGACAGCATTTCTTCTCTCAAATTATTAGCGAAAATCTCAATAACTCAAAGTTTCTGTTCAGCACAATTGATAAACTAGTCAATCCCTTCAGACCAATACCTGCTGAACTCCACTTTTCACAAAAATGCAACGAATTTGCCTCATATTTTAAATCCAAGATTTGTCAACATTCGGAACAAATTCATGGCATCTGCTGGTGCGAATGACTTCTCTTCTTCCTCTCAGTGCCATACTGCCATCACCCTCTCCAACTTTGCTCCCATTCAAAGTTATGAGCTGCACAACGTAGTACAACAGTTAAGCTCTGCTACATGTGCTCTTGACCCAGTGTCTACCGAATTGTTTAAAAGTGTTCTCGACTGTTTGGTAAAAGATGTCATTGAAATTGTTAATACCTCTCTACTCTCTGGAATCTTCCCCACAGTTCTCAAACATGCTATTGTCACACCACTGTTAAAGAAGAGCAACCTCGATCCGTTTATCCTAGAGAACTACAGACCAATCTCAAACCTACCATTCCTGGGGAAAATTCTTGAAAAGGCTGTATATCAACAATTACACATGTATCTGTCATATAACAATCTCTTTGATGTTTACCCGTCTGGTTTTAGATTTAACCACGGTACAGAAACTGCCCTGATCAGAGTTGTGAATGACCTTAAAATTAGCTCTGACAACCACCAAGTTACTGTTCTAGTACTTTTTGACCTCAGTGCAGCCGTTGATACAGTTGACCATGTAATACTTCTTAAGCGCCTTGAACACTGTTTAGGCCTTAGAGGCACTGTTCTTCACTGGCTTTCTTCTTACCTCACTGGTAGATCCTTTTCTGTTGCTGTTGGTAACGGTGAATCAGATGTAATAAGCGTTTCATATGGGGTCCCTCAAGGGTCAAGTCTTCGCCCTCTACTGTTTAATTTGTATATGCTCCCACTTGGGTCCATCATTCAACAATACAACATATCATATCAGTCCTATGCTGACAACACACAGTTATACATGTCTGTTTCTGCCAACCACCTTAACCCTGTGAATGACCTCATCCAGTGCATTACTGAAGTTAAATATTGGATGGCCAAAAATTTCCTGCAGCTAAATGAAGACAAAACGGAAATTCTTTTAGCAGGTCCGAAGGCTTTGAGGGACCAGATTAACTCTTTGTTAACTCCCCTGTCAGTGAAACCCTGTGAGTATGTCAAAAACTTGGGTGTGATCTAGGATGCTGATCTTGACTTTCAGAAGCACATTTCCAGTATCTCTAAGACTGCTTTTTATCATCTTAAAAATATATCTATATCTTATATAAGTTAGATCTTTCCTGTCACAGTCTGATTCTGAAAAGTTGGTTCACACATTAATTTCTAGTCGACTAGACTATTGTAATGGACTCTTTGCTTGACTGGCAAAGCAATCGCTTAACCAACTCCAGCTTATTCAGAGTGCTGCAGCCAGAGTTTTAACCAAAACCAGAAGGTGTGAACACATCACTCCTGTTTTAATTTCTCTTCACTGGCTCCCAGTAAAGCAAATAATTGATTTTAAAATACTTCTTATTGTTTTTAAAGCTAGCTCCCTTCTACGCTGTTGACATGCTCTCTGAAAACACACCAGACAGAGCCTTGAGATCATCAAATAAAGGTCTCCTCACCATACCAAGAATAAATACTAAATCAGCTCATGGTGCCTTCAGCCATTATGTTCCTACTCTTTGGAATTCGCTTGTCACCGTGTGGGCGTGGCTACCTGTGTAATGTCCAGTTAATAATAGGGACTAGTTAAAGGTGCGAAGTGATCAGGGATTGAAGTACAGCCTGACTTGAGTGTGAGCTTGCGCAACAGCGGCAACAGTGTACAAAGAGTCAGGTATTGTATTTAATCACAAACTTTATCTTGGGAGGAAAAAAGCAAACAGTTTATTTCTTAACAGTGTTTGCATGAAACCTGAACACTTTGAACCCTTTATGGATCAAATCGGATTCGGACTACATTACAAAATTAACACAACATTGGTGGAAAAAAGTAGCCTAGCATAAAGGCATTTATAAAACTTTAAAGTGCCTCTTGAACTGGGGTATGCAACGGTTTGGCCTAATTAACGCCTAATTAATCTTCCCCTCAGACTTTGTAAAGTAAATTCCCCTTCGCTCACTGACAAAGCAAAAGCTGCGGAGCACTTTTCGGAGGCCCAGGCCATCGGTCAGGTGTTTGTGGATGTGGAGGAAGAGGAGGTGATTTAGGCGTCGCTCAGTCATTGTCAAGCGAAGAAAAGTTTTCAACCGACGGAGGGAGGAGAAGCTCCGCTCAGCTGTTGTGTTTGACATGGGCACCGTCAAATACAGCCGGAAAAGTCTGTCGACTTCACTGAAGAGGGATTGCGTGCCTCGTCCCTGTGCGGCAAGCATGTCCGCAAGTGTGGTCATCTTCGTCACCCGACTGATGAGCCTTTCAGCGGAACTGTTGTGTGCCAGCAAAACAGCTGGAAGCATTGACAGCTGGGTGCGCAGCCTCTCCATGTCCACATCGCCTGTGTACATGTCGACTACATTTTGGGGGATGCTGATGCTGCTGAATCCGGGGGGACTGTTAACTACTGTGAGTAGCAGCAGATGCAGAGTGGGCTGGTTGAACCTGCGAGTCAGCTCAGAGGTGAGCAGGTCGACTACCTGAAAGAATTGGCTCCTGTAATAGTCCTCTGGATTTTGCCACTGGTGCGGTGCATCCCGTTATCATAGCGGTGTGGGGGAGCGCGTTGGCGTGGGGGCAGAGCCGGTGTCTGAACCAGGTCAACAGTCAGTACGTTTACATGGACAGT
Source organism: Epinephelus awoara (assembly GCA_035609425.1). Lineage (NCBI taxonomy): Eukaryota > Metazoa > Chordata > Actinopteri > Perciformes > Serranidae > Epinephelus > Epinephelus awoara. The sequence continues at coordinate 42,770,352 of CM069302.1, read as the reverse complement.
TTAATCCCACTTTTAATCAGAATGAAAGGCCATTCCGATTAAAAGTGGTCATGTAAACGGTCATTCCGATTGAAAAATGGTCATCCGATTGAAATTTAAATCCGATTAAAGGGGGTGGTTTATTCCGTTTGTCATTCCGAATGAAAGAATTTTTTGTGTATGTATACACTCATTCCTCTTTAAGTTCATTCCGGTCTTTCTGCGCATGCTCTTTTCCTTGCCCTTCTGGCGCGATGACGTATATAGTGCGCATAGCAACGGGCTGAGATAGAGCAGTTGGACTCGTTGCACTCACCGGTTTCCATTCACCACAGCACGGTCTTCTACCTCCCTTCTCCTCCTCAACAGATGAAGCATTAGCAGAACAAGTTTGTTGTTGTACTGCTGCTTCAAGAATATAAGCAAAACACGCCCGAAAAAGGCACTAAGAACAGCTTTGTCAAGCATCTTGTTATCCAGAACAAAGGACTACAGTGTTTTTTTCTGGTAAACGTAAACACGTAACATCCACCCTGCCCCCTATCCAATCAGAAACCTTCCCTGCCCCAAACCTTGCGCAGACCTGAATAAAGGCAATTAAACTTGTCTCCCATGTAAACCCTCATTCGGAATGAATATTTCCCATGTAAACTACCTGGAAAGACTTTAACTCCGAATGATTTCATTCAGATTTATTTCATTCCGAATGAGAAGCCATCATGTAACCATAGCCATTGACCGTTTTTTGGGCCTCTTCAAAGATGCTGTGGAATGCCTCGGTTGACCTGAGATTTTTGTAGTGTGTCTGGAGCATCTGCACTGATGACTGAACTGTCTCTGGTGAGACGTCTGTGGACTGGAGCACCCAAGCCACCTCCTCCGCAGAAGAGAACAGTTTACGAGACACTTTCCAGGAAAACACTGAATTGTGTCATCAGTGCCTGTAGCCCTGGTGCTTTTTTGCAGGCCTCTGTGTTTCCCCCCCATCCGGATTATTTCATCCAAAGTGTCGTACACTGCTTCATAATTATCCAACAAGGATTTTATTGCACTGGTTCTGGCTGTCCAGCGAGTGGGGCAGAGCGGTTTGAGGCCAGTGGCACTGATGGTGTTAAAGATGGCAAGTCGTTTCGGTGAGTTATTTGTCATTTCATGTATGTCATGAACTAAACTGAAGGCACCACGCACAATGTTGCACTTTGAAGCAGCTTCTTGAAGTATGAGGTTTAAACTGTGATTAGTGCAGTGCATTGAGAGTGCTTTTGGATTTATGTCTTTAATCCGTTTAGACATTTATCCCTATAAAACAGATGCTCCATTGTAGGTTTGCCCTCTCATGTCACCAATGTCAAGGCCGCATCTAAGTAATATGTCCTTGATCGTGAGGGTTATTGATTCTGCGTCAGTTTTAGGACAGTCATACATTCCTATGAAGTCCTCATGGACAACATAGTCAGCAGATACCCATCGGACAGACAGAGACAGCTGTTCACGCCCAGCAATATTGCGAGTTTCATCCACAGTAATTGCATAGTGTTTTGCATTGGTTTTTATTTCTGTTAAGAGACTGGTGAGAGACTCCCAGTACATCACATTTATAAGTTCATTGATGGTCTTGTGTGATGCATATTTCCCGGTGAGCATAAAGCTTTTCAGAGTGGTGTTTTTCTCAGCTACCAGTTCAACTAGCTTTTGAAAATTGCTCTCCTTATCAGTATGCCCTCTGACTGCGAGCCCCTGTCGGGTTAGAAACTGCAGACAGCAAAGTTGCTCCATCATCCCCTCTCTTCTTTTTTCCTGCTCAGTGCACTGTTGTTTTACAAGCTGAATATTGACAGGTGTTTGGCTGAAGTAAGCACACTTTTTTTGGACACACTCTTTGTGAAATTGAGATTTTTCATGACTGTCTAGGAGGCTTGGGTGTATTTATTCCAGACTTCACAAAGCTGTCATCTCCACATTTGGAGAAAGTAACAAGCTGTTTGACAGCAGCAAATCTGCATATTTCGCAGAAGGCTCGCTTAGTGGTTTTGCACAGGACTAACCACTCTCTGTTTTTGTACCAGTCTGCATTGAAGTATCTCTCTCTTTGGCCAAACTAGCGGTCTCCTTTTTGTCTATGATTAGCTGCGCAGCTTTACCCGTCTCGATGTCCCGGCAACAATCCACCATGCAGTCGGAATCAGCCTGGCTGGGTTCATTGCCGACTCCGGCAGTAGTCTCATCGGGAACAGAGCTTTTGCTTTGGTGTTCTTCTGCTGGTTGAGTTGAAGATCCAGGCTCCGACAACGTTGTGGAGATTGATGTAGCATTTTTCGTGCTGAAGTTCAGTTTTGTTTGGAAGTGTTTTGTTTTCTTATTCACCGGTTCTATTGACATGTTTGCAGAAGTAGGTTATGCAGTCTATTGCAGCTACAGCAGTTCAAACAGGCAACATAACACACAGTGTAGCAATTAAGTGATTTCGTTGTTTTTTGAATTGTGTGATGTGCTCTTATTGGATTAAAAATGTAAGTACTCTCTTCTTCTCTTGTTTTATGTTTGTATACTATGGAGCCGCGGAGGGGCCGTTGAGTAAAACTTAAACGCACCAGCGCTAGAAATGTTTGATTGCGAACCAGACAGGCCTACAGTTTGGCTCGCTTTTTGATTAATTTCTATTTTTTATAACTGGGGAGTTCTTACAATATGATGCCACGGTTAGTGGGGTATACAGTTGATATACAGCCTACTGAGGTGGCATAGGATGGCAAATGCCACCCTAAAAGAAAGCCATGCCACCCCTGCTGCCACCCCAGTTGGCAGCAACGAATTCAAAGAAAAGTTATGGCCAATTTGCCTTTTTACGAGCGTAATTCTCCAATGTCCGACTGCAGTGAATGCAGCACGAGGTAACGCCAGAGCGGCAAGAGACTGCTTTGTTTGGAGAACTGAGTGGAGCCAGAGGGGTAACCTATTCCAGAAAGTGGATTTAGTGAAAACTCTGAGTATATTAACCCTGAAATGAGAGAAACTCTGGGTTTCCAGTTCCAGAAAGAGAGGTAAATCAAATTCTGAGTCAATCACCATGGCAACTGAGTCTGTGAGCAGGTTAGGTTTTTCTCTGTCTCCTCCCTCTTACATGCGGTTTCATTTCCTCATTCATTCAGTCCGTGTCAAAACTTGTATCGAAGCACATTAATTAGCGGAGATTTACCGTCTGTCACAGTCTAAATCCTGCTGGATATTAGTTTGTTACTCAGGACTGTCTTAAAGCAGCTGTGCTGAACTTTTTACCATTAATAAAACTGTCCCTAGTTCGTATCACCTCCCTTGAAGATCCACATATTTATTTGAACCCAACAGCGACAAAAAAGCCTTTCTCTATATGGCTATTTAGCGTAGCCTAGCTCGGGTCGGACACACAGCGGAAGTCAGCAAAGCAGAATATGGCACCCGAGGCAGAAGTGATTCTTCTCGCCTGCAGCAACCCGCAGCGATTAAACCACAGAAGAAGAAGAAGGAGTTGTGTTTACAGTGTTCTTCGAGTAAGCAGTACACAACAGGCATTGCTGAGCACATAACACCTAACAGTTTTAACAGAGATGTATCTATGAGGACTTGGTTGTACTTTTGATGTCATGGCGGATAACGAAGGAGCATCATCTAAAATTATCTGTGACTGTGACCATGAACACAAATATACAGCAGGCAGTTGTCCTCAGTTTTTAAGAAATTCAGAGCTACACCAGAACATTTATGAACAGGTCTTACTTTACTACTGATTTGTGTGTAACATTAGCATGTTTCCACTAATTACTTGGAAAGACCTAATGTTAGTAGCGTTAGCTTTGCTAAGGCTGCAGGTAACAGCTTTGCTGTGTTAGGATTATGTTATGTCTTCACTGTGTATCTTCACATAAAAGAATACTCTGGCAATTTGGGAGTTATGCCCTTTCTCTATCATTTTCATATTGAGACAACATGATCAATATCTTTTTTGTGTCTGTACGTCCAGTGGCTGGGTCTCAGCAGTTAGCATTGCGCTGATAGAGGGTCAGTACGTCCTGCGCTGTGATCCGCGGAGGGATACACCGGTGAGCAGGCACAGACGTAGCTTGTAAACAAAACTCAGCTGTTTATTTAGCCTAGTGATATCGCCAGATTTTAGTAGCTGCAATGGATGACTTTGAACGCGATTTTGAAGAGTTTCTTGAAGCGGATTCAGAGATCCAGAGCCATACCTGTTTGAGCCGGAGTACACAGATGAGGAACTCCATGTGTTGAATGCGAGAAGAGAGGCTGAATCCTCCGCTCAGAATAGGATTCAGTGCTACCATCATTGGGGAGATATATCATCAGGCGGAAAAGCGCCGCAGAGAGTGCATCACAAGGAGTGAAATCTTTGCAGCAATCACTAATCCTGGCGTGATTGAAACTTTTTTTCTAGATGAACTGGGAAAAACGCCCCAGGCCTGCAGGAGCTGATGGACAGCTTTCAGTCGGGTGAGTAATATTCGTGTCGTCTCTCTGTTTGCTTTTACCGAGTGACCTGGCGTAGCTGTCCCAGAGCCTGCTGCAGCTGTTGCTTACCGGTGTATCCCTCCGCGTAAGATGTACTGACCCCCTAGTGCCATGCTAGCCGCTGTCTCAATATGAAAATAATAGAGAAAGGGCATAACTCCCAAATCGTCGGAGTATTCTTTTCACATAATAATGCGGACTCAGCAGATGACTTGTTAACTGTTTATTCCTCCTTACACCGAATGTACACGGCTGCTTCTCATTGTTTCCAGTAGCACAACAACGGTTACTACATTACCCAGAATAACTTGAGGCTCACACTACTACGGTAGCCTTAGTAGCTCAAAATACACAACAGATTAGATTAGATCAGAACAGAAACACGACAGGAGAATTTACTAAGTCATTTTGCTGTTTCCACTAATTACTTGGACTGACGTGAAGTTAGTTAATCCTCTCGCTCTCCAAAAAAATTGCATGCGGTAATTTCCGGCTGCAGTCAGAATTTTACGACACCAGGCTGTGGGTGTCATACCGCTTCGACCAAAGGGGCGCTATAATCAATGAAAACGAAAAGTTCTGCACAGCTGCTTTAAGTTACTGAATTTATGCACATCAATTACTTCTTTGGACATCAGTTTTTGTCTTTACATTCAAATATTACACAGCGAGAATTCATCCTCAGCTCAGAATCAAACCTCTGTCCCTTTTATATTTATTATTTTTTAGGATCAGACTGTCAGTCTGTTAGAGCAGCTCCGAAATATTTATTGCACATAATGTGTCGGTCTAATTATTTAAATTTTAAAAATCGGTATGAAGCTTAAGACACATAGTATCTCTGACTAATGATCTCTCAATCACTGATGTCATTGGTCACACTGATGGAACATAATTCCTATAGCCTAATATTGGGGATTATGTTAATATTTCTGAGTGAGCAATGGTGCAGCATTTCAGTGTCTTTAAATTTATTACATTTGTAGCTGAAATAAATTCACTGAATGCTGTTGAGTCAAGATACAAATAGATGTCCAACATTTTAAAATCTACTGTATTTTAACCCCAAAGTCTTTTCAAGAGGTGTTAGCCAACTATAGACCAATATCTAATCTTCCCTTTCTTTCAAAGATCCTTGAGAAAGTAGTTGCAGACCAGCTGTGTGATTTTCTCCATGATAATAAGTTATTTGAGGAATTTCAGTCAGGATTTAGAGTGCATCATAGCACTGAGACAGCACTAGTTAAAATTACAAATTACCTTCTGATTGCTTCAGACAAAGGACTCGTCTCTGTATTTGTTTTATTAGATCTTAGTGCGGCATTTGACACAACTGACCATCAAATTCTGCTGCAGAGACTGGAACACTTAATTGGCCTAAAAGGTTCTGCACTAAACTGGTTTAAATCTTATTTATCTGATCGTTTTCAGTTTGTCCACGTTCATAATGAATCATCCTTACGTACTAAAGTATGTTTTGGAGTTCCGCAAGGTTCTGTGCTCGGCCCAATCCTATTTACTCTATATATGCTTCCTTTAAGTAACATCATTAGAAATCACTCTGGAAATTTCCATTGTTATGCGGATGATACACAGTTGTATTTATCTATGAAGCCTGAAGAAAGTAATCAATTAACTAAACTTCATAATTGTCTTAAGGACATAAAAACCTGGATGAGCATTCAGACAAAACAGACAGAACTGTTATTGTTCTTGGTCCCAAACAACTCAGAGACTCTTTATCTGATGACATAGTTTCTCTCAATGGAATTGCTCTGGCCTCTAGCACTACGGTAAGAAATCTTGGAATAATATTTGATCAAGATCTGTCTTTCAATTCTCATTTAAAACAAACCTCATGGACTGCATTTTTTCATCTGCGTAATATTGCAAAAATTAGGCCTATTCTGACCCGAAAACATGCAGAAAAATTGGTCCACGCTTTTGTTACCTCGAGGCTGGATTACTGTAACTCTCTATTATCAGGTAGCTCTAGTAAGTCCTTAAAAACTCTCCAGTTAATTCAGAATGCAGCAGCACGTGTACTAACAGGAACTAAGAAACGAGATCATATTTCTCCTGTTTTAGCTTCTCTGCACTGGCTCCCTGTAAAATCCAGAATTGAATTTAAAATCCTACTGTTAACTTATAAAGCTCTAAATGGTCAAGCTCTGTCATATCTTAGAGAGCTCATAGTGCCATATTATCCCACCAGAACTCTGCGCTCGGAGAATACAGGGTTACTCGTGGTCCCTAAAGTCTCCAGAAGCAGATCAGGAGCCAGAGCCTTCAGCTATCAGGCTCCTCTCCTGTGGAATTATCTTCCTGTTGCGGTCTGGGAGGCAGACACCGTCTCCACATTTAAGACTAGACTTAAGACTTTCCTCTTGGATAAAGCTTATAGTTAGGGCTGGCTCAGGCTTGCCTTGTACCAGCCCCTAGTTAGGCTGACTTAGCCAGGTCTGCCGGAGGACCCCCTATAATACACCGGGCACTTTCTCTCCTTTTCTCTCTCTCTCTCTCTCTCTCTCTCTCTCTCTCTCTCTCTCTCTCTCTCTCTCTCTCTCTCTCTCTCTCTCTCTCCCGTGTCCTATTACTGCATCTTGCTAACTCGGCCATTCTGGATGTCACTAACTCGGCTTCTTCTCCGGAGCCTTTGTGCTCCACTGTCTCTCAGGTTAACTCGTATTGCAGCGGTGCCTGGATAGTGTGACATGTGTGGTTGTTCTGCTGCCATGGTCCTGCCAGATGCCTCCTGCTGCTGCTGCATCATTAGTCATACTTCTACTGTTATTATTACACATATGATTACTACACATGTATACTGTCAGATATTAATATATTAATTATAATATTATTACTTTCATTAATGTTGTTGTAAGCTACTGTCATTACCGTCTGTCCTGCATCTCTCTCTGTCTCTCTCTCTTTCTGTCTCATTGTGTCATATGGATTACTGTTAATTTATTGTGTTGATCTGTTCTGTACGACATCTATTGCACGTCTGTTCGTCCTGGAGGAGGGATCCCTCCTCAGTTGCTCTTCCTGAGGTTTCTACTGTTTTTTTTCCCCGTTAAAGGGTTTTTTTTGGGGAGTTTTTCCGCATCTGCTGTGAGGGTCCAAAGGACAGAGGGATGTCGTATGCTGTAAAGCCCTGTGAGGCAAATTGTAATTTGTGATATTGGGCTTAATAAATAAAATTGATTAATCAACTCAGAGTTCAGGGTTAGACTCAGGGTTTGTTGAACCTCCTTCAACACTTATTCCTAATATGAACTGTTTCACATAAAACCTCAAAAGCAAGAAGTTGTTTGCATGAGATTAAGTTTGTCTGTATGAGTTTGTAAATGGCAGCCTGTGCCCTTATGTAGTGTGAACATACTATTTCTCATCAAATTGTGATAACTGTGATTAAATTCAGTATATATACTTCTGCCATATGTTGCCACCCCTCAAAAATTCATGCCCCCCTCTTGCCACCCCATAAATATTTTTCTAGATCCGCCCCTGCCCCTCTCTGTATTTTACCTAACGTATGAGTGGAAGTGAAGAGTGAAAGTCTTTTTTACCGTAAGTAATGTAATGTAGGGACCTTTGATTCGGCTTAAAAATAATGTGGCAGGAAGGTAAAAGTGGCACCCCCTGACCACCCGGCGCCATTGGTGTAGGCATTGACACCCTCTGGGGCTAGTTTACATGCCTCCGAAACTGATCTGGCAGGTAGCTTGCACTGAATTATCAAGACGTTCTTACTGTGTTTATCACCAGCAGTGTGTGAGAGCTGTGTTATTGCTGTGTAGGCTGGTGTGTTGTTGAGTTGATAAGTTGTCTACGGCTAGAGGTTTATGTTTCACCTTAAATTTACTACTGTCATACACAAAGTCAATGCTTGTCTTACAATAATGAACATACATTGAGCGTTCTCACTCCGAATGTCTTTACAGGAGAGCTAAGTAAAACAGAGGGAAGATTTGAAGTAGACCCTGTGTCCATGAGTTTAATGTGCTCGCTGGCAACAAACGCATCACAACTCAATGAGTCAAGCTCCAGAGCAGGACTGAAGTTTTCCCTTCTGTACATTCCTTTTTAAAGCTGGTGAAGATTCTGTTGAGTCTCCACCTTTTTCTTTAATCCTACCCACTTGGGCTTGTCCATAATGGTATCCCAGCTTTTCCTTTTTCCCTTGGAGCCACTTTTACCGTGTCATGCTTTCCTGGGCAGTCTAGTCAGTCCTGCCTCCTATTACCAGGATCATATCAGGCTAAGCTAGAATTCCCCTACCTTTCCACCAATATTTCTGAGCCCATCCTCATGCTATTTTTAAAAAAAAAAAAAAGATGCACAGTGAATCCTAGGTACTTTTCCACGACAATGCTTAAGTGCTCAATGAGTGTATGTGTGTGTCATGGAAATACATGAAATAATAAACTAGTGTGTAACTGTAAATGCACAGAGTACATTGCTTTAACACGTATCTTTAAAGGTCAACTTAAAGGTACAGTATAAACATTACAGTAAATGAGTACATTACACTACACAACCTTTGTTGCATGACATCCCCTATCTGCGTTTTTTAAATGCTCTGTGAAGAAGAAATGTTCTGATGTTTAATTCAATGTACAGATCTTTTTTTTTTTTAACCTGTCTGCATTAGTCTTCGTAGCTTAGCACCACAATAGGGTGTAAACTTTTTATGAAGACTGATGCACTGTTAGTCTTGCAACCAAGTATTTTATACCCATACTGTGCGTGATTGTGACCGTCACCCATCCTCCCTGGAGACTAGCCTATCAGCCTTTTTTGGAAAAACTTCCTAGTCGTTGGCTAGTCGTCCTGTTTAATTTGTCTTCTGATTAAATCGAACCGTTGAAACAAGTTGTTGGAAGCCCCTGCAAGTAATTGGTTGCTGGCAGACACTCTGTGCTGCAATAAAATGGTTAACCAGCAGTGCCATGCACTGTAGAGCCGATGCGTTGCTGGTTCTGCCGGCCTGAATAGAATATAATGTCTATAGCCTTACTGTTGTGTACAGCCTTATAGACTGAGCTGAGTACTGATGCGTGGGTCTACCCCGTTACCCGCGGGTAGTTGTTGAAACTTTAAACAATAATTTATTGTACAAAACGGGGGAAACAAACGTTGACAAAAACGATTCCATAGGTCATAGGGAATAGTGATAAAGTGGTAAAACTTGGCATTGATCCACAGCCACAGATGGATGCGCTCAAGCGTGCCTTGCGCACAAACTCAGTTGGTAAGCTATACTATATTTTCACATTTTTAACAATGCAATTTAAAAGTTTTGATTTTTATTGATAACCTACATTTACCAACAACACAAGACTACATTTAGCACCAAAAAATATGTAAAAAAAAATTAAAAAAAATTAAATAAACAAAACGAATATCGAATACCAAATTTTCATAATGAATACCTACCCATAGAAACGAATATTCGAATTTCCAAATATTTGGGTACAGCCCTAGAAACAGGCAGTGTAGCTGATGTATTGTGGCCTTGAGATTGTTGTGCTCCATACAGATTACCGAAAATAAACAAATAAATGTATAATAAAGGAAAACAAAAACACAAAAAACAAAAGAGAAGTCTATACTGAACACCAGAAATGTAAGAGTCCTGGTGGTGGAGGAAAGCCCGATTGAGAAGAGTTGCCAGAGCAGTGTGGTAGGTTTGAGAAACAACTGAGCCCCTTTTGAGTGATCCCATCGGTTCTTTGCAATGCGTCACGGAGTTGAAGTATCGAACATGCCGGTAAGGCACCCCAAGGTCGCAGGAGCACCCAGACCCCACGCCCAGGAAGCCGCAGAAGCCGTGGGACACCACGCAGGACCAAGGATCCAGGACGGCAATGGCTAGCACCCCCAGAGAGCCAGAGACGCACCACAGATGGTCGGGGCAGGAAGGCCCAATAGTTAATCTGGGGTAGAATTTTCATTTTAACTGTGGCTATTCGTCCCAGGAGGGAGATGGGAAGATTATTCCAGCGCTTCAGGTCACCACAGATCTTATCTAGCAGCGGGCTAAAGTTCAGGTGGACCAGGGGCCTCATTTATAAAACTGTGCGTAGGATTCACCTTAAAAGATGGCGTACGGATGAAACACAGTAAGTGCTTACGCACAAAAATATTTAGATTTATAAAACCGTGCGGCGCACACCTGTACGCAATCCTTTCATTATAAATACCCACCTGCGGTGAATTGTGCGTGAGTGTGCTCCTCCCTGTCTCATCCCACTCCTCCACCTATTGTCTGCCCACAATCATCCATAAATGGTCAATGCTAAATAGCTCATGAATATGCGGACAGTTTTAAGGACCCCTTGCTAGGCCTTTCAGCGAGGGAGTGATGGAGACAACACGCTCAAAGAAGGCTAAGTTCACCGAATGCGAAATTGAAGTGCTCTTGACCGAGATTGAGCACCGTAAAAAAGTTTTATTTGGAGGCCTCAGCAGTGGCATTTCAAATAAAAAAACAAAAACAAATAGAGTGGCAACTTGTGGCAGACGCCGTGAACCGTGTGGGATCGACGAGTGTCGAGGTGAGTCATTGTGATTTTTGTGTTTTCTATTTCTTCTATTTTTCTGTGACATCCGCACAGAAAAAAAAGTTGCTATTTTGTAGCAATTTATTTTAAATGAAAAGTGCAATTTTATTTTTATTATCAGGTGAAAAAGAAGTGGTCCGACATAAAAGTAGAGGCCAAAAAACGGCTTGCAGCTCACCGGCAGAGCGTCCAGGCAACTGGTGGTGGTCAGGGAGAACCGCCACCCTCTCCCTTTGACACGAGTGTTGGAGCGATCCTCGGGGAAACCCTTCTGTCTGGCATTGTGCCAGAAGCTGAGGGAGACACCGATGCTGTTGCGGACGTCACAGATATAGGTAAGGCGAACGTTTGATACCAACACTGACCTTAAAGTTTTGAGTGTCAATAATAACTACACACATTACATTAAATAATTTCTTCCATTTTATTCAGGTAAAAGTGTCACTGTGGGTGTTGGGGATGATGGCAGCGCCACAGAGCCTGCCCCAGGCGCCAGCAGTGTCTCCAGTGTGCAGGTGGACCCAGTCTCCCCACAGGCAGGACCCAGTGGCATCTCAGGAGGAGGTGCAAGTGGCCGCGTCCTCACCGATGCTGTGCTGCAGTCACAGAGGGACATTATTAGTGCAATTCAGGATTTAACGCAGGAATTACGCAGAGTACGGGATGTATTGTCTGAAATGTGCAGCACATTAAAAGAATTGGTTAAGAAGTATACCTGTTGTCTGTTTCATAACTGGTGCATCACTTGTTCACGCAATGCAATTGCTGGAGGGTGTTGCTCTGCTCCAGGCTGGTGTGGGACGATGTCCTCTTGTACGAGTTCAGCTGGTGCAGGGACGCCGTTGCGCTGTGCCACATTGTGGAGGACGGCACACACCTGAATAATCTGACACACCTTGAAAATCACCATAAAATGTGTTATTCAGTTAAATTATTTTGAGCATTTTTGCACATAATGCTTGTTGGTGTATAATACAGTGGTAATTGAGGAAGTCCGGAAAATCATCGTCCTCCCTGCACTTGGCGATAAATCCATTCGAGCGGCCAACCATGGCGGGTGCGCCATCCGTGGTGATGGACACCAATTTGCAGACTGGGAGCTGGGTTTTCTCGATAAAGTTTTTGAAAGACTGAAATATGTCCTCTCCTCGCGTGTGTTCTTTCATGGGCAGTACTGTTAACAGCTCCTCTTTTGCAGTCATGTCAGTAAACACCATCCGAATAAAAATGCACAATTGTGCTGTGTCACTCACGTCTGTAGACTCGTCCAACTGCAGTGAGAAACACTCACAATCTGCGATGTCCTTCCAGAGTTGCTGCGTCAAATCCTCAGCCATGGCTTCACTGCGCCGTGTTACTGTACTTCTTGATAGCTGGAGAGCTTTGATCAAAGCTAGTATTTCTGGTTTGTTTTTAAAGTCTCTGAACAACGAGTCGGCTGCTTCAACAAATGCTTCTTTTACCATCTCTCCATCTTGAAAGGATTTCTTGTTTTTAACGATGAAGTGACTCACCCGGAACGATGCTTCAGTGGCTGCCCTTGCCTTTGAAGTTAGCTGTGTGAAAAATGACTGCTGTCCGGTAAGCTGGGATTTTAGTTCCTTCACCTTTCTCCTTCTCAGCTCGCTTTTCGGAGGGAACTCGGTATCATAGTTTTTATGAAAAGTCCGAAAATGGCGCTCCACATTTCCCTTCTTCGGTAAAGCAATTGTAGACTGACAGAAGAGGCAAACGCACTTCGAAAATGACATTGTGAAAAAGAAGTCTTCCTCCCACTCCGTATGGTAGTGGTAGGTCTTCGGCTTTTTACTTGGTCCAGCTTTTCCACTCATTTTTATCCCCTTTCTTACTTGCTAGCTTGCTAGTTTTGCAGTACTTAGCGCAGTTGGGTGCGCATGCGCAGTGACGCGTGTGTCAGAGAAAGGTCAGGTCAGAAGTCATTGTGAGAACGGATGATAGGCTGGCGCCAACTTTTTTTTTCAATGCCATGCGATCTACCCACAATACCTTTGCGATCGACCAGTCGATCGCGATCGACGTAATGGGCACCCCTGGTTTAGACAATAAACCTTCTGATAAAGTGACTTTACAAAGTGACATTTAATGTTTTAGGTGGTAGGCCTACAAGTGCACTCACCTTATCAGGGGCATATAAAAGAGTGCCACCTGACTTATCCATCAATCAATCAATCAATCAATCAATTTTATTTATAAAGCCCAATATCACAAATACAATTTGCCTCACAGGGCTTTACAGCATACGACATCCCTCTGTCCTTTAGACCCTCACAGCGGATAAGGAAAAACTCCCCCAAAAAAACCCCTTTAACGGGGAAAAAAAATGGTAGAAACCTCAGGAAGAGCAACTGAGGAGGGATCCCTCTTCCAGGACGGACAGACGTGCAGTAGATGTCGTACAGAACAGATCAGCATAACAAATTAACAGTAATCTGTATGACACAATACAGTAATCTGTATGACATCCTCGGTAATGACAGTAGCTTACAACAACATTCATGAAAGTAATAATACTGTCGTTATAGTTCTGGCTACTGTGGTACAACATGTTGAAAGTATAAATTAGTATCAGGCAGTATACATGTATGATAATATCATATGTCTATAATAGCAGTAGAAGTATGACTAATGATTAATGATGGCAGCAGCAGCAGCAGGAGGCATCTGGCAGGACCACGGCAGCAGCACAACCACACACGTCACACTATCCAGGCACCACTGCGATATGAGTTAACCTGAGACACAGTGGAGCACAAAGGCTCCGGAGAAGAAACCGAGTTAGTGACATCCAGAATGGCCGATTAAAAAAAGATACAGTAATAGGATACGAGAGAGAGAGGGAGAGAGAGAGAGAGAGAGAAGGTGCCCGGTGTATTATAGGTGGTCCTCCGGCAGACTAGGCCTAAGTCAGCCTAACTAGGGGCTGGTACAAGGCAAGCCTGAGCCAGCCCTAACTATAAGCTTTATCAAAAAGGAAGGTCTTAAGTCTAGTCTTAAATGTGGAGACGGTGTCTGCCTCCCGGACCGTAGCAGGAAGATGATTCCACAGGAGAGGAGCCTGATAGCTGAAGGCTCTGGCTCCTGATCTACTTTTGGAGACTTTAGGGACCACGAGTAACCCTGCGTTCTCAGAGCGCAGAGTTCTGGTGGGATAATATGGCACTATGAGCTCTCTAAGATATGATGGAGCTTGACCATTTAGAGCTTTATAAGTTAACAGTAGGATTTTAAATTCAATTCTGGATTTTACAGGGAGCCAGTGCAGAGAAGCTAAAAAAGGAGAAATATGATCTCGTTTCTTAGTTCCTGTTAGTACACGTGCTGCTGCATTCTGAATTAGCTGAAGAGTTTTTAATGATTTACTAGAGCTACCTGATAGTAGAGAGTTACAGTAATCCAGCCTCGAGGTAACAAAAGCGTGGACCAATTTTTCTGCATCTCTTTGGGTCAAGATAGGCCTAATTTTTGCAATATTACGCAGATGAAAAAATGCAGTCCATGAGGTTTGTTTTAAATGAGAATTGAAAGACAGATCTTGATCAAATGTTACTCCGAGGTTTCTTACAGTAGTGGTAGAGGCCAGAGCAATGCCATCGAGAGAAACTATGTCATCAGATAAAGAGTCTCTGAGTTGTTTGGGGCCAAGAACAATTACTTCAGTTTTGTTTGAATTTAACATCAGGAAATTGGTGCTCATCCAGGTTTTTATGTCTTTAAGACAATTATGAAGTTTAGTTAATTGATCCCTTTCTTCTGGCTTCATCGATAAATACAACTGTGTATCATCCGCATAACAATGGAAATTTATAGAGTGATTTCTAATGATGTTACCTAAAGGAAGCATATATAGAATAAATAGGATTGGTCCAAGCACAGAACCTTGCGGAACTCCAAAACAAACTTTAGTACATAAGGATGATTCATTATGAACGTGAACAAATTGAAAATGATCAGATAAATAAGATTTAAACCAGCTTAGTGCAGAACCTTTTAGGCCAATTAAGTGTTCCAGTCTCTGTAACAGAATTTCATGGTCAACAGTGTCAAACGCCGCACTAAGATCTAATAAAACAAGTACAGAGACAAGTCCTTTGTCTGAAGCAATCAGAAGGTCATTTGTAATTTTAACTAGAGCTGTCTCAGTGCTATGATGCGCTCTAAATCCTGACTGTAATTCCTCAAATAAATTATTATCCTGGAGAAAATCACACAGCTGGTCTGCGACTACTTTCTCAAGGATCTTTGACATAAAGGTAAGATTAGATATTGGTCTATAGTTGGCTAACACCTCTGGATCCAGGGTGGGCTTTTTTAGTAGAGGTTTAATTACAGCTACCTTAAAAGACTGTGGTACATAGCCTGTTAATAAGGATATATTGATCATATCTAATATATGGGTGTTAACTAAAGGTAAAACCTCCTTGAGTAGCCTAGTTGGGATGGGGTCTAAGAGACACGTTGATGATTTAGATGATGAAATCACTGCGGTCAATTCTTGAAGAGAAATTGGGGAGAAGGAATCTAAATAAATATTAGGTGTTACAGCTGTGTTTGAGGTTAGATAGGTACTATCTGAGGACAAGAGGTCATGAATTTTGCCTCTAATAGCTAGGATTTTGTCATTAAAGAAGCTCATAAAATCATTACTGCTAAGGGTTAAAGGAATACAAGGCTCAATAGAGCTTTGACTCTCAGTCAGCCTGGCTACAGTGCTGAAAAGAAACCTGGGGTTATTTTTGTTTTCTTCTATTAAAGCTGAGTAATAGTTTGCTCTGGCATTGCGGAGGCCCCTCTTATAAGTTTTGAGACTGTCTGCCCAGATTACACGAGATTCTTCCAGTTTGGTTAATCGCCAATTCCTTTCAAACTTTCGCGATATTTGCTTTAATTTACGGGTTTCAGAGTTATACCAAGGAGCGAACTTTCTTTGTTTTGTTAACTTCTTTTTAAGAGGAGCTACAGAGTCAAGTGTTGTTCGCAGCGAGCTTACGGCGCTATCAACAAATTGATCAATTCGGGAGAGGTTAAAGTCGGTACGGGAAACCTCTGTTACTGAAGGACTTGGGATTGAATTTAACAACGGAGTAATCATTTCTTTAAATTTTGCGACAGTACTATCTGATAAACATCTGGTATAGTAACTGTTGCTAAGTGGCGTGTAATCGAGTAAAAAGAAATCAATAGTAATCAAATAATGATCCGATAGCGAGGGATTCTGTGGAAAGACTGTTAGGTTATCAATTTCAGTTCCATACGTCAGAACTAGATCGAGGGTATGGTTAAAACAGTGAGTGGGTTCATGAACACCCTGACTGAAGCCAATGGAGTCTAATAATGTGATAAACGCGGTAGCCAGGGAGTCATTATCAACGTCGACATGAATGTTAAAGTCGCCTACAATAATAACTTTATCTGATTTAAGAACTAGACTGGATAAAAACTCTGAGAATTCAGATATAAATTCAGAATACGGGCCAGGAGCACGGTACACTATAACAAATAAAAGTGGCTGCGAGGTTTTCCAGGTTGGATGTAAAAGACTAAGAACAAGGCTTTCAAAAGAATTATAATCTAGTTTAGGTTTAGGGCTGATTAACAGGCTAGAGTTAAAAATGGCTGCAACTCCCCCTCCTCGGCCGCTGCCTCGAGGAATGTGGGTATTATTATGACTGGGAGGAGTGGATTCATTTAGACTGACATATTCATCTTGACACAGCCAGGTTTCAGTGAGACTGAGTAAATCAATATGATTATCTGATATTAATTCGTTTACTAACACTGCTTTAGACGAAAGAGACCTGATATTTAACAGTCCGCATTTAATTCACCTGTTTTGTCTTTCTGTCACAGAAGAGGTTTTAATTTTTATGAGGTTGTTTTGCACAACTCCTCTTTGTTTAATTTTAGATTTAAATAATTTAGGTGGTCGGGGGACAGACACCGTTGGTATAAAACTATGGAAACTATGGCTGGGTAAGTGAACTAGAAGCTCAGAGAGGCGTATAGGACTGCAGCTCTCTGTCCTGGTCTCAACTCTGGGTTGTCAGGGATTTAATTTGCTAATAAAATTTTCCAGGTTCCTAGAAATGAGAGCAGCTCCATCCAAAGTGGGATGGATGCCGTCTCTCCTAATGAGACCAGGTTTTCCCCAGAAAGTTTGCCAATTATTAACGAAACCCACATCGTTTGCTGGACACCACCTGGACAGCCAGCGATTAAATGATGACATGCGGCTAAACATGTCATCAGAGGTCAGATTAGGGAGGGGTCCAGAGAAAACTACGGAGTCCGACATCGTTTTTGCATATTCACACACCGAGGCAACATTAATTTTAGTGACCTCCGATTGGCGTAACCGGGTGTCATTGCCGCCGACGTGAATAACAATCTTACTGAATCTACGTTTATCTTTAGCCAGCAGTTTTAAATTTGATTCGATGTCGCCCGCTCTGGCCCCAGGGATACATTTGACTATGGCCGCTGGTGTTGCTAACTTCACGTTCCGCAAAATAGAGCTGCCAATAACCAGAGTTTTATCGTCAGCGGGTGTGTCGCTGAGTGGGGAAAAGCGGTTGGAGACGTGAACAGGCTGGTGGTGAACCGTGGGCTTCGGCTTGGAGCTACGCTTCTGGCGCACACTTATCCAACGTCCAGGCTGAACGGGAGTTACCGGAGGACCGCTAGCAGGAGCTAAGGCTATGCTATGTGGCTCCGCACCGGCTACAGGGGACTGGCTAACTACCGCAGCTGCAGAGTGATTTTCCATGGTGCGGAGCCGCGCTTCTAATTCACTAAGCCTCGCCTCCAACGCAGCAAATAAGCTACACTTGTTACAATTACCACTGTCACTGAAGGAGGCAGAGGCATAACTGAACATGTGGCACACCGGGCAAGAGAGAGCAGAGGGAGAAGCCATCGCTAGCAGTAAAGCTAATGTAGCTACCAAGGCTAGTAACGTGCAAACAACAGCTAAGAGATTAGCGAGAAAGTCGTAGAAAGGAGGAGAGCTATGAGTGCTTCAACAGAACTAGTGTGGGTTAAGACTTGGAGTAGACGTTTTAAGCAACTGAAGTGAGAAAGCAGAAAGCAGGCTAGTAGAATTCACCAAAGCACAGAGAGTACAGAGACGCTGCCACAGAAACACCGGAAATGACACAACTTGCTTACCGCAATACGTCAGCACGTCAGATCCAGGCACCTCCAGCGGGTTTTCATGTGGCCGATTGTGCGCTCCACCACACAACGGGCCCGACCATGTGCCTCGTTGTACCGTCTTTGTGCCACATTCTGTGCGTTTGCAAAGGGAGTGAGGAGCCAGGTGGTAAGTGGATATCCACTGTCACCTGCGTGAATATTGCATGTATAAGATTAGCCAATAACCACTGAATTTAACAATAATAAATTAAATAAATTAATAAACTCACCGACAAGCCAACCATCACGCACAGCACCAGCCTGAAGTCTTCTTCCAACACTACTATGCCTCAAAATAAATGAGTCATGTGTGGAGCCAGGCCATCGAGCCACCACATTTGTCACAGTCATGTCAGCGCTACAAATGATTTGAACATTAACAGAGTGATAATGTTTCCGATTTACATATGCAAATTCGTTATCATTTGGCGCTTTTATGGCAATGTGAGTGCAGTCAATCGCTCCGATTACATTTGGAAAACCGGAAATTGCTGCAAATTGCATTTTGATATTGGCCTGCTCACCCACAGTGTAAGGAAACTTTATATAACGGGGACTCATTTCAATAATGCCGTCTAAGACAGCTGGCATTAATGCGCTGAATGAGGGCTGCGATATTCCCGACCTGTCAGCCAGTTTGCGCTGGAATGTCCCCGTGGCTAGGAAACCCAAAGTGGTCATCAGTTGGACCTGCACGGGGATGGACCGGTTCCGTCGGGTGGGTCTCTCCAAAGCTGGGCCCAATTCAGCACAGATATCCAAGAGAATGGCTCTCGGTAATCTGAATCGGCTTATTAGCCATTCGTCATCATGGGCTAGAAAGTCCTCATGGTCCCTGAAGACGCGCTCATGCCTCAGTTGTCTGTTCGCCAAGTCCTCCAGCAAAGCCAAAGCCATTACGCACGACATTGTATGAGTCAAACTGACTGCTATTTATAGCGCGTGTGCCAATCAGTGACATTTGTACAAGCTGATCCTAATTGCAACTACTGTTTTTAATTTATTTATTTTTTATTTATTTATTTATTTACTTACTTACTTATTTATTTATTTATTTAACTTTAAGGGGAGTGACTGTATTTTATCCTATATCCAAAGTACAATATTAATCATTTATGTCGCTGATTTCCCGTGCCTGGAAAACTTTGCGGGAGGTCTACGTCAGGTCGAAAGTGTGCGTAGGAATGTGCACCCTTTTCCGCATAGTATTTCTTTATAAATCCCAACGTTGGCGGTGAAAAATGCATACGCACATTTGGGTGAAATATTTATGCCAAGATATCTTATGTTGCCCACAGGGAAAGAAAATTTTTGGTCTGCAGGATTCCAAGAGTTCTCCGTTATTGGCTGTATTGTCGATTTGGACCAGTTGATGTAGTAGTCTGAAAGTTTAGAAAAATGTGTAAGATTAAATACTTCTTGTAAAGACGATTTCGGTTCTTGTAGATAAAGTAAAATGTCGTCGGCATATAGATTAATTTTGTGCTCTGAATTGGCGGAATGGATACCTATGATCTTACTGTTCTGATGGACTGCCATAGCCAATGATTCGATGAATATTGCAAACAGTAAAGGTGAGAGTAGGCACCCTTGTCTTGTTCCTCTCTGCAAAGTGAAACTTTGAGATGTGATCCCGTTGGTGGTGACTGTGGCCTTAGGGGAATTATATAAGGCTGATACCCACTGGATAAATGACTCTCCAAAGCCAAATCCACTTAGGGTGGCAAAGAGGAAGGACCGATGTACAGTTCAAATAATTGTTAAGTTGTCATATCAACTGCTGTCATTAAAAGAAACACATGAACACCATGATTCCTAGCTGTAAACCTGGGCGAAACACTGCACTCAGTACGTTTACATGACATCAGAGAAAATCTCTTGTGTTAGTCCGACTAAAACCAGACTTTTAAAATACATATTCATGTTAGTTCGACTGAAATTGAAATAAGTTGAATTTCTCAAAGTCTGACTTACACACCCAGATAACGGGTGTATCAGTGGAGAGCAACTGCAGCGTCTGCCTCTAAAAAGTGCGGCCACCTTGATCTTGTGGGGTTATCATTGTTGACCTATTCATGATGTCAGAGCAAGTCCAGATAAAGTCCGACACAAATCTAACCACCATGCATTTGTGCGGCCATCGACAGTGATTTACCCCGGATTTCCAGAATTGCGTGTCCGTTGCAGTACGGCAGCGCTGGTTATCCGCTGCGTTCTCCACTGTCCGTCAATACCCACCGGCTGTGTTTGCTGTGCGAAGCGGTGCAGCTCCGCCGGAAGACATCTCGGTGCACTGCCATGATGGATATCTCCTCGTCCACGGTGTCAACAGGGTGAAATGACGTCTAAAAACCTCTGACCTGTTGACTTCAGGCCTGCCTCTGCCCATTATGTAGTTTTCAAGGTGTAGTGCAGGGAAATATGATCCACCATGAACACTGTGTATCTTATTTTGAAAATTAACCAGATGTTTTATTGTATTTCTCTGCACAACTTCCTGCCCCGCACGATCTGCTCTGTGCTGAATTGCTGCGTTGTGCTCCGGCGTCCGGCAAAAATAGAAGTGCTGCGTATCTGTTGCGGAGGCCTCCGGAGTGCCGGAGCTGAGACGGAGCCGGAACGCAGCACTGCCGGAGCCGGTGGAAACACACACATTGACTAGAATTGACGCAACCAACACGCATCTGGTGGAAATTGGGGGTGACTCTGCTCAGGCCTGGCTAATTTCCAGGGAGCCTATTGACAGGCCTCATATCGGGACAGTGTGAGTGTGTGTTATTAAGGAATGTGGTAATTATATAACAGTCTGATGTAGAATTGTCTCCTCTCTTAAGTTTTCTGCCTGCATGTTACCCTAACTGAAAAAAACTGTTTTTGCGGTTCATTTCAAACCGAATCTGAGTTTTCTCAGCATGTGTCTTCCTGTCTGTTGGCAGCTTTTACTTTGGTTATAGAAGTCACAGTTAGACTTGTTTTTCATTAACTTCAACTGAACTGGTTTGACATATTGGCCATTTTAGCTTCAGGTGCTCATTCATTATCAGTGATAATCAATAATTAATCAGTCAAAACACTCCCACCGGTGTACATCACTGAAAAAAAAAAAGTTACGAAAAAATGGGCTCTAATGACCACAGCTAATTCAGAAAATAACTTTGACAGTGTCAGTCTTACAAGAGATCACTGAGGATTAACTGGAATCTGTTGTGGCAGGTGGATTGTATCAGGTTACTACAGCCAAAGGTTAAGTTCAAGTCTCTCTACATAGGAACTCTGAAGCATGGCACTGTTTGATTTAGATGCATGTGCTGGGAGTGGGAGGGCCATGTTGTGTTCAGGTTTTGAGATGATCAGTGTGAGTGATGATTTGTTAATTTATCAATGCAGTCAAATCACTGCAATTATTTTTGCAAAAAGTATTGTGTTGTGTGACAAAATGTGCAACTCCAAAATGACAACAAGAGAAAACAATTGGAAGTGGGGTCTATAGTGATTAATGGATCATTTATTAATTCTTTATAGATAAGGTATAAGCCATAAATAAAAACAAATGTTTGGTCGTGAAAGTTGTGATAACTCCCTTTGACTGGTTAGATCATTTGTTTCTAAAAAGGACTGCAGATGATCCAGGCCAATTTTAAATGACTAACTATCATTGACTAAACCTGTCTCTTTGATGCATATCCATTTAGGACACTTGGATTATACAGCTGAAAAAATCTTTTCTCTCTTTGCAAGTAGGAGAGGCAAGGGCCTAGGTTTCATTTCAACATTGGTGGGGTCCTTCCCCCGCAAATTTGTGTGGTGGAATTATTATGTGACGGAAAACACAAAATTCAGGTGTCAGGTGACAGTTCAAAATATCAAAATACAATGGAATATAATCAAATCAAAATGTATTTTGATACAAAATACAACTCAAATAATGTGTCAAAATAAAACACAAAATACTGGTGCCAGAAAATGTATCAAAATAAAATACATGTATTTTTTATTTTCAAATACAGAAAATACTTTTTTTCTTTTTCATCTTAGCAGCGACCCACAGCTCTATAGGTCACCCTGTCAGTTGGTTGGTTGGTTGGTCGGTCCACAAAGCTTTTCGTGAATAACTCAAAAAGTCCTTGACCAAAAATGCTCAAAATTCGCATACTGCAACTGGAGACCATGAGTAACTATACCAGAAAGAATGCTCATGATTCGTCCATAGATGGCGCTATACTAATCCATTCAAATCTTTTTGTGAATAACTCAAAAAGTCCTTGACCAAAAATGCTCAAAGTTTACATGCTGCAATTAGAGACCACAAGTAACTATGCCAGAAAGAACAACCATGATTCATCCATTAATGGCATGATAGTAGCAAATTTGATCGCAGCTATTGCAAATTTGAGCTTGTGTTCTCACAGTTTGGTATAGCAGAGTATTCAGGTTTGGGCTATAGGATATGCACAAACAAAACTGACAACAACTTGATTATGTATATATATATTCATTTACCAGACTTAACAGCCCATAAACTTTTTTGTATCAACAAATAAAATACTCACAGACACTGTGATAATAACATATGAATGAATTTCAACTTTTCTGAAATGAAAAAGAAAAAAAAAGCTAGGGTCATGTAGGCTATCCTAAAATATTATTTATTGATTCAGATTTAGATTCAGACAACTTTATTGATCCCACGTGAGGCAATTCATTTGTAGCATAAGTCCAGTAAAATAAACCACTAGGTCAGGCTCTGTTGCTCTGCTGTGAGGACGCTGTGATGACACTGTGAGACTCAGCATCGTGAGACAACTGGGAAAACTCACAAAACAACTCACAAAACCGAAAAAAGACCCCGGCTATCTTACTTGAATTACACTCTGGATAACCTCGAACACTTCCTGGACGACTGCTTTTACAGACTGTGCCACGAAGAGACTGGTCAACTGAAACCGACGATCAATAACAAACTGTCAATCCTGGAAATATTGCACGCTCTCTCGAATACACCCAGTCACAAATTGAAATCCTGCAGATGGAAAACAAGGATCTCAAACTGAAACCATCTCAAATGAAAACAAATCAATGAAAGAAACCATACTGGATCTCCAGTGCCGCAGCATGCGAGATAATCTGATATTCACAGGAATATCAGAACAATCACAAGACAATCCAGAGCAAGCAATGAAAGACTTCATGCAAACTTCTCTGAAACTGACCCCAGACACAGTCAAAAACATAACCTTTCACCGAGTCCACTGCATCGGAGCCAAAAACAATACCAGAGTGAGACCGATCGTCGCGAAGTTTGAACATTTTAAACAGAAGGAATTTATTAAAAGTCAGGGAAAGGAAGTGAAAGGAACGACATTCGGAATGAACAATCAGTACCCGCGGGAAATCCAGGACAGGCGAAAAAAGCTGCTCCCAATCCCAAAACAGTACCGGGAGAAAGGACGGAGAGTTGCGCTGATGGTCGATAAACTGTATATAGACGGTCAGCTGTTTCGAGACAGCAACATAACCACCTGGCTGTAATTTTTCGCCCCGGGATACCATGTTAACCGCACAAAAATGACTCGTATCTAAATTGATTAAATCTCTCTCTCTCTCTCTCTCCCTTCTCCCTTTCTCCTGTCTCTGCACGTATGTCTGTTCGTCTATCTGTCTGTCTGTCCGTCTATCTGTATGTATGTCTGCATGTTCATCGGTCCATGTGTCCGTCTATATGTTTGTCCAACTGTCCGTCGGTCTGTTGTCCTCAACCTGTATATATATATGTGTGTGTGTGTGTGTGTGTGTGCATGTGAGTTTGTAGATATACGTGTTGTTCATACCGTATGTATGTGTGCAAGATGTGTTCAATATGTATGTGTTTGTATAGATATATGTCTGACCTAACAAACAATGTTATCCATCGAACATAACAATTCTTGCATATGCAAACGTGTACTTATGTACGAGTGTGTGTGTATATATATATATATATATATATATATATATATATATATATATATATATACATATGATATGTGCGTGTGTGTATGTGTGAGCATGTCTGTGGGCGTGTGGATTCATGCATGGGAATGCGGGCGCGTATGTGTGTGTGTGTGTGTGTGTGTGTGTGTGTGTGTGTGTGTGTGTGTGTATGAGTGAGTATGTGTGCGTGCAGGTGCGTGATACAAAGAGGGAGTGAGTGGATATATTGAATTTGATAACTTTTTTTTATTATCATTATTATTACGATTATGTCCTCTTATTTTTTCGGGTTTGTTTTGATTTGATTTATCTTGACTATCTGTAGCAAAATGTATGTTTATGCACCAACACTTGATAGATCAAGAAAACATATTTATCTTCATTTTTTTTACTTTTTTTTTCATTTATGTATTTGTTTTCCTTTCAATAACATCTAAAAGTTAAAACAGAGTATCTAACTTACATCCAGTTGTCTCTGATCGATGTACCCCTTGCCTTTTGTACGCAATGTTTTTAAATGTTTTGGTATCAGTCTTTTTGTGTTTATTCTCACTACCCTTTTTTTTTTTTTTCTTGTCCATTTTCCTCGCCCCTTTTCAGTGTCATGTCTCTCCTTTTTGGGAAAATTTTTATAAAGCAACAGTAACAGGACGTCCACAGCTACACCTCACCCACACTCAACTCTAATGTTAACAGATTTAAAATTTATCAGCTGGAATGTGCGTGGCATCAACTCACCGGCAAAGAGAACCACAATCATGAATCATCTAAAAAAAACCTTAAAGCCGATGTGTGTTTACTACAAGAAACGAAATTATCAGACAATGAACATAAGAAATTAAAAACGCAGTATTTCAATCAAGTATACTTCGCCACATACAACTCCAAAAAAAAGAGGTGTCTCAATTTTGATTAACAAAAACACCCCACTAACTCACAAACACACAATTACATTCCCAGAAGGACGCTTCATCATTATTAACGGAACAATCAGTAACATCAAGATAACAATTGCTAGTATTTACGGCCCAAACACACATGATCCAACATTCTACAATAAGTCTTCTTTACATCATTGCAGGATTTCTCTACATCAACTATAATCATAGGCGGCGACTTCAACACAGTTATCAACCCCACAGAGGATAGCTCAACAAACTCACATCACACCAAAAACTGGCATTCACCACAAATAATCAAACAGTACATGTTGGATCTTGGTCTTGGCGATAGTTGGAGACTACAAAACTCATCAGCCAGTGAATATACCTACTTTTCTCCAGTCCACCAATCATTTTCACCAATTGACTATTTCTTAGCAAGCAACTCTGTGATGACAGATATCTCTGACACCACTATCCATCCTATTATCATATCCGACCATGCACTGATGAGCTTCACGCTGCACATAAAAATAGAAACAAAAATCAATTCAAGATGGCGACTTAATACATCTTTACTTCAAGATTAAGACTTTGACTTATACTTCAAGAAAGAATGGACATTATTTATGGAAACAAACGACATAGCAAATACTTCACCAACACTCATCTGGGAAACAGCCAAAGCAGTACCAAGAGGAAAAATCATCTCATACTCCACATATAAAAAGAAGAAAGAACAAGAACTGGAAAACAAACTGAAGAAAAAAATCAAACAACTACACAATTCCCATGCAACCAACCCCACAGAACAAACACTAAAAGAAATTAGAGAAACCAAATTCCAACTTGACAATATCATCAATAAAAAGACACAATTCATGCTACAAAGGTTACGATATAACCATTTTGAACATAATGACAAATCTGGCAAGTATTTAGCAAATCAACTTAAACACAATAAAGAAAAATCACTAATCACAACAATTAAAGACTCAAGAGGGAATAACACCAGTGATCCACAAACCATAAACAACATCTTAGACAATACTACAGTCATTTATACAACGACGACAAAGAGAAAAACTCTGCAGCAATAGAAAAATTCCTAGATAGCATCACATTACCCTCACTAACAAAGGACCAAGCAGACACCCTTGACGCCCCATTAACATCTACAGAATATGAAAAAGCACTAAAAACAATGTCAAATAACGAAGCCCCCGGATTGGATGGATTCCCACCGAATTTTATAAACACTTCTGGCAAACACTATCACCATTATTCACTAGAATGGCAGATGAGATCAAATAAAATAATTGCATTCCTTATCATATGAACACAGCACTAATTTCAGTATTACTCAAAACAAAGAAGGACCCAACTCACTGCTCAGGTTACAGGCCCATCTCCCTAATGAACACAGATATAAAAATTATCAGCAAAGCAATAGCAACTCGAATAGAATCAGTCATCTCATCACTAATTCATCCAGATCAAACAGGATTCATTAAAGACAGACATTCATCAAATAACACATGCCATCTTTTCAATTTGATAAATATATCCAATCACAATAAATTAAAAACTGTCATCCTCTCACTTGATGCAGAAAACGCATTCGACAAAGTGAACTAGACATTTCTCATAAAAACTCTGGAAAAATTTGGTTTCGGACAGTCGTATATACAATGGATTAAAACATTTTACAATAAACCAAAAGCAACAATCATGACCAACAACCAAATCTCACAAAATTTCACCCTGCACAGAGGCACAAGACAATGATGCCCACTTTCACCTTCACTATTTGCACTTTTCATCGAACCATTAGCAGCAGCAATACGTCAAAACAACAACATCACTGGTATCCGCACTAATAACATGATGCATAAAATAAGCTTATATGCAGATGATGTACTTTTATTCATACAGAACCCAAACAAATCAATCAAAGAACTTATCCAAACCATCAATACATACTCCAGTATCTCTGACTACACAATAAACCGGAACAAGTCCACCATTCTAGCATTAAACGGAGACAGCTCTCATGTAACATCACAGATCCCTCACTTACCACCCCCTACCGGCAACATCACATATCTAGGCATAAAATTCTCCTCCAAGCTGTCAGAGTTGTTCCACTTGAACTTCACTCCACTACTAAAAACAATACAAGACGACTTAATCCGATGGATGACACTACCACTTTCAATTATAGGACACATAGCCACAATAAAAATGATGATATTACCAAGAGTCAACTACTTATTTACAATGATCCCAACCCAACCTACAGCAAAATAGTCTAACACACTGGACACACTAACAACAACATTCTATTGGAAAAACAAAAAACCCAGAATAAAACTTAACACATTACAACAATCCAAGCGTCACGGAGGCCTAGAAGCACCAAATTTCCACCACTATTATTTAGCAAATCAGTTACATACCTCATCAAATGGATTCACGCAACTCATTACCAACACTCATGGATAGATATAGAACAAACAGAATGCCAAGACATAGCACTAACTGACCTGCCCTTCATCAGCGACACAATCAAACACCACAACTGCTTTAAAAATACCGCAATCACCACAACTCTGACAGCTTGGTGGAAAGTCAATAAAATAAAAAACACCACAATCTCACCTACCACTCAAACACCCATATGGAACAATCCAGACTTCACTGCAAATAAATCACCTCTAACAGGCACCAAATGGAAAGAAAAAGGAATCATGCACCTCCACTACATTTTTAACCATAACACTCTTTTACCATTCCAACAACTTATTGATACATATTGCCTTGGAACACAACAATTTCTACAATATATCCAATTAAAAAATACCATCAAAACAAAATTGGACATCTCAAACACACACCTAGAACAACCAAAACTACTGGACAGCATCAATAAAATCGTGAAATCAAAAAAAAAAAAAAACACTCTCAAAACAAAATACACATAAAATAAAACGTGTATAGGGAAATATATATATAAAAAAAAAGCAAGATCACCAAACAAAACCCATCCTGTAACCCGAAATTC
The DNA here is from genome assembly GCA_035609425.1 of Epinephelus awoara. Taxonomy (NCBI): domain Eukaryota; kingdom Metazoa; phylum Chordata; class Actinopteri; order Perciformes; family Serranidae; genus Epinephelus; species Epinephelus awoara. The sequence goes on along the minus strand of CM069302.1, from coordinate 42,742,177 downwards.
AAACCCAAACAGATCATACTATCTACTTGATTCTTTTTTTGTTTTTGTTTTGTTTTGTTTTGTTTGCTTGTTTTGTTTATCTCAATTTTGTCCTGTTTGTTCTTGTTTCCCTTTTTTTTTTTTTTTTTTTTTTAGTTTTGTCTTTCTTTTTCTTTGGTGTTACCACCACTGTCGCTATTGTTGTTGTTGTTGTTTTGTTTACATCTGCCTGTTTTATTAATCACTGCTTGTTGCAAGCACAAGCAATTTCACTGCTTGTTATCTTTATATTTGTCCTTATATCTGTTTATTTGTATATATATGTTTGTATGCACTAAATGGTGAATAAAGGGAAATTAAAAAAAATAAAAAAATAGACCACTAGGTCATTGAAGGGCACATTGAAAGGCCCAAGTTAATATATTATTGCATCCAATATTATAAGTATGTGTAGCCTATTATTTTTGTTTTTTGATTCATGGAGAAAGTATTTTGAGTGTTTTAAATACAAAATTACTCCACTCAGAAGTATTTTGTTACGAAATATATTTACGTTTTATCGGCCGTATCAAATACAAATTACAATTTACTCAAATGTAATTGAAATACGTATTTTAAATACAAGTAAGAGAAATACTGCCCATCCCTGAATATAATGCAGTAAGGCTCTTTGTCATTCAGTATTGCTTTCAAATCGTTATTCTATTTATTGTAGATCAACTTTCCTCATTTAATGCTGAATCAACACACCTGTAGACATAATTTTCTTCATTCCTCATTTGTCTTTTGTGTGCTGTGCCACATGCACACATAGTAGGGCTCAGCAATAAGGATTGCCCAATTGCCCTGGGCAAGTAAAACTCAACGTTGGGCATGTAAACTATAAACTCACTTGCCCGATTTAGCCAGCTGCTAAAAATGGTAAAAGTTAATAACTAATTGATAAAATAAATGTATTTTAAAATGCGCTCCTTTGGCTCTGATGCAGCGATCTCTCTGCCTGAAGTCACTGGCACACGGTGTGTAACAATGTCCTGCCCACAGCCCCCATTGATTGGTTACATGGCACAAGTGAAGCCAATCAACACTGAAGCCTCTCTACATGCTGCACTGTCTTACCTCTTCATTAACTAAAGTCATATTATTTTTGCACGACGGACGCTTCATATAATAACATAACAGTATACTATGTAGGGTGTTATGTCATCATGTCATTTCTGTCTCTATATGGTCACGCGTTAACAATTCTCCTCTGCTCTCTGTATTGCGCATATTCAACACATATCCCAAAACTGAGAATAAACTTGTAATATTTTGCGAAAAAAGTTGAAGTACTATGAAAACAAACTCATAATTTAATGAGAATAATGCTTTGTCAGCCTTCTACAGTAAGTTTCTAGCATACCAGATATCCAGTCCCAGTCACAGACGAGGGGGCGACTTGCTCATAGGCACATGAGGACTTGTCGTGGCAGACTATCTGCCGACTCGCCTCCGACCCAAGGTGGCTCTTAAGATCCTCTGCGTCAAAATCGTGATGAAAATCATATAATGTGAACTAGGCTTCGTTCTCCACTCAGATGTTAACTTTACCACCTCTGATTGCTTACATACCAAATACATTGACTAGACACTGATGGGCAACAGTATTGTTGCAAGGGACAATCGCTAGTCCCTGCAGTCCTCACCCAATCTTGCACAACTGGGAGCGGCTAAAACAGCCCCACTAGTTTTACAATACACAAAATGTGAAAAATATTTTTCAGTGGTGTGCTAACCACTGTAGCCATTTCAATCTCATCAGTTTTCTACCTGCCCACAATTCTGTAAGTTATTTCACTGTAAATCTACTTGCATCTTGTTTGTGAAGATGTTGCTGTGTAATCCTAACAGGTCAGCACTCAAGAAATCAACCAAAGACACACGCAGTGGCCTTCATTTATCAATCTAACATACAAACCAACACAGATCCAAGTGCAGAAACTACCCAACAAAAGGGTTTGCATGTGATTCATGTTCTTATCTCGCCAATCACAAGGTAGGAATGATTAGCCGTTGATCAGTGTGACCACTGAAAACAATTGTCATTTAAATATCCTACACCAATGTATTCTGGGTCTAGAGGCCTGGCCCCTTGAGTTTACAACATGTAAAGACGTAGTACGGCCAAGGAGAGAAACTTCTCTGAGCTAGAAATGGAAAAATGCTGACCGTCCATGTCTAGTACACCCAACTGATTTTATCTGGCAGCCTGAAAAGAGGAATCAAAGGAAGTCGAAAAAGCACAGTGTGGAAAGAAATCAGTGCTGCAGTGGGCAGTCAAACTCCAGCTGAGGTTGGAATATTTTATTTATACATCCACATGTAACAACCTATAGTTTTAATATATTAAAGAGTAACTAAACCCTAAAACCATTTTTTTTCAGCTGATAATCATTGTTTCTGGTTGTATAGTAGTGTTACTGACTGATCCCGCTCAAAATCTTGAAAGTTTAGTGCAAACTGTTTAAAATCTCTTTTTATTTTAAAAATGTGGTATGGAGTGCCCTCTACAGCTTGAAACCTGGTTACTACATTTTAATTTACATTACATTACATTGGAGGCAAATGACTCTTTTTCGAGGCAAATGACATCACTAACCGTCCATGCTAAGCCTGCCCTCCTCCCTTTACTCCTCCCCTTACTATAAAACCATTCTGTCCGCATTTATCAAACTGATAGCGAGTAGGTTAGATAAGAGCAGAGAGAGTAGTAGAGCAGAGAGAATAGCTAGTAATTTGTTGAATTGTATTGTTAGCATAGTGTATTTTAGTGTAGGTTTACAGTTAGTAATGTGTTTATAGTATTAGTTGGTAAAGGAGAGGTGCCAAGGCTCGGGAGTATATGTGCGGGCCGGCGAGGGAGGGATGTGGAGGGCCACTGCGCCGTGACAGAGAGCCGAGCCTCGGGGGTGTTTGTGCGGGGCCGCAAGGGAGGGAGGGAGGGGTGGATGGATGCGGTGGGCTGCTGTGTGGTGAGCCCAGGCTCTCAGAGAGGGATAAAATAAGTCAATGCGTGGAGAAGGGGACCGGCTGAGCTCCGGCCGCCTTCCCTTCTGCCCGTGTGACACAGTTAGGGGGGGTTGTCCAAGCCACCATCGGCACAATGAAAGCCCTCTCTCCTCTCCCCGCAGCGAGGGACAATCTTCACTCCGACCCCTTCCTCAGCCACTTGCTCCGGTGGTAGAGGAGACACAGAAGCACCACCTGTGTCCAATCCTCAAAAAATGAAGGCAAAATTTTAGGCGGCTAGGGTTTAGATATTGATACTGTTGCAGGTTTATTTATTTGTTTGTGATGATGTTTTAATTATAAGTGATATAAAAATGCTTTGGTTTGTCAGTGGTAAAGAAAAAAGAAAAGTTTCATATAGATTAGAACCGGGCACAGTCTCTATCAGCCTGGAGCTAGTCCTACTGAGCCAGGCAGCTGTGAGCTGTGATAGAGAGCACACATCAATTTTTAATGATTGATATGTAGCTACAAATACTTGAAATATGGTCCAACTCAGCCAGATTTACTATGCTGCACAGCAAGTCTGCTCTGGCTCAAACTTGCATTCACAAGCTGAGACCTGACGTGAGATTTGATAGTTGCCTCAGCTCACATCCATGTTGATAAAGGCCGAGCTTTGCATGAAAATGACTGTACACCCAGTTTTCTGTCGTACCTTTGTTTCATAAATGAGGGCCATTGTCAAATGTGGCAAAGAACATTTAAAGAATGTAGGTCAGATAGCTGTACATAAGACACAAGTTGCACTATGAGGTATTGTTTAGCTGGCATTAAAGTTTAGTGGTTGATTAACTTAATGGGCCTAATACAGACCCTGTGGGTTGACTCAGGACATCCCAAACTTTAGTTAACAGTTGTATTGGAGCTTGCCCCTATTTGTATTGAATATCGGTTCTTTAAAAAGAGTAGTAGAACAGTAGTGTACAGTGTGAACACTATAAAACTCCTTAATTTACCATGACATTGAATAACACAGCTTTCGCAAACATATTTTTTTGAGCTCATCTCCTGTTAGCCATTGTAAGATACAAGATAAAGATACCTGCTAACAAAATGGAATGTTTTTACATTTTCACATCAAACTACTCCACATAAAACGGATCCCAATTCACAGAGAGTACACACAACAGACATTTCCAAGTTTCATTAGTCAGATGATTTAAATACTGCCAAGCTGTACACATTTTGAAGCTGCATGGCACAGAGGAACTGCTTGTTAGGGCAGTTATCATGGTGGTATGTAATAATAGATACACTTTGTTTAAAGAACGGCTAAACAAAACTGTGCAAAAACAACCAGTGTTGACAAAGCAGCAGCTATCAGCTCAACTCATTAACCACAGCACTGAACTGTTGACCAGTTTTGCCACAAAATCACTCATGATTCATTTGGAGCTTTACATTTAAACTACCAAACTGGATGAAACAAAATTACTGCTTAGAACTGAGCTACAGTGTTGTATCATCAGTCTTCCGTGCAGTGTTATTCCAGGAGGTACTTTTGTTATGCATTTATATCTTCAGCCTTACATGTAATTTATAGTTCTGCGTTGAATCGACGTGTTGGTTATGACGTACAGCATAGGTGACATGCATAAGCAATGTGTGTAGGGTCAGCGCACGACCATAAATCCACTTTTGATTAGGATTTTCCTGTATTCAAAACTTTTTGGACACCTTTTCCGAAGAACCAAATTACTTTCTTCCACTGAGCTATGGATGGAGTAAAGCCTGCTGCAGCTAACACGAAGACGTTAGCTTGTAAGTGGATGTTGAAATTTGAATGTGTAAGTGACAGACTGGAAGAGTAGTCAGAAGAATAAGGCTGGCAATATTCTTTACTTTTTCCTCTTGTCAACAATTTCCATGTACAGATCCAACAATGAAGGCATCTATTGTCTTCTTTGTGACATCTCTCAGAAACGACTGACTGAGGGTAGAAACACTGCTCCTTCTCACTGCTGTCTTCTTTGTGTGTAGGGATGAAGTTCCCTGTGGATCTCCTGGCTGATGTTAGCCAGACAGAGCTGGAACACTTAGCCTACAACTGCATGAACAACCTCCTCTACAGCAACCCAGATTCTCCTGAACGCCTAACCCTCTCTGACTCTACCCAGGTAAAACAGCTGTGGTAACTGGGGCCTGACCAGCATGCTGTCTTCATTCTTACCTGTCAAGTCAATTTAAGTAGTGGTGGAATGAAATTTAATCAAAAACTGTACTTAAGTACTTTTTTGAGTTACTTTATTTCTAATATAAAAATACTAATATGTCTATTTTATGTTGCTTTATACTTCTACTCTACTTTTTCTACATTAGTTACCAGTTACTGTTAAATTTTTTGATTACAAATATAAAGTATTAATCTATAATGAATGATTAATTAAATAAAGAAGTGATAAAGACATTAATGCATTAGTAATTCTAGTTCAATAGTATCTGCTATTCTTTATGGATCATTCTGCATAATGAGTACTTTTACTTTTTGTACTTTCAAGTATATATTGATGCTGATACTTATGTGTCCAGAGTTTGAATTCAGGACTTTTACTTGTAACCGAGTACTAAGAGCCTTGAGTATTTCCTCCTCCACAGCATAAAAGTCAGCATTTAAATCTATATATAGAGTCTTGATGTTATGGCTTGTTTGTAATGAAGCATGTCAGAATTACTGCCAGGAGTCACAGTGGAAGTTCAACTATGACTCAAAAGACTACTAAGATTACATCAGAGAGGACATTTTGCTTTGAAATTGTATCTGATATATGTATATCATGGAATAAGACACTTTTCTGGTGATAAATCAGTCAATATGCTGTTATGGCTGACATTACAGAGTAGCACCAAGCCAATGTTTGTATTTATATGATTTGGAAAACTGGAATGATAAAGCAACTGTTCTGTCGAAGACATGGGCTTGTGAAACCCTGTGTCAATCATTAGATAGGATTATATTTAGAAGAGAAATTCAGCTCCAATATCCTTCAGAAACTGGACTGCAAAACTGTGTAATTCCTATTGTTAAAACATTTAGTTATAGAGGTTAGATATTATCAATAAGGAGTAATTTCAATGTGAATTAAAGATCGGATACAGTGACTTGTATAGGCCACAAGGTGGCAGTACTATGTAGGCCAGATTTAGTAGTTTCACTGAAAGATGTGTAAATAACGAACGCTGAAAGTTCCAGTCCTTTTATGTTAAGACTAAGGGCACTATTTAGATGGTCTAAAACGCAAAGCGCTAGGCGTGCAGCGCATGGGCGTGTCCCAGTCACTTGCTAATTAGACAGCGCGTTTTCAGACTGTACGCCATGGCGGAGAGTCTAAAAGGGTTGGACTTACTCTGTGAATTAGTCATGGGTGTGTTTTGGGCGTATTATTCAACAAGCCAATCAGAGTGTCACCTGTCATTCCCTTTAAATGAGGCGCGATTGGAGCGCACGGCGGAGAGCTAATTAGATGGCGGACCTACCAACCGGAAAGAGTGAGTGTTTTACAGCTGAGGAGACGTTAAATGTATATATCGACTGTCCCTTCACATCTGATGTCAGATCAAAGGGGATTGGCACCGTTTGGCACGTTTGGCACACGTGATGGAAACCCAACCTGATTTGATTAACACAGCTGAGTTCGCATCCCTCTCAGTCAACCACAAACAGCCACAGCATCAGACAGGGAGTATACAGTATATTCAGCATCTGTCATCTTAGAAAAGTTAAAAGAGAGAGCGCGCACGCACGAGAGAAACGCTGTCAACAAATGAATGTAAATTATTCAATTTATTTTATTTTAACCGGGGAGGTTAGAGAGCCCAGCTCCCTCTCCAGCATCCTCACTCCTCATTTTTAGACCAACACACCCAGAGGAGTGCAAGTTCATTTGCTAGTTAGACGAAGAGGGCACAGGGCGTGAAAATGACAACTGCGCCTGCATCTAAATAGCAATGACACGTGCGACGTGGACTATGCGCCTTCCGCCGTCCGCTTTAGACCATCTAAATAGGGCCCTAAGTCTCTGCATCACACACATATTTTTCAGGACTGCCCAGTAAAGTTTTTGGAGAACCATAAATAAAAGAAATTGACAAATTATGGAGACAGATGTCCTGTCAGACCCATTAATATTTTTTACTAGGAGTTATACCTAAACATATTTTTTTGTTTGTTTGTTTTTTATCAAATTTTTTTATTTATTTTTCAGTTCAAAAATTGACAATAGAAAAACAACATAATGATGTACAGTCAATGAACATGCTGCAACATCATCTCCCTTCCCCCCTCCCAAACCAAACCCAGCAGGACCAAACAAACTGACAGATAGGACAGAGAAAGAATAAGATGACAGAAATTAAAAACAAAAACAATAATAAATAAAATCATAATAATAATAATAATAATAATAATAATAAATGAATAAATAAATAATAACAATACATTTAAATAAAGGACATATAAATTACAACAGGTACCAAAATCACAACAGACGTTTCAGTGTTTCAGCTGATGTGAGCCAGATGTTTACATTCACTTCTGAGGCCCCATTTATTCGAGCTGTAGATAGCTCCATGTAAGTAACGTCCAGGAAAGTTAGAGCCCACTGTCTGATGGTCAGAGTATGCGGAGGCTTCCACCTTACCGCAATCATTTTCTTCGCGGCTGTTAAGCCTGCAAGTACTATACGCTTCTGATATTTAGTAACCTGAAGCGAGGAAATATCATTCAGTAACTGGTATGGTCACAGGCACTGTTTCTGCTATGAGTGTCGTCAGCTTGGTGGCCACATTCCGCCAGAATTGGACAACAGGAGGACACTCCCACACCATATGGAGATATGTGCCGGGAGCATTTAATGTGCACAAGGTGCACAAGGGGTCAGTGATCATTTTCATAAGATATAATTTGCGAGGAGTTAGGTAAGTTCTGTGGACAAAGTTGTAATGAATTTGCTGGTGGTCTGGATTTCGAGAGGCTAATGTAATATTAACCCACACCCTACTCCAATCAAAATCCTAGGCCAGCCCCGGTGCATCTCCCCTCCATAGTCTGTCAAGTGGGAGTGTTTTATATGAAGCTTCAATAAAGTATTGGTATAAGATGGAAACCATACCCCTCATGACTCTCTTTGTGACAATAAGCTCATGAAGAGGATGTGTGGGCAGCACTAAATCTTAAATGACATTGCCTAATAGAAATGTTTGCAAAGAGAACATCTGCTAAAGACCAGGGGTGCACCATTTTTTCTTCAACCGCTTGCCGTGAAACTACAACTTGTGGATCAAACCACTTAACAAGGGGGCAGAACAGTGGTCCTAGCTGCTTCATTTAGCGGCAAAAGCGCAGACTTCGACCAATTTACCTTAAATCCAGATATGGCCCCAAACTCATCTAATATTGATAAAAGGTGTGGTGTGGATATCGTCAGCATAAAGTGCTAGGTGGTGTATTGTGTCTTGTACAGTGATGGGTCTAATTATGGATGTTTGCAGAATCATCCGAGCCAAGGGTTCAAGTGAAAGCGCAAATTGACCGGGGCTTAAAGGACAGCCCTGGCGAGAATCTCTAGATACTGGGAATAAAGGGGAGAAAATATTGCCCGTAAGCACCATCGCTGAGGGGTTGGAATAAAGCAGCTTTATTATTTTATAAAGTCCTCTCCAAACCCCATCTTGTTTAGAACCGACCAAAGGAAGGACCACTCGAGACGGTCGAATGCCTTCATTGCGTCAAGAGGTAAAACAGCTACAGGGGCTTTGATATCCAATGCGGAACTGATTATGTGAAGCAGTCGACGGACATTGTCGAGGGCTAATTGCGATCTGATAAAGCCAGTCTGGTCACAATAAACTAGCGATGACATATGAGTCTGTAGGTGGAGAGCAAGCAACTTGGCATAGATTTTAACATCAGCATTTAGCAGACTAAGGGGCCTATAATTACCGCACTCTGTTGGATTTTTGTCCTTTTTTAGTAGTAAGGAGATTACTGCTAAATTTACGTCCCTGGAAAAAGCAACTTTCTCTACTGAAAAATTGATCATACTAAGGAGTAGAGGGCCGAGGATGTCCCAAAAGGCCAAGTATAATTCTTGCAGAATGCCATCGGACCCAGGTGATTTGCCCTTTTGCATGCTGCGAACAGCATCCTTAAGTTCTTCAAGTGAGATTGGTCTTGCCAGGTCGTTTGCGTCTTCTTCAGCAAGGCGGGGCATGTTTAATCGAGCTAAAAAATTGTCACATTTTATTTTATCAAAGGTAATGTCCGATTTGTAAGGGTCCAAGTAAAAATTCCGAAAGGTGTTGTTGATCTGTATTGGGTCAGTAGTAATAGCTCCTGTCTGTGATTTGATAACCGAGATATCTGAGAATCGTTCGTTTGATCTGATTCTCATCGCCAGTAGGTGGCTGGGCCTCAATCCGTGGAAATAATATTTTTGCCTGGTTCTGTGAATTAAGAACTCTGATCGCTGTTTGAGGATAATATTAACTTATTTTTTGAACACTTCACGTTGTAAAGTTTAATTTACTATGTTGATCTGTTCTGTACAACATCTATTGCACGTCTGTCCGTCCTGGAAGCGGGATCCCTCCTCAGTTGCTCTTCCTGAGGTTTCTACCGTTTTTTTTGGGGGGGGGGGTTTCGGGAGGAGTATTTCCTTATCTGCTGTGAGGGTCCAAAGGACAGAGGGATGTTGTATGCTGTAAAGCCCTGTGAGGCAAATTGTGATTTGTGATATTGGGCTTTATAAATAAAATTGAAACTGAATTGAAATAAAGCTATTTGTTCTGAATAGTTAGACACGAGTGTGCATTCTAGTTTCTCGAGATCTTTTTCCAGTTCTTGTAACTTAGATTGTCGCGTTTTATGTTGGTTAGAGGAGTAACGAATAATGTAGTGTTACTTCTAATAAAACCTTTAATTGAGTCCCATAGCACTCTAGGAGCATCAACTGATCCAATATTAAACTCTAAGAATTCCTTAAGATTAACTACAAACTGTGCTTTAAATTCCTCCTGTTTAAGCAGAGTATTGTTAAAGCACCACCTTGGTGCACGAGAGGATACGCTACTAAACATCACTGTACACAGTACACCTTTGTGATCTGAGAGGGCCATGGGAAACAGCACAACATTATGGATGCCTTGAAAAAATTCAAGGGTTGCAAAAATATTATCAATTCTTGAGGAAGATTTGTGTCGGGCAGAAAAAAAGTGTAATCTTTAACTGTTGGATTGGTTAATCACCATAGATCTGTAAGCCCCATGCTATTTGTCCATTCCCGTAAAGCAGAAGATGCCAGTTTCTGGTCTCTCGTCTCAAATTTACCCATCTTATCATCAGCTAAGTTCCAAACCGCATTAAACTCTCTCCCCACTACGAGTACTCACTCAATTCCAGCATAGTGTTTGTCAAGCTGCAGTAAAAGCTTTTGTCAAAAACATTTGGTGCATATAAAGATATAAAGGCAATTTTCCTGCCACTAACCTCCCCTTTGGCAATAGCCAGCCTGCCCACTGTATCCGACCATGTGTCCTGGATCTTAAACTTAAGGTTACATCTGGCTACAATAGCCACACCCCTGGTCTTTGTGCACGACGGAGAAGAAGCTATTACATGATAGTTTTTATCTGCAAGGCGCCTCACATTGCCAGCCAAAAGGTGTGTCTCCTGCAATAATGCAATATCAATTTTTCTCCTGCATAATAAGCCCAATGTGCTGACTCTTTTGTGTGGGATATTCAGACCCCCTGAGTTCCAACTCACGATATTAAGCTCAGTCATAATCCAAAGCCTTGTTCTCAAAGGTGAAAGCCAGTAAAAACCTATACACAGTGCCCGCAACCACACCACAAAACACCCAGAAACGAACAATCACTAGCGTCCAATTAGGCCCTTTCCTCACAAACCAAAAAATTAGCTCACACATAAACTTGTCCTGCAAACTCTTCCACGTGATAAAGCAAAAAGAAACAATAACAGAGAAAAAAAATAACAAAAGGTTCCTACCTTCCCACCCACCCATCCACCCACCCAAGAGAGCTAGAACAAGCCCTAACTGTTAAACTCTCCTTCTTTCGTGACCATGGATGGAAGTTGGTCAGCAGTAGGTCAGTCATGGCCCGTCCCACCTCCCCAAGTTTAAGTCACAGTACAAAGCAATTCAGCATAGTTATCCCACCATTTCTTGATATTGCCTCAGTCATATGGGATGGTACCATAAAGTGCAAATATGAGCGTGTAAGGTATCTAAATGTGCTTTATCATTAAAATAAACAAAAAAAACAATGGTGCACCAGTGTAGCACAAATCAAATCAGAGTGGTTCCTTGCCATATATGGTGTTAGCTGCCTCAGCAATATGATTAAAAATAAATAAAATAAAAAAAATAATAAAAAATTGCAATGTACATATAATTAAATACAAATGATAGGCATCTGATATGTGTTATGGCTAATACAGTGCTTCATAAAAAAAAAAAAAGGAGCAACCTCAAAGCTGCAATCCTGCTCTTTCTTGGTGTCGATTATGTCTGATGGATCTTACGTGAAAAATAACCTAGAAACCATTATGGTGGCAAACAAAACCAATTGGAGCAATTCCCCTATTATCTATGCTCACATATTAACAAACCTTTGTCACACAGCAAAAATATGAAGAATCATACAGAGCAGGAAGTTTAAAACCACCATCCTATTGCGACATTAATTGAACGAACTTTATAACCAAGGACTGTCTGGAGGAGCCTGTAGAAATATGCAGAGGCCTGCAGTTGTCTAAAGAAAAAGAATTCATAACTAAAGTAAATAAATAAACAAAATAAGAATTGGGCTAGGTTTTTAAAAAAAGGAAAGAAAGGCATTGTACTAATGACACTGTACCCAACAATTCTGTCACACCAAGAATATAGAAGTGAAAGTACCCAGTGCACAACAAATTAAATCACTCATCCCTCTAGCTGTAACAAACAACAACCGTATGAATACACGGGACTGGTACACGGCAAGTTAATAATTATACACTGGGATAAAATGGGGCAGTTGCGCCAACCCAACACTAGAAATAAAACAACAAAACTATCCATATGCATATTACCTTCACTCAGCGTCCATAAAACTCACACAGCTTGAGTGGGCCTGTGCAACTGATGATGATGAAGAAGTGAATAGTTGGAAAGAAAAAGGTTCAGTCATCCGTCTGTCATATCATGCAGTTAAGAGCCCAACGTTAAGCCAGGGCTGTGGCTACTATCAGGTGCAAAATAGGCGAATGATAATTCCTGGTGAACCGGAAAAAGTGAGCTGGTTCGGAGTAGCCGGAGCCCACGAGCCAGCCCAAGGGCAGGCAGTCTAATATCGATGAGTTTTGATTGTAGACTCAAGTCTGGCCATCAGCCACAACACCAAGGTGATCCAACAGGCGGGCGAAATCAGTTATCCTCCGAAGCCACTTTTGCAGCATTTCTGCGGGTATGGCGGTTGACCGCCTCGCTGACCGGGGCCCAGAGAGGACGCTCCTGCGTCGCTATCGGTAGGGAGTTGAGAAAATCCTCCGCTTCTCCGGAGCTGTTTTACACACGGTAGTCCGGTCCATCTTTGATCTTCAAACTCGCTGGGTAGAGAAGAAAAAACTCAATCCCCCTGTTTCGTGCAGTGTCCATCGCCCGAGCAAAAACTTGCCTGCTTTTGACTGTATGGTTGCTGTAGTCGGCGGCGAATCTCACTCTCTTGCCATCGATGACTGTCGTGACTGGTTCTTTCCTTGCGGCCCAGAGGATGTCCTGGCGGGTCGTGTAACGCAGGACATTGAATATGAGAGTGCGGGGCCTGTCCCCGACGGAGCGACCATTAAAGATACGGTGGTAATCTCTGGCGTCTCATCCTGGAGGGAAGGGAGCCATTTCGGGTGTGACCGAGAGATACTGCACAGCGTTAGACCCCTCAGCTCCCTCTTTCAAGCCGATGATGCGAATGTTGCAGCGTCTGCTCCTATCTTCCATGTCTGCCATTTTAATTTCCAGTGCCTGTAGTGCTGTCCTTCGAGTTGTCCTTCACAGTGCACTATAGAGCCGAAACATCCACTTGTATTACGCAAATACTCCCTGAAAGCGAGGCCAGTTCAGTCTGGTTAGTGCTTAGCTTTTCGTCGGTGCATTTGGCCATTTCGTGGAGCTGAGCAAGCTAGGGTTCCAGATATTCCCGTTGCTTCTCCATTAGCGTGTCTGTGATAGCTTCAAGTTCAGCACCGCAAGTCCCCTTGTTAGACTTCGAGGGGGCTCCACTTGGGCCAAATTTCTTTCCAGAGTCAGTCATTTTTGCCTTTAAAAGTTAACAAAATACTTTGTGTGTCAAAAAAAGAGATTTGTTGGGATAAACTGGTCAAAAATGGGGAGGGTAGGTCGAGAGCAAAAGGCCAGCCGGTCACATGACCCTTCTCACCTAAACATAGTTATAACATGAACCAGAGGTGTATGCTGAGGATACTTTTATTGATTGCCAAGAAACTGATAACTGTAAACTTGAAAGCAGTAAAAACCCCAACTGTAACCCCAAGACTCAAAAGGGTTTACACAAAGGAACAAATGACAGCAAGTGTGCAACTGAAAATGGACACTTTTACACAGAGCTGGACTGGAATTACATCATATCTGGGGTCTAATCAAGTAGAAGGGGTTGTTGTAATAGATTGTAATATAATGGATTGTTGTGTTCTTCTGTAACTGAACCTGCTCCTTGTTTAATTATATACTTGAGTATACAAATTTAAAAAAAAGTCTCCATAACATCCTGCAGTCTTTGGGCATAGATTAGAGGTTGTTTTCTAATATAATTGAATTTATGCACATGGAGTGAGGTGTGGTTGACAACTATGTAATTTTGTGTACATCTGTCTGTCTGTCCTCAGGTCACCATAGACATCTCCAGTGTGGGCTTTGTTCCTCTGTATGGATCCAGTGATAAACAGAAGATCCTGGCCCTCTTTTCCCCCAGTGACCCATTCACTGCTGTGGCTCTGTACCTACTGGACCAGTGGTGGGCAGTCGACGACATTCTCAAGACCACAGACCCTGCTCGACATGGAACTGTGGAGGTATGAGGAGATGTTTTTCTAGCTAGCAAATCTGCTCTCTCACTGTTCATAATTATTCATTCTGATCAGAGGAATATGCAGCACATGATCAATGAATATTCTCCACTGACCGAGGAAAAAAGGTTTTTCACAGTGTCCATTCTTGTGTAGCACTATTGCACATCGCATTCACAGCGCTGATATTTTCAGGGTGTTGTCAGTCTTGGGCTGACTGCAGAGACTGTTGTGGACCCAAGGCTGTTTGACCACAGAGTTTGGCACATTGTCAAGGCTGAAGCCGAATTCTTGGACAGTACTAGGGATGAGTCCGTGTACACATTTACACGGTTACATGTGTTTGAGATCATAAATGGTTGTGAAAAATTAGTACACGAAAAACTTTTTTTTTCAGTGGGAGGGGGGTGATACTAATTGTTGACTAACTATGATAGACTGTGAATATGACAAGAAATGGTGTGAGACCAGGTTTTGCAACAGGTCAGTAGCCTGCGTGCTCTGTTCTATTAATAAAACGACGCGTTCGTTAAGGGGGTCTCTCTAGTCCCGGCCATCAAATAACAGAATCCGCGGTGATAGGACATAGAATTGTTTGTTCTTTGACGCACTGGTGGGTGGTAAAGTGGCGCACATGGCTCGTGCTATGGACGGACGGACGGACGAGCCACCTATCTCGGTGCCGCTTAATAACAGGTAACATATCTGGCTACATATTTCCCACATCAAATATCCGTGATCGCCTAGACCTGTGTGCGTAAAAGCGCACACAATTCCATGTCCTCTCACCGCGGATGCTGTTATTTGATGGCCGGTACTCATTGAAGCCCACTCTTATAAGACCCCATAATGATAATAATAATAATAATAATAATAATAATAAGTTACTGTGGACCTATATGCCATGCTTTTTAATAAAATTACCAGAGGAGTTCACTGAAAAACAGGTAATGTCAGCCTGAATTACTCGTGTGCGTCCCCGGTGAAAAACATGCATGAGAAATACGGCTTCTATAGGCTTGCCAAAACTTACTGTCAGGACTCCGAATTTGGGATGGCGGACCATCGAAATGGCGATATTTCAGAGCGGCGGCCTGTAACCGTTGGTTAAATGGTCCGTTTGGTTGGTATTCGGATAACTGAGGCTTTACTGGTATAATGCAATATCACCACCCAGCAGTAAAACCCGTGTACACATTTACATGAAAAAAATTACCCACTCTAAACGTTTAGAGATTTTTGTACACAAACTCACCCATGGACAGTACAAAGTTATCTCAGATCCCCTGAAAATGGGTCTTCACTGGACTTTTTTTTTTTTTATTGAACATTTTTATTGCACATTTTAAATGTACAAGAAGGTATACAATAACAAGCAGCACATCTGATGAGAGTACATAAAGAATATATCAAGTATATCAGGGACAGTCAGATACATTAAATAATAGTAAATCAGTACAAAAATATGATTGAGGGACAGAAACAATAAATAGAAAATACATAAATAAATCAAGGATAGAGTACAAATAAAAAAAATACTTCATCCACAGGTTTCAGGGAAAAACTTTCCATAATGACTTAGTAAGGTACTGTTTTTTTGTGTTATTTACCAAACTAAGAGATTTAAGCAAAGAGCTCAGTTCCAGGAGAAAAGGAGCGACCTTAGGTAGTGATTTGGCAAATTTTTGTTTGTGGATAAAAAAATTTGCACATAGGATAACAAAGTTCATCAGGTGTTCAAGAGCATTATCTTTTGGATTAACATAGTAGCAAATAACATCTTTAACAGTAGGTCCTCACTGGACTTTGTAAACTCTGGAGCAATACTATGATGTCACATCAAATATGAAATGCATCTGTTCCACAAAGTTTAAATTGAATTATGTCTTTGGCCAAATGTGTAACATTAACATTATGTGACATTACACACAATACCAGTTATGATGACTTAGAGGATGATGCTGAATTTTTCAAGTGAGAGTAAATGTCTACTTCTAACTTAAAGTGAAATATAAATGTCAAAAACAATTTGATAAAAGTACAGTTTAAAGCTGTGATGATACAATGGCTGAAGTGAGGATGACACACAAGATATGCAACTGATGAACATTTTGGAGGTATACTCATGCACAAAATGTGCTGCTGAGGCATCACTCCACACTTATTTTTGAAGGAGCAGTCCTTTGCCTGGATTTAAGTAATTTAATGTTCAGCTTTTATTGAAGCCAGCAGATCTTAAAGAAAGGGCTTTTTTTTAGTCTGTTTTAACAGAGTGTTAACACTCTTTCCCCTATAGTTGTGCAGGCCCGGGGTGCCGCCAGACCAATAAGAACACCCACCAGACCAAAAAAAGAATAAAAAATTTTAGGCCTCCACACGGGCAATAGCTGTGGCTGGAGGCATGTTTTCAGGTTTTCCATATGTTAATACTTCTGTCCATATGTCCTTATGTCCCTCTTTGTGAACATGAATCCTCAAGTATGTCTCAAGAGAATTTCATCAGATTTTGCCCACTTGAAGTGCAAAGGCTTAAGCTAAAAATGGTGACCAGCAAAAAACCCCAACTGTTTTGTCTATGAACACTGATTTAATCGATAAAGGTAAGAGTAAAACCTGATAAAACTTGTGATTTACACACAAGTATTAACTATCTCAACTTGCATATGGCATTGGATGATTGTATGAAGATACCAGACTTAAATTTGTATGTTGTATTACACTGAAATATTCAGTTCATTTTAGTTCAGTTTTATTTATGAAGTTTCACAAATTACAATTTGCCTCAGAGGTCTTTACAACACATATCATCCCTCTGTCCGTGGACACTCACAGCTGATAAGGAAAAAGTTTAATGTGGAAAAAAAATAAAGAAAACATTACCATTATTATTGAATATATTTTCAGGTGGAGGGAGGGACAGGTGGGAGGGTCTATTGAAAGAACAATAGACTTAAAAAAAGTCTTAATCTTTTCATTAATACTCAAGATGTAAACCAAGATGGCAGCAGCACGTCTCTACCTGTCTCTGTCTGCTCCGTATGTTTGCTTGAATACTCAAGTGTTGTCTGAGTCTGAGTGTTATTAGTTCTCCTAAAATATTCAAAATAATGGCAATCGCCATTTTAAATCAGGATTTGGTTTTAAACTGTTTAAACTGAAAATCTGATGGTAGTCAATCAACTGCCGGTATTTCAGATTTACTTGCGACTATGTTAACTGGCGACTTTCAGCCGAATGCATCTGTAGTTGTCGTAATAAAGCAGCAGCTGTATAATCGATTTCTAAGATAAATTATCTATTTATGTTGTAGCATTAAGGCGATTAAAAGTGTACAAATATGACAAACACTAGGCTGTATATGTGGTATGGAAGTCCATTAACTCCTGCAAAGCACGGAGTTACACGCAGTGCGCCCTGGAAATCCTTTGGTCTTGCCATTATCAAAGAAAGTCCCCATTTGCTTAGAATATTAACTTGACTTTTGACACTTTCAAATTTCATGTTGTAGTCAAATTTATTAATGGATAACCCCTTGAGATGAACCATCTTGTTTTCAAGGGGGTCCAACATAAAACATACAATACAATACAATACAATACAACACAACAACACAGTCACAAACAGCATACACAGGCTCTTCGTTACCACCCCACCCACACATCATTCCCACAAGCCCACAATACCCACACAAAGCACATAGTATAGTACCAGCCACAGGAATAATGTCGACATTATCAGTATGAATAGTAGCGATACTATATAATAACATCAGTGATATATCGCACCATTAATACACCGTCCACAGAACAGCAAAAGCAGTAATATGCAATAATATGCCACGGATGGTAACAACATCAGCAACCACAGTAAAATACATCACAACCATTAAAAGCAGTTACATGATGTTTTGAGAAGACAAAATATGGAATTCTTAAAAAAGCGAAATGAGTCGATTGAACATATGTTGTTGGATAGAGTGTTCCAATCTGACGGGGCTTTAAATTTGAAAGTACGTCTGCCAAATTCTTTCTTAGTTTTAGGAACAAAGAAAAAAGGTTGCTGGGTGTGTCTGAGAGGGTATGGTGATGTGAATGGGATTAAATATTGGTTTAAATAGGGACAGTTGAAATGAATGCATTTAAAAAATAAATTGGAGCCAGTGGTAATGTCTTCTTCTATTGAGGGGTAACCAGTTCAAAGATTCATACATGAAACAGTGATGAGTTCGATATGGGAACCTTAAAATAAATCTGCATAAACTATTGTAAATAACATTGAGAGGTTGGAGATGTGTTTCAAATGTGTTCTGATAAACAATGTCAGCATAGTCCAGAATAGGAAGTAATAACTGAGTGACAATTCTTTTTCTGATCTGAAGGGTAAAGCAGTTTATGGAACGGTAGAGTATGGCTAGGTTACGACTTAGTTTGTTTATGATGGATTCAATGTGACATTCAAAAGAAAGCGAAGGATCAATCCAAAGGCCAAGATATTTAAAAGAGGTGACTAGAGGTGAGCCATCAGTAAAAGAAATGGTCAGATCTGAGGCGTCACCAAGACCTGGTCTGGTACCAAACAACATACAACATGATTTCTTTTTGTTCAGAATTAATTTGTTTGATGAAAACCACCTTTGAACTGAGGCAAACTCACATTGCAAAATATTTTCAATGCTAGATTTATTGACACTAGATGAGTATATTACGGCGTCATCAGCATATAAGTGTACTTGACAATTGGAGCATATTTTTGGAAGATCATTAATGAAAATGGAAAAGAGAAGTCATCCTAGGGATGAACCTTGTGGTACTCCCTTCATGAGAATTGCAAAATCAGAATTATTTCCATTAACGTACACACTGTTGTCTCTTGTGAAGATATGAGTTGAACCAGAGTAAGCTATTTTGAGAGACACCAATAGAGTTTATCCAGTAATAAGTAATGGTCATCAATATCAAATGCTTTCGTTAGGTCAAGGAATATTGTGCCAGTAAGTTTGCCGTTTTCAGAGGAAGTATACACATCATTAGTGAACTTTAACAGAGCTGTAGTTGTTGAAAAGTTGGGTCTGAAATCAGATTGGCATGGTGATAAAATATTGTAGTCAGTGATATATTGTGATAGTTGATTAAAAATTATTTTTTCAAAAATTTTTGCTATAGAGTTAATAATAGAAATCGGACGGTAATTGTTGATATCATGTGGGTCTCCTCCCTTATGGGTAGGAGTGACTGTGGCACGTTTCTAGGCAGAAGGGAGGGCACAGGTTGAAAGTGAAAGATTGAACAGATCACAAAGTGGATACATGAGAATATTTGCTGCGAGTTTAATAAATTTGATCTCAATGCCATCTGGTCCAGGTCCACAATCATCCTTGAGTTAATTAATTGTGCGCTGAACTTCAGCAGGTAGTATTTTACGAAAAGAAAATGAACTGTTACAGGAATAGCTAGTAGAGGAAGCATATGCTGAAGATGAGTCAAACACATGGGAGCTACCAGCAGATGTGAAGTGCTGGTTAAAAATGTTAGAAATAGCTGATGGGTCCTGAATGATGTTATTATGAAAGCGAATCTGGTTACTGGTGCTTTTGTTAGATTTGTTGAGGACATTATTCATATTTTTCCAGAACTGTTTTGGGTTATGGATATTTTCAGATAGTTGTTTTTTTTATAAAAGTCTGATTTAGCATTTCGTGTTTTGGTTTTGCATAAATTCCTTAGTGATCTATATTTTTCCCAATCAGTAGCATCCTTACTTACTCTATAGCACTTCCAGACTTTATCCCGTTGTTTGAAGAGGTTGATCAGATCAGAGCTGATCCAGGGTAAATGTTTTCCTTTGACATTTGTTTCTTTCCATGGGGCATGTTTATCAATAATTTGTGTGATTTCGGGATAAAAATAATTCCAGGCGTCTTCAATATACGGTATGAGTTTAAATCTGTCCCAATTTATTGCAATCAGATCATGAATGAAATTATCGAAATTAATATCCTTACTTTGTCTTACTTTGATACATTTTGGAGGAAGGCGAGGAGATTTCATTTTCCATACACAGAAGATGATTGAGTGATCACTGAAGCAGTCAGAGAGAACACCAGATCCAATAATTCTGTGAGGGTGGGTTACAAGGATCCAGTCTAGCAATGATTTCGATCTGGCGTCGACTCTGGTGGGCTCGTTGATCAGCTGAGTTAAATGTATACTTTTGAGTAGGTTTTTATCATTAGATGAAGAGCGGTCAAGCCAGTTAGAGTTGAAGTCGCCTAGAATTATCATTTCATGCGGATGTTCAAATGAGGTGAAGGTGGATAAAATATATTTGGTTGAATCAGGGTGGACAGGTGGAGGTCTGTAAATACTACCAATAATAAGACGTTTATTTTCATGGAGTTTTAACTCAATAAAAAGACATTCAAAGAAAGACGGGAGTACTTTTGGTGTAAGTTTCAGAGATAAAGTGCAAGCATAGCATATAGTTATCTAGTTCATTTTCATTATCATTAATTTTGCTATGCAGCCATGTTTCAGAGAAGGTAAATATTTCAGGTTTGTACTGAGTGACCCAGACTCTGATCAGATCAATTTTTGGGAGAAGGCTCCTTATATTCAGGTGTATAATTTTCAGTCCTTTCAATGGTTCAATTATGAATCAAAGGTAAGTAAATGGATACTGGGTAGAGTGAGGCAGAGGAAGAGTATGAGAAAGGAAGGCAGGAGAGCCATGGCATGTACCACATGCACGCACGCACGCACACACAACAAGACAGGACAGGACAGAGAAAAGATAAAAAACAATAAACAAAGAAAAAAAACCCCCAAAAAATCAGGCTGCACCAAACATACAGCTCAGTCTGCGTAGCTCATGCTTAAGAAAAAGAAATAACAGAGGTCCTGGTCAGTTTAACAAAGTATAGTATTACTATTCGAGCTTTACAAAATACGAGTTCCAGGTCTATTAATGCTAAAGTAATCAAACAATATATAATGTAATGTAATGGGCTTCTATGGGGTCATTTGATGACACACAGTTTAGCCCAGTTTAGCAACCTGCCTTGATCGTCACATCTTATAGTGTTACGCCGTTTTACGGCAATTGTGACACCATTTACGGCAAACAGAAGTAAAGCCGCAGCCATCCAAACAACGTACAGCTACAGAGTTGCAAATACGAAACAAAGTAAAGCAGCAGCCACCACTGCAATGCCTATGCCATCGACAGTATGGAAAATAAACAAACAAAAGACTCAGCGCCTGCCCGTCGATAAAATCATTACGAAAAAGGAAAATAAACAGAAGAGTTCATCGGCAGGCAGAGTATTGTGCTAACGTTAGCACTGGCCACTGTTCATTAACGTTATTCAGTCATTTCAGAGTCAGTGGAGGAGTCAATGGAGGAAAGCCCACCAAGGAATCTCTCAGCTTCATCAGGAGTGTGAAAGAAATGTTTCTTACCATCATGGATAACTCTCAGTGTGCAGGGAAAGATCAAGGCGTATTTTATGCCCCGGTCGCGTAGCTTCTTCTTAGCCTCATCAAACCCCCGGCGTCTCTGGACCAGACTAGCAGAGAAGTCCGGGTAGATATAAACTTGGGCTCCTTCGTACTGAAGGGGCTCAGTCTTCTCCCTGGATAGTTTCATTATTTTTAGCTTGTCCTGGAAGTAGTGGAACTTAACCAAGATCGGCCTGGGACCCTTGGCTCTGGAGTTGTCCTTGACACCGGTACGATGACAGCGCTCGATCACAGGAGAAGTGGAGAAATTCGCTTCACCTAGAAGCTGTGGAACCAGGCATCTCATGAAGCTGAGGATGTCATTAGCCTCAGCCCTCTCAGGAATGCCGATGAAGCGTAGGTTGGAGCGCCTGCTGCGGTTCTCAGCGTCCTCAGCCCGTGATTTCAGGTCAGTGTTCTCCTTTTCCAGCACTTTTACGCGCTTGACCAGGTCTGATATGTCATCCTCATTTGAGCTTACTCTCTGCTCAATCTCGATGACCTGCTCTCCAGGCATATGAAGTGAGTTATCAATTTTGGTCAGTCTGGCTCCAAGTGGATCGATTTTAGTATCCATGTGTGAAATCATGTCGAGCTGCATTTGCTGCATCTTATCCAAGATGCTTTGGAGAGTAATCGGCTTGTCACCCATTGTAAGGCCAGCAGGCTTTCCGCTCACACAAAGAGAAGGGTCAAATAACTTGTTGGTTAGGTGTTAAAGGCTGCTTTAGTTTACTTTTCTTAGTTCACCGCAAGTAGATCATCAACACCAAAAGTGTTTGGAGTGGAAAAATATATTACAGAAGCCTCAATAGACAAATAGTTGAGCCAGCAGACTGCAGCTTGTAACACACACTCATGCCATGGCAGCCATCTTCGCCTTTCACTTAGTTCCGATGTCATTCCTACCAGCACAATGCTACCTAGTAAACAATGATCTGCTGGAAACTACAAGCACAGCCACATTAATAAAAGGTGAACATTGAATGCAAGTTTAGTTACATGAATGACAGTCAGATTAGTACATCAAATCTACCTGTGCATCAACTCAAGGAAATATGACCTTTTGGCCAAAGGAGTTAAGTTGGTTGGTACCACAAATTTGGTTATGTTGCAGAATCTTACATATTTGTTTCTTCACTGTACATGTTTGGTATACAATATACCATGTGTTTTTTCTGAACCCTCAAATCTATGTATTGTTATTGCTAGGTTTACATAAAAGATATGTTTTTTTCAATGTCGACTGGTAGACTGGCTGACTACAGGAACCACCTGCGTTTCAACCTGAGATGCTGGCATCACAGGTTCAACCCTAACAGCCTAGGCTTGGGTTCCACCGTGAAAGGACACAAGGTTGCAACTATTCTTCAGAGGGCCCAGAACCAGCTACTCAGCAAGGGAGTGAGACAAATTCACTTCACCATCGATGCACTTAAATCCAAGACGGAACAGATATTGGAAGAACTGACAGCACGTCTACCCAGGGAAGTCCTGGAAGATGTCTCCAAGTTTGTTGAGAAGGCACAGACTTCGCAACACTCCAAAGGCAAGAAACAACAGACACAAAAATTCGTGACACTACAGTCCCGTCATAATATCTCTAATAGAACAGACGTACTGACCTGGAGAAACAAGGATCACAACACAACACATCCGGAAATACATGATAAGTGGGTAAAAAACTTATTGGACAGAGAGCTCACTCAACCGGAAAAGGATGTCCTGGCCAAGGGACTGAACTTTGCCATAACACCAGAACAGATACAGGTGGTAGACCTTATCACAGCAACAGAGACAGCCATCAGAAACAACAAGGTGGCAGACACAAAGGCAGAACAACTGAGATTAAAGGTATCAGCCGCTCTCGCTGGAGCAAAAACACCCCCCTCCAACCTAAATAAAGGAAGGCCCTGGCATCACTGAGGAAAGACCGGAACATCACCATCTTGCCGGCAGACAAAGGGAGATGCACTGTGGTGCTGAAGACAGCGGACTACCAAAATCACAGCTCTGCTCAGTGACACAGCCACATACGAAACACCGAGGCGTGATCCTACCAGTGGCTACAAAAAGAAGGTCATAGATTATCTACAAAAACTGTAAAAGGAAAAAATCATTGACAGAACACTGTATTATCAACTGTACCCTGGTGAGGCCATCCCATGCATCTATGGACTCCCCAGGATACACAAGGAAGAAGCACAGCTAAGACCCATCATCAGCAGCATCAACTCAGTCACGTACAACATCTCCAAATACCTAGCTATGATCTTAGCTCCCTTGGTTGGTAACACTCCACACCATGTAAGGAACTCTCGGGATTTTACCAACAAGACCAGAGAGAACACTGGACTCTGACGACACTATGGTATCATACAACACCACTTCACTTTTCACCTGCATTCCCACCAAAGAAGCAGTTGAGACGGTGAGGAAATGTCTGCTACAAGACAGCTCCCTTCCAGACAGGACCAACTTCACCCCAGACCACATTTGTGACCTGCAGGGCCTTTGTTTGACGACCACCTACTTCAAGATCAGCGAAGGTTTCTTCCGACAAAAGCACAGCTGTGCTATGGGCTCACCGGTGTCCCCTATAGTGGCCAATCTTTACATGGAAGATGTGGAGAAGAGAGTGTTGACCACCTTTACAGGAACTGCTCCTAGCCACTGCTTCAGGTATGTGGACGACACCTGGGTCAAAATCAAAACTAAGGATGTGGAAACCTCTAAGGAACACATTAACGTAGTGGACCCCAACATTAAATTCACACAGGAGGATGTCAGAGGAGACAGTTTACCCTTTAAGACTGTGCAGTGCTCATTGAAAAGGGCAGGAATCTAAACATAGAGGTGTACAGAAAACCTACGCACAATACCTGTTGATTGACTCTCACTACCCACTGGAGCACAAGTTGGGAGTTATCAGGACACTGAATCATCGGGCTGAAAATGTGCCCACTAAGACAGAGGGGAAAGTGAAGGAACAGAAATACATCAGGGAAGCACTTCAAACCTGTGGCTATCCAAACTGGGTCTTTGCAAAAACCTCTAAAAGACCCAGAGCAGACAGAGAGGAAGAGACACAAAAACGCAACAACATTGTCATTCCTTATGTCGTAGGAGTGTCTGAGAAACTCAGGAGGATTTTCAACAAACACCACATCCCTCTGCACTTTAAACGCAGTAACACACTGAGACAGAAACTTGTCCACCCCAAGGACAAAATACCCAGACATAAGCAGAGTAATGTAGTGTATGTAGTTCAGTGCAACCAGGAATGCACAGATTTATACATAGGGGAGACAAAACAACCACTTCATAAGCGCATGGCACAACACAGGAGAGCCAGCTCCTCGGGTCAAGACTCAGCTGTCTACTTACATCTACAGGAGAAGCGACACTCCTTTGAGGACAGCAATGTGCACATCTTGGCCAGGGAGGAAAGATGGTTTGAAAGAAGAGTTAAAGATGCCATCTATGTCAAGCTGGAATGACCATCGTTAAACAGAGGAGGTGGCTTACGACACTACATATCACCCACCTACAATGCAGTCTTGGGATCCCTCCCCAGACGACTTCACACCCATTCACCTTTTGTCCCACCTGACCCTAACGACTCACATGGTGGCCAGGTGGGTCAACGACTCACATTGTGACCTTAACGACTCTGAAACTAAGAGCTCACGTGACCCCTACGACTCTGCAAGGGTTCCCACCCACACAGGGTTTATAGCCTGCAACTTCGTACCAGTCATTTAGAACTGAGGAAGCTTCTTGGATGAGAGGCAAAACGTCTTCAAGAAATGCAAGCAAGTCCAGTTGCCTACGATATTAGCACTTACGACCTCTATAGTAGTAAAGGGGAACTAATGTTTTTTTCAACCTGGGCCCTATTTTCCGATCTACTTTTGTCTAAATGAGTGATAGGATGTTCAGTATTTGACATTTCTCCAGTACGAAGCTTGGGCTGACCTGCCTGCAGCCCGTGAGCATGTGCTATATTAAATAATGGGGCACTCAGACAGCGCCAAACAACGTAAAAATGCATCCACTAAAAGTGCATTTTTTCACACAGATAGGCTTGGATTGTTAGTATAATTATCTGACAACATCACGGAAAAGAGAAATGAACGTCTGTGTTTACCTTTAGCTGGATTTGTACATGTTCCTCTGCCTGTTGCAATTTTAGTATATGTGCTACCTAAGTAACACTGCTCCCTCTCCTCATCCGCTCTTCAGTTTCAAGGACAGAGGGATGTCGTATGCTGTAAAGCCCTGTGAGGCAAACTGTGATTTGTGATATTGGGCTTTATAAATAAAATTGATTGATTGATTGATTTGATTGTTGAGCTCTGCATCCTTGTACGTCCGTGCACTCCGTGTTCAAATAAATACGGGCGGTCATCAAATTCAAATGGCTCATCCAGATCCAGTTGGTCAAAATTGGGTAAAAATTCAGCCATGGCTACTCCCAACAGAGTAACTCCTCGCGTTTGTAAGGTCACTCCAGTGGTAACTTCCTGCAACAACTAAAATGTCGTGAGACGTGATATTTCAGTGCCAGACTTTCACTCTCTCAGTGAGTGTTTTGACTTGCCATAACAAACATGTCTGAATTTTTACCCACTTTTGATCAACTGGACCTGGATGGACTGTATTTATTAGAACACGGAGTACACGGACGTACACAGATGCAGAGCTCAATGAAACTGCCCAGGTTGGAAAAAAAACATTAGTTCCCCTTTAAGGCTACAACATAATGTTATCTTGCGTTACGTTTATGAAGTAACTGGATTTATACAGCTGCTGCTTTATTGCTTGATTTAAAATAAAGTATTTCCACGTGATTATGAATATCGGCTTTATCGACCTGTAGCACAACAATAAACGTGACGTTTATAAATTAAGTGGATTTAAACCACTGCTTTTTGTATTGGAAAGCTGTGAGATTGTAAAATGTTCCTCAGTGCATAGACAGTGTGGTCACAAGTTGATCTGGCTGCCTCCCAATTTTAAGACATAGCTGGCTGTATGTTGTCGGACTTTTAGCGTATCTGTCTCTGTAGTGGTGTTGCAATAGTGGTGCACCACGTTAATTGTTCGCCTGTTATTTATTTTCCCATGATGGAGTGGGTTCAAATCCCATGAAAATTTTTACGTTTCAAAGGGCTGAATGGTTCTTTAATATGGCACAGGTTTATTTAGACAGGCACCAAAGACGAAACTGTTGGCCTATTTAGAAAATTTATTAGAGATAGGAGTTAAATTTACAGAAAAAGCAACTTGGCCTCTTCCTGTTTTCAACACTCCATCATAACAAGTGTTATGAACAACTATGTTTTGATATTGTTCTGAAAAATTCAATAAAGAGGCTTTCGCGAGGACAGCTATGTGTTCTCTTCCTGGTTGAAAACCGCTGTTGTCACTACAACAACCACAGACGCATTCGGCTGAAAGTCGACAGTTAACATAGTTGCGAGTAAATCCAAAACACCGGGCTACTTCTGGATGCAGGGAGCATGCTGGATCTAGTCATGATTCCTAGTATCACTGTTTCTCGTTGTTACATCTTTGTCTACATAAGGAAACCTATTTCTAGTGTTGTGCACTTCGGTTATAAGTGTACCTTACGGGATCATTGTTTCTGGAGGATCGCTCGTCTGTTTGGACCATCGGAGCTTCACTTAACCTGTCGGAGCTGGAATGACACCGGCCGGCTCGCCACTTCATCGATTATGAAGTTCCCAAACTCCTCAGGATAAGGGCAAGTCCTTCTTTCTTGCCTGTTTCCCTGGTACTTGAAATTTTATCCATGTTGTGTTAGCGGCTCCTCCTGATTTTAATTCATTTATTCACAGCATTGACGCGCCAGGCTTGATTTCCTGTTTACATGAGACGTCACGCAGCGTCATCACCTGAGTCAAGAGACTAAAAGCTCGGAGCGGATTTCTGCTGAATGGACTTGGAATTCATCAATATCCTCTGCTCCTTACCTCATGCAATTCAGCATGTGTCTATCAGCACCTTTTTTGCTTATATTGACTGTTCCTTATCCACATGAGGTGCATGAAAGCAGTGGAGACCAGAATGTTCCTGACTTTTTATTTGTTCGGAAATGCACAAACTGGGATTTTAATTCCTTCATGATCTCTACAAACGGGATTACACAAAAGACTGATGAGCTTCTGACCCTTCCCTATTTAATTAACTAATTTAGCCCTTATGACTGGTTGTTTTTATTTCACTCACATCCCCCAAGGAAACCAGAGGCTACAAATAATCACACAGTGCCAACACAAAATGTACTGAAAAGGAAATGTTTTATTATTCTCTTGCTTTTACTATCAGGAAATGTTCAGCCTAACCCTGGCCCTGATTTTGATTTTAATTGCTTGAGTACCCCTTGTGATTTTAAAGAAGCAACAGACAGTATTTTTGCCTATATATATCATTATTGAAATAATGTGGGCTGCACAGGGTAGTATACACAGTAAAATCAGACTATCAGCATTTACATAGGTTACTTAATGGCTTTGCAATCTTTGCAATAAGCTTCTGCCACCGGGGACGAATTTTCGCGGAAGAAAATCTGCTTTACGGCAGGAAATGCGTCATGTATTTCCAAACTGGTCGGTCAGCCAATCAGGGACTGGAGCTGGTCCTTATGAGGAACTGGCTGGGGCATGAGATAGTTGAATCAGGAGCACAATGGCAGACAGACAAAGTTTGGAGATAAGTGAAAAACGGCCTCCCAAAAGAAAACGAGCTAATCTGTCTGAGGAGGCGAGGATGCACAAAAAGGAGAGTGATAAAAGAAGAGGAAAAACAAGAGTAAACCTCAGTCAGGCGTTCAAGCTGTGCGTCGGGGTTCCATTCCCCTGTCAGGAGTTATTTTTCAACAGTCACCAGCTCACAACACATTATCCCTTACGTTTCTACTGTTGTTTGTACTGATGCTGTACATATTGGTATCATTTACTGTGAGCTGTTTTTACTGGTACTGTGCATTCTGGTATAATTATTTGCATTACTATTTGTTTTTTCTTCAGATAAATCTAATAATTGTTGCTTGGTCTCTTTACTCATTTATTTAGTAGAGTGTCCACACACCTTCTCATTCTTCATATACATAGAGGTATACTGGTGGCTTTACAGCCTACATTTTATTGATTATCTCTGATCCCCACAGTCAATTTGGTCTTTGCGACACTGCCAGTAACACTGCTGACGCTAGGTGGCGCCAAGCTAACAAAACCCTGAATCCTATCTGTTGCTTCTTTAAAGCTAGATCTGGCCTTGGTATTATTCACCTTAATGTCACAAGTCTGCTTCCTACACTTGATCAAGTGAAAATCTGGGCAAAATCCACTGACACTGACATTTTTGTCTTGTCAGAGACTTGGCTAAGCAAATCTATTACAAACAAAGACATTGCAATTAAAGTTATAGTTGGTAATCCTGTTCAGAAACACTTGTTGTTATACTGGGTGAAATGGTCCTTCCATCCTGAGAGTAGTCAATACATAATGTGTTCAGAAAAAGGAATGAAAAAAATCCAACCTCTGTGGCAGCTGCAGGCCTGTAAAAATTCTGACCAATCCCTGCCATTCGGTGTGAATGGAAAGAACCAATCAGATGCCTTCATGTCTCGTCCTGCCCGAGCCCCCCTCCGTCCCTCCCTCCCTCCCGCCTCCCTGCGTGCACTCATCACATGTCACCGTTGCCGGAAATATTCAGCACTCTCCTCAGCAGAAATACCTTGTTAGCTGAACTATGGCAGAGAAAATGCAGCCAAAAGTACCACTTCTAGCGTTACTTGTAATGGCTCGCCCCACTAAACAGGCTGAGAAAAGAAAGTCAGAAGCAGAAAAGGGTGCGACGAAAAAGGCTTTGGATAAAGCGAGGAGACAAACCAGAGTCAACATCGGTGCAGCTTTTGAACGGTGTAGACAACTGAGGGAGCTGAAGGGCCTGAAAAGTGATGCAGAGGTTGCTGTCTTGCTGTTGGACAGGTAATTATTTGTTTGCTTCGGAGGGATTTGTGATTTTACTTGGCTCTCCTCTGCCCTGCTGACTTCTACTGCAGTGCAGGATGCGCATTCAGGTTTGTGGGGCCGTGGCTTTGGACGGCGCACTGACGGGAGGAGGAGGAGGGGGTGGAGCTGAGAGGAGGTGCCGCTTTCAAATCTTGCTAGCTCTCCAACATTACCAACTATACCTTTAAGGGTTATAATATTTTCCCTTGTGACCGTCCCAGAAAAGGTGGTGGCGTTGCCGTATACTGTATATAAAAAACAAATTTCATGCTACCATTCTATCGTCAGTATCGCTCAGCAGGCAATTTGAATTTCTTGCCTTAAAATTGGAACTCCTGTTTCTGACAACTTTAAATCAACCTGTGACTGATTTAACCTTACACGACTAATTAATGGCTCGACTCATCCAAATCTTAAATGCCCAGAGAAATCCTCTCTTCTAGACTTATTTTTAACAAATGCTGCTCATAAATATTCAGATGTAGGTATTTTTGCAAATGATAATAGTGGCCACTGTGTCATTGCTGCTGTCAGATAAGCCAAGCTCCCTAAATCAAGACCTCGAATTGTTGTTAAAAGAGATTTTAAGCACTTCTGTGAGCAAGCTTTTCTTCGTGATCTGTGGGCCTTTGACTGGGACAAAATCTCTCTCATTAATGTTGAATTGGCTTGAAAATATTTTCATGATGCTTATATTAAAATTGTAGATAAACATGCTCCTTTTCGCAAATTTAGAGTAAAAGACCAAAGCAATCCATGGTTTACTCCCCTGTTGTCCAATTTACTAAAGGAAAGGGATGTTGCTTGGGCTAAAGCTAGATTATCCAAATCCCAGGCTGACTGGTTGATTTTTAAACAGCTTCAAAATCATTTTACCTCTCTTACCAATAAGGCCAAATCTGATTTTTATCTTTCAAAAACTGCTACACTGTTAGACATTTCAGAGGGTTTTTACAGTAACTTACTGGCAACACTGTCGCAACACTGTTGCCAGTAAATTACTGTAATATCGTTTTACAGTAATATTACTGTATTTCACTTATACAGTAACTTGGTGTTACTGTAATTATGTAATACAGTCTGTTACTGTAAATGAACTAACTGCTGAAATTCAATTAAAACTGGAACAATTATTAAAAATATATATTTTTTGTATTTAAAACATTTGAATGTGCGAAAACATGTAAAACATTCACATCCATTTCATTTAAAACATTAATATTTAAAACCAGATAAGTAAACTTCATGATGGCTCAGTGCCAAGCCAAGACAGTAGGACATAAGTCCGAAACTGAAATCTGAACATATTCACCTTTCAGTGCACACAATAATACAAAATTATACAAGTGCATCACTCCCTCTCTCAAACAATAATAACATAAACTTGACATTACAATCTGTGTAATGGAGGGATCTTTTAGATGACATATTAAGACATTAGCATATGCTTTTAACTCATTGTGAACTGTGTATATAGAGAACCCTCAGATGAATGTGATTCTTCAAAACCCTTCTTCAATTTTTCATTCATTTTTATAGTCAAGTCACTCTTTTTTGAGGCATTCTGGTCTCCAGACATAGGTACAGAGTGAGCGCTCTTCTCATTGCTTGTCACATTGTCCCATCTGCTCTGTGAAGATGTCCCTGCAACATGCAAAGGCTGCAGGAAGGAGAGAGCTTTCCACTCAGAGTCTAAGGTAATTCACCTAGTCCAAGTTCTTCCACTCAAACTCTGTTAGCTGGTGAAGGAAGGAGGCCACTTGACTATTGATGGCTTCTGCCTTCCTCTTCACCACTGCTACTGTCTTGCGACTCACTCCAGTTTTTGCAGTGCATTTTGTGCCTTCGTCCTGATTGATCCTCATGTAGAATCTAAAGGTAAGAGAAGATTGATGGGGGAAAAACAAAACATTGAGATACATTAAGATACATTTACATGGCTCAGAGAAGATGAAAAAGATCAACTTTGAATCAACAGCAACATGTGGTAAAGAAGAGAAAAGCACTTGCCGTTGTATGAGTTCCAATGTTGCACAGGCAGGCTCCTGATATTCTATGTTGAAAACATAGAAGCATCCAAAAAACACTGACAGGGCATCCGCAAACCCCAGGTGCTCCTCTAAAACACAGGCCACCCTCCCTTCGATGCTCACCATTCATTTTGTGGCTAAGAGAAATGTGTTCCCTTGAAGACAAAAAAGGCACATTGCACATCTTGACAAGGCATACAGGACATGCTAAACTTCCTCAAAATCATAAGTCTTCTCTTACCAAGCATAATCAATCTACTGTTAATTTATTGTGTTGATCTGTTCTGTACGCCATCTATTGCACGTCTGTCCGTCCTGGAAGAGGGATCCCTCCTCAGTTGCTCTTCCTGAGGTTTCTACCGTTTTTTCCCCGTTAAAGGTTTTTTTTTGTGGAGTTTTTCCTTATTTGCTGTGAGGGTTGTGGAAGCAAAAAAGTCAAGGTCCCGAGCCATGCCAGAAAGCTCGCGACCCTGCTCCCTGCCTCCCGAACAAACTTTCTTTGTCTTCCATTAGATATCAAAAACTCAAATACTCAGAGGTCAAAAAATCACTGGAGACACACAGAATCAGATGCAACTAAGTTTAATGTGCTCGCAGGCAACAAACACATCACAACTCAAGGAGTCAAGCAGAAGATTTTCTGCTGAGTCATCTCTTTCTTAATCCTTCCCACTCGGCTAAGATCATAACGTTGTCACATTTCTGCTGAGTTTCCACTTTTTCTTTAGTCCTTCCCCCTTGGAGCTGAAACATAACGGTGTCACATTTCTCTTGTCTCCCCCTGATGGCTGCTTTAATCCTTGCACTCATTCATAATAGTATTCCCCACTCTCCTTTTCTCCCTTGGAGCCTATTCCACCATATAATGTTTTTCTGGGCAGTCTAAGACCCGCTTCCTCTAGGGTCATATCAGGACAAGCTGTAATTTCCCTAACCTTCCACCAGTGGTTTCTGAGACCATCCTCCAGCCTATTTTTAATCCTAGGTACTTCTCCACCACAATGCTTAAGTGCTGAGTGAGTGTATGTGTGTCATAGGAATACATGAAATAATAACCCAGTGTGTGATTTGTCAGTTGCACAGAGTACATTGCCCCAACACGTATCTTTTAAAAGTCAACTAAAAGGTACAGTATATGTCTTCAGTAAATCAGTAC
Source organism: Epinephelus awoara (assembly GCA_035609425.1). NCBI lineage: Eukaryota > Metazoa > Chordata > Actinopteri > Perciformes > Serranidae > Epinephelus > Epinephelus awoara. Next base: position 42,709,340 of record CM069302.1, on the reverse strand, counting down.
ATTACACTACAGGGTCCAAAGGACAGAGGGATGTCGTATGCTGTAAAGACCAGTGAGGCAAATTGTGATTTGTGATATTGGGCTTTATAAATAAAATTGATTGATTGATTGGTCTTGGTGTGGATGGGAGTGTCATGTCTGTCTCAATCGATCGCTTTGTCGTAGTTGCCTTTAAAACACACAAAAAAGCTTGGGATTACAACTGGTTTAAAACACATTTTAAAAACAACAATACAGTGGGGTCCATAAGTCTCAATTGAACCACATGGCCCACTATATATTTGATGCCATTTAATGTAATTCATTACACTATACTTACATCTGCCAAAAGAAAGATGGAGTCCTTTTGCTCCTGGAAGTGCTTCATCAGAAGAAGCACTGCAGCTATGCTGGTCTGGCTCTGCTGCATGGCTGTTGTGTTGCTCTCAATGTCTCGTAGAAGACGCTGAATGTTTCTGTTCTGGGTCCGTCTTTGGAAGAAGTTGATGATCCTCGTTCCCTTGGATTGAAGAGCCTCCCCCACTCGATCACAGATATCAATACCTAGAGTCCTATTTTTGTAAAGAGGAAAGGCCAGTGTTCTTCAATCACACTGATACTCGGAGGAGGACAGAAGTTTAGCATGTGACGCTGATAGATGTATGTCAACCACATTGACTCGTCAACATCTGGCCTGTCCACCGATCTGGGGCCAGCAGACTGGAAAATGGCCGTTATATCTTTTCTTCTGTCCTCTAAAGACTCAGTAGTGTCTCCTTCTGGGACACATTTTGGCTGCCATTTAATGCAGCCATAGCTGTCAACTTTACACCACACTGTTTTGGTGCTACCACCATCACCAGTTTGTGACATTATCCTCGGTCTTCGTATTTTCTCACTCACATTATTGCAATTTGCATGTTCAACTCTAGTCTTAAGTTGTTTTGCAAGTGAATAATACCCTACTCCTAGCTGTTCATCTTCCTCAGTCATGTCAGCAAAGGTGGAAGGATATTTTGACGCAATAATTTTTGCGATTTCATCATCATTACATCTGCAACAGTAGAACTGCAAAACTATTGTTATGCTTGCTTATTGTTATCCATTTTAACTTTAGAGACAACATTAATAGTAGTTAAAATCAATTTATTAATTAGCTCAAACCATAGAAGTATCAGAAAAAGCTCTATCTAGACTCATACAGTATGTTCACCATTTTACATTCTCTTAGATTTATTTCCCCTCACCTACTGGCCTGAAGGCCTGGATAAGTCTGCGGCGTAGAATTGGCTTTAAATGCTGCTGCAAATCATCTGGCTCAAGTAAGGCAAGGTCCGCTTTCTTTGTTAGTCCAAGTTCAGATGATAGATGTTCAACAAGGGCCAAGAACTTCTCACTTTCCAATTCCGGTATCACTTTACGAAGTTCCTGAATGCATTCGGCCTCCATACCTAAAAGGAAGAACACTGAGTGATGCAAGGAAACAGCAGGGAGATCCAAGATGTTGTACACCGGCAGTGGATAATAGTCCTGCAGGCTATCTGCATTAATATATGCATATTTATTATCTGACAACAAGTAGTAGACAGTAGTAGAAGATCAATTAACAGAACTGAGTGATACACCAAAACAACAAAGCACACACTTTTTTCATCAGCAAGTATCAGACATATTTTCCCAAAAATCACTGTTTCCCCAGTGTTCTCTAGAACAACAACAAGGCCTTTGGTGTACTTGGTCCCTTTGTAAGTCACTGCTTAAACCTCTGAGGTTTATGTCTGTCAATATCAGCTGTGCTTAACACCATCTGTATATCCCTGTTGTATGACATCATCAATTTCATTTGCTTCACCTGCAATCTGAATGGGAGCTGGGAATAACGGACGTTGCCATAAGTATGACTGAAGAAGCTGGTGTTTTACTTAAGTGAGTAAAATTGTGAAGCTTTCTGGCACAGTCCTTAAAGTAGCAGTGCTTGCTCTCAAACCTCAGGGCCCACAAGCGTATTAGTGGCCCAAATTTTAGGATAAGGTCAGGATAATGCAAAATGTAGTGATGCTTTGGTTTGAGTGGGGAGTCAGGGAACATGCTTTTCCATAAATACACATATTCCTCTAGCAAAACTTTCAGATATGCCACCTCATTCTGATGAATTTTTGGAGCGCAAAGCAAGTTCCCTTAGTTTCAGGCACGATTGCCAGGCCTCACTGTCCATCGGGTTTTTGATCCACTGACTGACATAAAGTGGTAAGGTAACAGTCACCAATTTTGTGTGGCAGAACCACTGAGTTTTTTTTAGCCTTTTCCTTATCTCACATGGTTTGTTGTGTGAGTCACTGCCCAGGAGTTTTGTCTGTGAGATGGCCTGATTTATCTGGTCATAGGTGAATTGTTTTTCAACTTTTACCAAATGTTCAATATAGAGAGACAAATCATTTGCCACTACTCCCTCAAAAAGATCACGCCCAAGACACGGAGGAAGGCCAGAGCAGACATGAAAAGACTTCAGAGAGTTGAAACATGAATCGAATTTGATTCCATCTATGATGTTGTGTTCTGGGGTCAGTTGTTGAACACTGTCATTATAATTTGCTGGTGTTCTTTGTGGGCCAAGTACCAGTGGTGAACTGACAAATGTCTCTTTGTCAGTCAAGCAGTACCTGCAAAAGTGTTTGCTCAAGCTACAATTTTCTGTGAATCCACCAACACCATGTGAACCAAGGTTGTCACCACATATGGCAATCAGGGATGCCATAAGTTGGCTCCTGTCTTCCAACTGAAAACCTGAATCTTCCAAGTCTTTTAGATCGGCAATAAGGCAGGAAAATACTTTGTCCTGACCAAAAGACTTAAAATCCTCCTCTCTGCAAAGCAAAACAAGCTGCGCTGGGTCAACAGTGGAATGATTATGTGGTAATATTTCCCATGGCCATGATTTTGTGTTTTCTCTTGCCAGAGCCTAGGGGGTTAACCACCTCAAAGGCATCCGTGTACAGAATGAATTACAGAGAATGTGATGATCCTTGTAAAAGAGCATTTTGTTTGAAGTATTTGCCATCATTAACATCATTTAGAACCATATCACTGTGCACATGTAATTTAGACTGTGCATACTGGTCTTTCACATTGGACTGCTTAAACAAGTGTATCCTTTACGGGTATATACTGACAAAAGCACTCTTTACCAGTCTTGTCTGTTCCAAGGTACATCTGAACGGGTGCAACATATTCAAATTTTTCTTTGAAATATGTTTTCCTGGTTCTGTCTGATCTCAAAATACCTTTATTGTAAATAGTCAACAGATCCTCTTGTTCAAGTTCCGTAACTATTTTCTGGATTTCATCATTAGTGATGTTTAACCCTTTCAGTCTGGCCTCCTGAAATTCTTCAACAATGCACTGCACTGTTGTGGCTGGTAAAAACAGTTTGGCCTGCAGTTTTAAATAAAACAATGCTACATTCTTTAGCTACATGTCAGGGTTGTTATCATCATGGGCCAGATGTTCAAAACATTTAATCTGGATCAAAATCATCCGGATTTGGAAATCCCATTTTTTGCTACCCAGGATCAGGTAATCCGTCTTACTTTTATGCTGGTTTTTCAAAGCAACATTGGATTGGATCAACCTGATCCAGATACACAGTTTTCAAGATTACCAAATCTGGATTACCAGTGCTCTAAATGGGACAACATATCACAACGTGGGCTACAACTAAGTCAAGGACAACAGGAAGAAGAGCCAACATGGGGTCACTGTAAGTGTTTTTTTATTTTGAGACAAAACACAAAAATAACAAACATCCACTTCCATTCATAATTTCTTTTATGACCCCTCATCTGAGCCACAACAAATACAAAACAAATATACATTAACAAATACATTGTGGATATTTTGAAAGCGTCTTAAATAAAAAGGCTAAATGTCCAATAGTTACAAAATAAAGAATGTTCAGGGTTCTTCCTCATTTTCAAGCTGTGCTTTTAGGAGGCGGATCTGAAGTTTCACTTTGGTTTGCTGCAGTTTGGTCAGCTTGATCTGTTCCTCTGCCAGGAGTATCTGTGCTTCTGCTCTTTCAGTTTCTCGTTTGAGAAGTAATTCATAGGCATCATCATTATTATTTGGCAAAGGACGCTTCAAACCTCTTTTCTGAGCTCCTGTGACTGCTGGCTCTACCGGTGAGGATCCAGGTTGTTCTTCAGAAATAGTGCTGAGATCCAGAATGAATGTTTCATCTGCATTAGGAGGAACTGGCGCACTTTCCTCTACAATCGTAGGCTCACCATCCCCTACAACACCTTGAATCCCGTGCAGAGCTTTAGAGTTCTCACCTCCAATAATGTCCAGAACCACATCCGTGTATTCACCTTTCTTAAAGGGTTTGTTGCCCGTTTGGGTGTTTTTTTGCTTCAGCAAGGTCCTTTGTTGCTCTGGCCCTCAGATTCTTCCATCTGAATTTAACTTGCTCCATGGTCCTCTTCTGGCCAGACCCCATTGCATTAACATTCTGGGTGATTTCAACCCAAATGTCTTTCTTCCTTTTGTTAGTCACCATTCCACTTGCAACAGAGCTTCCTACTGTTGAGGCATAATGGCACTTAACACCCTCCAGCAGTGCATGGGTTTCTGCAACAGTGAAATTAGGTCCTTTTGAGTCCATGGTTCCACCTCATCTGTTGTAGTGAACATAGTATTTATAGGCCTTGGGCATGATTGATTTAATTGAACACAAGCCAAAGCACATCAGCTAATGAGTGGGTGGGTATTTGACACCCATCTTATATTCAGCCTTTCTCAGAGAGAGGCACTGACATGGCAGGTATTGTCCATCGCTACCACCATTTTGGTGGAAGGGGATACCGTCAAAGGGTACATGTTGGGCGTGCAAAACCACTGGAGCAATACACCACTGAAGAACTGTATGCTCGCTTTCGCTTTGGGAATGCTGATATTAAGTACATTGCAGACCTTGTCAGGCCAAAGCTTCAACGGAGAACCCAAAGGAGTCACAGTCTGTCTGTGGAAGAACAGGTCCTCATTGGTCTGCGCTTCTATGCATCTGGGACTTTCTACCAAGTTATTGGTGACAATATGGGAGTGGACAAATCAACTGTGAGTGATGTAGTAAAAGCTGTGTCAAGTGCATTGGCCAGCCTGGTCAATCAATTTGTTTCACTTCCAAAGGATGACCAGATTGCCCAGACCAAGCACAAGTTTTTTCTTTTGGGGAACATGCCCAATACTTTTGGGGTTATTGACTGCACTCATGTGCATATCCAAGCACCTCATGAGAGGGATTGGGAGTACATCAACCGAAAGGGGAGGCGCAACATCAACATCCAACTTGTGGGCGACACTGACCTCATCATCACAAACTGTGTTGTGAAGTGGCCTGGGTCTGTTCATGATGCACGTATCCTGAGAGAGAGCTTTATACAGAGAGCTCCAAACCAACCGACCGGATGGCATAATATTAGGAGACAGTGCCTATCCACTCCTACCATGGCTGATAACTCCTTTTCTTGCAGCAACCACACCTGCGCAGGCACGCCTCAACACTGCTCATTGCAAAACAAGATGTGCAATTGAGCATTTAAATGGAGTTCTGAAGAGACGCTTTGCATGCTTTAACTACTTGCGAGTGGAACCACAGGGAGCATGCAACATAATACTTGCGTGTATTGTCCTGCACAACATCGCTACCAGGCGCAATGTCCCTCTCTGTGATGGTGTTTATGATGCACCTGAGCCTGTTGAAGAACCAGACCAACCTCTGGCGTTATGTCAGAATGAGGGACTGACTGGACGTGTAGTCAGGGATGCAATTGTTAGACATTATTTTTGACAGTTTCATCTCTGATGATTGTTTCTTTGAAATGAATATACAGTGATGACAGAAACATTTTATATATTTTTCTTTGTTATTGAAATCTGTTTGGGGGGATTGTTTCACGGTTTCATTGTTTTCACAAAATCATTTTTTATTTTATTTTGAATTTACTATACTGAAAGGCTTATTTGGTAGCCTATGTCTACTTTATTTACTTTATCACAGTAGCGTTTAAACAAGTCAAGTGCAAAATATAAATAAAAGTATATACACTAAATGATACAAATGTATTATTTGACCAATTTTAAAGTTTTAGTACATTTTCTTCCTGAAATCCACCTTGAAATCCTACCCCCTGTTGGGATCAGGATAATCCTGTTTTTTTGGATCAAGGTTATCCAAATCCTATTGAAACGTTATGAACAACACCAACTGAAGGTTTGATCCAGATTAAAACTAGGATTGGATTTCGTGATCTAATCCGATTTCAGAATCCTTCTTTCCCTTTTGAACAACCCATTTTCAAGATTTGATCCAATCCAATCAGATTACCTTTGAACAACTGGCCCCAAGAGATGCATCTGTCATCTCGTCTTGATCGTCTTGAACTTGGATTTGGGTATCTTGGTGGTGGCTGGGCTACAAATGACTGCTTATGTTTTCGTGAAATGTGTGTGGCAAATGATGTCCTCACTCTAAAATACTTTGAGCATCCTTCAAAAAGACAATTAAATAAAAACTATCAGCCACATAATCACATCCTTGAACACTGCATTTGAGGTTACCACTATGCTGACACCTGTTTTGTTTCTGTGACACATCAGGCATATGATTTCTATGTATGTGAGACTTTAATGCAGAAAATGTCCTGAAATTCCCAGGACTCCTATCTCTTTTTTTATTTTTTTATTGGCCTATGTGATATGAATTTATACACATCTGTTGAACTCCATGAAAAATTAGCTCCAGTGGTGAAAGGAAAAGGCGAAAAGCTCTGATACGTGGAGTGGCTTCTTCAGTATGCGCGTCCTGAGCAAGGAATGGTGAGACAGAGATGTGTTGAAAAAGTTCTGTGATCATGAAGATGTCGCAGCGATCGTTTGTAGCGCTGTGTGAATTAATGTGGGTGGTCATAAGCCTGGCTCCGGGGGAGAGGACAGTGCGTCCACGGTGCCTCTAAAAATGCCAGTGGCTATAGTATTGTACACAGAGCTACACTGTCACCCTGCTCCAGCTTTGTGGCTACGGTAACGCAAGATTTACTCACACAGTCTGTATGCCATCAGAACCATGACGATGTAGAAATAGAAAGAAAATTACCGGCTCTGTATGCACTACGAGAACGGATTGTTTAAAAAGCTAACGTAGGTGTGTTAAACCGTTATCTCAGAAAACCGCCTTAATCACTTAAATATTTCCATTTAATGCCATTTACATGATGACTCAAATAATCCAAAAACGCCAATTTTCCGATAATAATCGTTGTATTAGTGCGCATGTAAACTCACTTAGTATTAATCAGCAGTAGCTACGTTTCTGTCACAGTTTAAATTAGTTATCGTAATGCCTCTCGTTTATTCATTCACACACGCACTAATATACTTGGGAAACAGTTAGGCACCAAAAACAATGTATTTGATCTTCTCAGATGGCTAAGAACTTTATTGATCCCACACAGGAGTAATTCACCTTACATCAGCTACAGAGAACGAGGTAGTACCGAAAAACAATGCACAGTAGCCTATACATTTATAGCCTATAGTACATCTATCTATCTATCTATCTATCTATCTATCTATCTATCTATCTATCTATATATATATCTGTGTGTGTGTATATATATATATATATATATATATATATATATATATATATATATATATACATATATATCCAGGAAGTTTCTACTCTGAGAGTAGCGTTGGAAACTCAGGCAAGTGTGATCGAAGACCAGGGAACGGGTGCGGCTCTGGATCGCCGGATGACGGACTTGGAGAGGTGCCATTGCCATGGATCGCCCGGCTGGGCCTGTGGGGCTGGTGCTGCTGCGTCGGGATCGCAGTAGAGGGAAGCGCTGGGCGGAGTCTGCTCGGCAGTCACTGGGGGTGACGGCATGCTCCAAACTCCTCTTCCCAGCATAGAGTACCGTTCTGAAGGAAGGGAAGTGCAAGCCTCAGAAGCCCCAAAAAGTGTAATTGTGTAGGATATCTGAATCACCAAACAGCTTAATTTCAGCACTGCAAAATCTATATATATATATCTATATCTATATATCTATATCTATATATATATATATATATATATATATATACATATACATGTGTATATATATACATACATATATATATATATGAATGATGTGTATATATACTGTGTATTGTTTTTCGGCACTATCTTGTTCTCTGTAGCTGATGTAAGGTGAATTACTCCTGTGTGGGATCAATAAAGTTCTTATCTTAGCCATCTGATAAGATCAAATACATTGTTTTTGGTGCCTAACTGTTTCCCAAGTATATTAGTGCGTGTGTGAATGAATAAACGACAGGCATTAACGTAAATTTCTTTAGAGAGAGAGAGAGAGAGAGACAGAGAGAGATAGAGAGATTTACAGTGGATCCACTTTTGGTTTATCTTTAGTTCATTTTATTTACATTAATCTCTAAATTTCTATTTGTTCATCTATTTTATTTTATTTATTTATTTTTGTGTATTGCAGCTATTTAAAGCAACTTTTTTTTTTTTTTTGATTTTTTTGTTTTTTGGTTTTGAGGATAGTTACTTCACTTCATTGTTTTACTCATGCTTGTAGGGCTTAGTTTAGTACCAAGTGTTCTTGTTGATGGTATGCTCAACTGGAGATGGAGCAACCTACATTGATGGGCTGACTGCCTTTAGGGATGAGTACCAAGAGCCTTTATTATCTTATTGTTTTTTAGTTTTTCACAGTTGTTTTTTTAAGTTAGTTTGAACTATATGTTTGTATTATTAGATCCAACTATTTTCTTCAAGGACTTGATGACATAGCATATCTTTTCAAATTCAATGTAACATGACATCACAAAGACAGATAAACAGAGCTCCTGGCTCTGTTTCCTTCATTTCATGGAACATTAGAGGCATGGGCAATGCAATTAAATGCAACAACAATTTTTGCCATTTGAGATCATTCAACTCAGACGTCACATTTTTACAGGCGATGCATTTAAGGTCAACCATCACAAAAGGCTGAGAAATAACTGGATCGGTCAGGTCTACCATTCCAACTTTAACCACAACTCAAGGGGTGTTGCAATTCTTTTTAGGGAGGGGGCCCAATTCAACCATACCAAAATAATTAAAGACCCCAATGGTAGATTCATTATATTAATAGGTAGGCTCTGCAATTCTCCAATTATCCTCGTAAATATGTATGGCCCCAACTGGGATGATCCACAGTTTTTTTTACTAAATTAATTGCCTCTTTACCTGATGTTAACACTCATCAGCTTATCATAGGTGGAGATCTAAATTGTGTACTACATCCACAATCAGATAGATCCAATCCCAAAACGGACAGCCAACTATCTAAATCCAGTAATGTCCTTGAAAATTTCATGCAGTCCTACAGTCTCACAGATCCATGGAGTAAACTAAATCCAGATACAAAACAATTCTCATTCTTTTCACCTGTTCACAAAAGCTACTCAAGGATAGACTATTTTTTAATTAACAATAATCTCCTTCCACATGTTACCAATTCACAATATCATAGTAGTGTTGTATTTGATCACTCCCCTGTGCAATTGGACATTCATTTCCTAGATAATATCCAGCCCCAACGAACATGGCAGCTTGACCCCTCTCTATTGTTCATGCACTGAATTTAAGAAATTTGTTACTGAGCAAATTGACTTCTTTCTTGAAACAAACGACTGCTCAAACATATCACAAGGCATTCTGTGGGAAGCACATAAAGCCTACATTAGAGGTCACATAATTTCATACACAGCCCATCATAATAAACAACGCAATAAATGTCTTTCAGAAATCGGTCTATCCTGGACATTGATAAAAAAAATTCTCAACATCTCCCACATCAGAACTACAGAAAGAAAGCATTTTGCTTCAGATGGAATTCAACAACCTCTCTACCCATCAGGCAGTAAGAAACTTACTTAAAACTAAACAAAAACTTTATGAACATGGAGAGAAAGCAGGTCGACTATTCATACATCAACTCCGTCAAAAAACCAGCAACTCCCAAATTACAGAGATTAACATTGGCCCAGGTGTTCCTACATGTGAACACAGATGCAAACACCTGTACAATATGGATTTTCTAGACTCTCTAGATATTCCCACTCTTAACTCAGATGCTCAAACCTCGCTTGATCAACCTCTTACCGCTAACGAGATACAAGCTGCAATTAACTCCATGTAGAGTGGACGGGCTCCGGGACCCAATGGTTTTCCCATCGAGTATTACAAGACTACTATTACTATTACTATTACAAGACATTTGCATCCAAATTAGTACCTTTCCTGAAATCAATGTATGATGAAACTTTGCAAAATGGCAGACTACCACCAACCGTTACTCAAGCAACCATATCACTAATATGGGAAAAAGACAAGAATCCACTCGACTGCTCGTCTTATAGACCCATTAGTCTCCTCTGCTGTGACTATAAAGCCCAAATCACTGGCAAACTGATTGAATGATGTGATACCAACACTTACACACCAGGATCAAACTGGTTTAATTCCAGGTCGCCTGAGGTAATTCTATCATTTGACGCTGGAAAGGCCTTTGATAGAATAGAGTGGGAATACCTACATGCAGTCATGAAGAAATTTGTATTTGGGGAAACATTTTGCAATAGGATTAAAATTCTGTATGGCAACCCTACATCGGCTGTTAAAACAAATGGCTTAATATCAATATACTTTCCAGTATATAAAGGGACACATCAGGGCTGTTGCTTATCGCCATTTTTATTTGACTTAGCCATAGAACCTGTTGCTATTGCGGTGAGGGGTGACTAAGGAATCAAGGGCATTACGAGAGGAAACACAATCCATAAGGCTGCGCTTTTTGCGGATGACCTACTTCTTTTTGTTGCCAACCCAATTCAGTCTATACCTCATCTTCTACATCTACTACAGAAATTTAGGAGTTTTTCAGGCTATAAATTAAATTTAACAAAAAGCTTTTTATTCCCTAGGAATGACATGAGCAAAGCATTAAATTATGACCCCTTTCCCTTTAAAACTGAACATCAGTCCTTTAAGTACCTTGGTGTGAATGTAACCAGTTGATTCAAAGCACTTGCAAACGTTGATAGTTTATTAGAACTCATAAAAAAAGACTCTGAAAGGTGGTCATGCCTCCCGATCTCACAGGCAGGTTGCATTAATGCCCTTAAAATGACAGTATTACCAAGATTAATGTATTTGTTTATAGCAATAAATAAATGTCTCAAATAAAGAAATGTATCTCAACTTTAATATGGAACCATTCAACACCCCGAATGAAGATAATTTATCTGGGAAGACCTAAATCTTAAGGAGGACTGGGTCTCCCAGATTTTCTTTATTATTATTGGGCATCGAACAATTTCCAAATTGGCATATTGGATAACAGCATTCTCCGATAAAAACTGGCCCATCTGGGCAACAATGGAACTCTCATCACATGCATCAATATCACCAATCTCTCTAGTTAAGGCTCCACTGTCACTATGTACAAGATTTAGTAATAGCAAGATTTTTTCCAATCCTGTTCTGGGTACAATTTCGCAAGCATTTTAATCTCAATCAGATGAGTGGCCTTTCTCCTGTGTCCCATAACCATCTTTTCACACCTTCACAAACTGATTCGAACTTTGCTGGCTGGCACCAATGGATAGGTTTTCTTTGATGATCTATTTGACGAACATTCTGTCCTGCCTTTTGAATTCCTAGTAAAAGAACACAGTGTCCCAAAATCACACTTTTTCAGATATCTCCAAGTCCGTAGTTTCGCCTCCAAACATTTTTCTTACGATTTCGTCGTCGTCGTCCTCCGCTTATCTGGGTCCGGGTCGCGGGGGCAGCAGCCTCAGCAAAGAAGCCCAGACAGTCCTCTCCCCAGCCACTTCCATCAGCTCTTCCGCAGGAACCCCGAGGCATTCCCAGGCCAGCCGGGCGATGTAGTCCCTCCAGCGTGTCCTGGGGCGGCCCCGAGGTCTCCTCCCGGTTGGACACGCCCGAAACACCTCCCAAGGAAGGCGTTCGGGTGGCATCCTTACTAGATGCCCGAACCACCTCAACTGGCTCCTCTCGATGTGGAGGAGCAGCGGCTCTACTCCGAGTCCCTCCCGGATGTCCGAGCTCCTCACCCTATCTCTAAGGCTGAGCCCAGCCACCCTACGGAGGAAACTCATTTCGGCCGCTTGCACTCGCGATCTCATTCTTTTGGTCACTACCCAGAGCTCGTGACCATAGGTGAGGATTGGAACGAAGATAGACCGGTAAATCGAGAGCTTCGCTTTTTGGCTAAGCTCCCTCTTCACCACAACAGACCGGTTCAGCGCCGGCATCACTGCTGACGTCACCCCAATCCGCCTGTCCATCTCTCGCTCCATCCTGCCCTCACTCGTGAACAAGACCCCGAGATACTTAAACTCCTCCACCTGAGGAAGGACCTCCCCCCCGACCCGGAGAGGGCAATCCACCCTTTTCCGACTGAGGACCATGGCCTCAGACTTGGAGGTGCTGATTCTCATCCCAGCCGCTTCACACTCGGCTGCGCACCGTCCCAGCAAGAGCTGGAGGTCACTGTTCGATGGAGCTAGGAGGACCACATCATCCGCAAAAAGCAGGGACGAGATCCTCCCGCTACCGAACCTGACACCCTCCACCACTCGGCTGCGCCCAGAAATTCTGTCCATAAAAGTTATGAATAGAACCGATGACAAAGGGCAGCCGTGGCGGAGTCCAACCCTCACCGGGAACAGGTCCGACTTATTGCCGGCCACGCGAACCAGACTCGTGCTCCTTCGGTACAGGGACTGGATGGCCCCTAGCAGGGGGCCACCAACCCCATACTCCCGGAGCACCCCCCACAGGATGCCCCTGGGGACACGGTCGTAAGCCTTCTCCAAATCCACAAAACACATGTGGACCGGTTGGGCAAACTCCCATGCCACCTCCAGCACCCTGGCGAGGGTTAAGAGCTGGTCCACGGTTCCGCGTCCGGGACGAAAACCACATTGCTCCTCCTCAATCTGAGGTTCAACTATCGACCGGACCCTCTTCTCCAGCACCCTGGAGTAGACCTTACCAGGTAGGCTGAGGAGTGTGATCCCCCTGTAGTTAGAACACACCCTCTGGTTCCCCTTCTTGAAAATGGGGACCACCACCCCGGTCTGCCACTCCAGAGGCACTGCCTCCGATGTCCACGCAATGTTGCAGAGACGTGTCAACCAAGACAGCCCTACAACATCCAGAGCCTTGAGATATCCAGGATGAATCTCATCCACCCCCGGGGCTCCGCTGCCTCGGAGTTGTTTCACTACCTCGGCAACTTCTGCCCCAGAAATTGGACGACCCGCCCCTGATACCCCCGTCTCTGTTTCCTCACTGGAATACGTGCTGGTGGGATTGAGGAGCTCCTCAAAGTATTCCTGCCACCGCCCGACAATGTCCTCAGTTGACGTCAGCAGCTCCCTGCCCCCACTGTAAACAGTGTGAGCTAGTTGCCGCCTTCCCCCCCTGAGGCGCCGGACGGTTTGCCAGAACCTTTTTGGAGCTGACCGATAGTCTTCCTCCATGGCCTCACCGAACTCCTCCCACGCCCGAGTTTTTGCCTCCGCGACCGCCGCCGCTGCACTCCGCTTGGCCCGCCGGTACCCGCCAGCTGCTTCCGGAGACCCACAGGCCAACCATGCCCTGTAGGCCTCCTTCTTCAGCCTGACGATTGCCGCCACGACTGGCACCAGCTGCCTTGCGGCCACAGCTTGCAGCCGCCGCCTCGGCAATGGCAGAGCGGAACAAGGCCCATTCAGACTCAATGTCCCCCTCTGCCCTCGGGACACGGTTGAAGCTCTCCCGGAGGTGGGAATTGAAGATCATCTGGACAGGTTCTTCCGCCAGGCGTTCCCAGCAGACCCTCACTGTTCGCTTGGGCCTGCCAGGTCTGCGCGGCGTCTTCCCCCACCATCTGATCCAACTCACCACCAGGTGGTGATCAGTTGACAGCTCTGCTCCTCTCTTCACCCGAGTGTCCAGAACATATGGTCGCAGGTCAAATGATACGACTACAAAGTCAATCATTGACCTGCGACCTAGGATGTCCTGGTGCCACGTGCACCGATGGACATCCTTATGTTTGAACATGGTGTTAGTTATGGCCAAACTGCGACCCGCACAGAAGTCCAATAACTGAACCCCACTCGGGTTCAGATCGGGCAGGCCGTTCCTCCCAATCACGCCCCTCCAGGTCTCACTGTCAGTGCCCACGTGAGAGTTGAAGTCCACCAGCAGAACAATGGAGTCCCCGGTTGGGGCACTGTCCAGCACCCGTCCCAGGGACTCCAAAAAGGGCGGGTATTCTGAACTGCTGTTTGGCGCATAAGCGCAGACAACAGTCAGGACCCGTTCCCCGACCCGAAGGCGCAGGGAAGCAACCCTTTCGTCTACTGGGGTGAACCCCAACATACAGACAGAGAGTCTGGGGGCTATCAGAAAGCCCACCCCGGCCCTCCGCCTCTCACCCGGAGCAACTCCAGCAAAGGAGAAGGTCCACCCCCCCTCAAGGACTTGGGTTCCAGACTTATAATATAATTCAAAACATTGACCCTCCAATGCACACTAAAATGCGACAAGCTTGAGAACGGGACCTAGGAATTACAATTACAGATGACGTTTGGGTTTAATGCACCACTAACATACACACCTCCTCTATATGTGTAAGACATGGGTTGATACAATTTAAAGGGGAACTAATTTTTTTTTTTTGCACCCGGGGCCTATTTTCCGAGTGTGAGTGATAGGATGTTCAATATTCCGACATTTCTCCAGTATGAAGCTAGGGCTGACCTGCCTGCAGCCCGTGAGCACACGCTATAATAAATAATAGGGCACTCAGACAGCGTCAAACAATGTCTAAATAAGTCCACTAAAAGTGCATTTTTTTCACACAGATAGGCTCGGATTGTTAGTATAATTATCCGACAACATAACAGAAAGGAGAAATGAACGTCTGTGTTTACCTTTAGCTGGATTTGGACATGTTTCTCTGCCTGTTGCAATTTTAGTACACAGTATGTGCTACCGAAGTAACACTGCTCCCCCTCTCTCCTTGTCCGCTCTTCAGTTTCAATGAGCTCTGCATCCGTGTACACCCGTGTACGTCCCTGTACTCCGTGTTCAAATAAATACGGTCCATCCAGATCCAGTTGCTCAAAATCGGGTAAAAATTCAGACATGTTTGTTGTGGCAAGTCAAAACACTCACTCGTTTTGCGAGATTTGAGTTGTTGTAGGAAGTTACAGCTGGAGTAACCTTACAAACGCAAGGCGTTACTCTGTTTGGAGTAATCATGGCTGAATTTTTACCCGATTTTGACCAACTGGATCTGGATGAGTCATTTGAATTTGATGACCGCCCGTATTTATTTGAGCACGGAGTACACGGGCGTACAAGGATGCAGAGCTCATTTAAATTGAAGATCAGAGGAGGAGAGGGAGCAGTGTTACTTTGGTAGCACATATACTAAAATTGCAACAGGCAGAGGAACATGTCCGAATCCAGCTAAACACAGACGTTCTCCTTTCTGTTATGTTGTCGGATAATTATACTAACAATCCGAGCCTATTTGTGTGGAAAAAATGCACTTTTAGTAGACATATTTGACGTTGTGTGACGCTGTCTGAGTGCCCTATTATTTAAGGTCAGCCCGAGCTTCGTACTGGAGTAATGTCAAATATTGAACATCCTATCACTCATTTAGACAAAAGTAGATCGGAAAATAGGGCCCAGGTTGAAAAAACATTAGTTCTCCTTTAAGGTCCTTTTACAGAATTCATTACTCTAATGACAGTCTAGCTAAAATATATCCATCTATTCACCCCATCTGTCCCAGATGTGCTAACCCAGTGACGCTAAGTCATATGTTTTGGTCCTGCCCCCTTCTCACAAATTTCTGGTGCTTCATATTTGATTGCTTATCAGTTCTCTGTAATACATCTTTCAAACCTAACCCACTCACCACTATCTTTGAAGTCACACCCATGGAAATACATACCACAAATACACAAAAGAGAGCAATAGCATTCAGTAGCCTCATAGCGCGCAGGCTGATCTTATTGAACTGGAAATCCAACAAATGCCCACCCTTAGATGGATTCAGGAGCTATTGTCTTTACTCCAACTGGAAAAAATCAGGCATACATTGAATGGGTCATGTGACAAATTTTTGAGAGTGTGGTCCCCATTTATTGAATATGTGAAGGAGTTAAATCTCTAATAGATCATGTTATTCAAGTGATATGTCTAGTCGATCTGTCTGACTGGTCCACTGATATTGTACTTCAGCATTAACAGTCTTAATAATGGATCCTCTCTTTTTTTTATTCTGTCTTGCTTTGTTTATGGTTAATTAGTTGTCATCACCATTATCCCAAGATCGCTATGGCCATTACCATGTTTGGAATCTTGTCGAATGTTGATGGGTCTATTTATTTATTTATTAATTTATTTATTTTTTGCTCTTCTCTTCCTCGAGTGTGCTCTTGGTCCCGAGGGAGGGTATAGAGGGAGGGTTATGGGGAGGTATACAGGATTATGTGTACTGATGTCCTGTATGTCTCTAAATGAGTGTATGTTTGCTTGTTCACATAATTGAAAACCTGTTAAATAAAGTCTTAAAAAAAATGCACAAAATTCCAAATTCATGCTATTTTCAAACGGCAAAGACTTACCATCTGATCTTCCAAAGATCTTACCAACTCAAGGGACTGAAATTGAAATGGTTACAACTTACAAGTGACCCCTGACCAGTGTCTAAAGAAGTAAGACAATGGGCCTCATTCACTAATATGTGCGTGGAAATGTTCATGCTTTGCGTACAAAATAAGTGCATACACAAAATCACCGTGAGATTCATGACACCTGCACACCGGCCAATTTTGTTCTCACCACCTTGCGTATGTTTGTGAATCAGAATCATTCTAAATTGACAGGCACGTGCTCGCAATTTGTGATTAGCATTAGAGCTGAGCGGTATGACCAAAAATTGATATCACGGTATTTTTTAAAAATATCACGGTATCACGGTATTTGACGGTATTTTTTTTTCATGGATGTTTACCTGTTAACCCCAATTCCTAATCGTTTAGAGAACAATTACTGCAGTAAATTGATGTAGAATTACCAGTCTGTTATTAACCCTGGTTTGAATGGCCCCACAAAATGTTGCTGTTCACAATGAATTGAGTGCCAGGCACTCAATTCATTGTAATGAGGTGCAGAAATCAGAATGCATGACCCAGACTGTTGCAGTCAAAATACAGAATTCTTTATTGTGCAACTTGAAAACATCATTTAAAGCTGACTGCAATGTAAGAGATGTGTCCCCTGTGACTACAAAGTGTAGACTTCTTAAACAACTTGCATCCTTACAGACTTTTTTTTCAAATTGAGGTGTGTAGGCCTACACACATTTAAACACATAATAAGTAAACAAAAAGTATGCAACTTGCATAAGTAATAGTATTGCTCGAATCCAGGAGCAGTGCACTGTATTCAAATATCAAAAACACAAGTGCAACTTGGCTAGCAGGCTTATTTAATTTTAAACAAATTATAAAAAGTAAACAAAAAGTATGCAACTTGCATAAGTAATAGTATTGCTCGAATCCAGGAGCAGTGCACTGTATTCAAATATCAAAAACATAAACTTAAAGTATGCAACTTGCAGTACCATCATATTCAAGTATCAAAACTGTAACAGAAAGTGCAACTGAGCTTGCAGGCTTATCCTGTAGCATAGAAATAATACACACATTTCAACTCTATGGACAAGCTCCATAAATTAGGCATTTCAGCCATCACAAATTTTGAGCAAGGAAGACCAGACGGTCCACAGCATCTGGTTTGAGTGCAGCTCTATGGCATGTGACGATATTGCCACCAGTGCTGAACACTCTCTCGGATAGAGCACTTGTGGCAGGTATGCATAAGTACCGTTGAGCTAGTTTTGCAACACGGGGAAAGTTTGCCTCATGGCATCTCCACCACTGCAAAGGATCAGCATCACTGTCGACCTCTGTGGTGTGCAAGTAGGCTCTCAGCTCCATCCTGATGCTTTCCTCGGTGGTTACTTTGCTGCAGCCCATGCTGCCGGCAAACTGCTTTTTGAAAAAGCTGGACAAGGACTTCTTTTTCTTCTCTTCAGGTGGACCAACAGGCCCTCCTGCAGCAGCTGCTGCAGCACCAGAAGGCCCTGTGAGAGGGTCTTGTTGTTGATCCTCGAATGACTTGATTTCTTCCACTGCTCTGCAAATGATGTGTTCCACATTTTCTTTCTTTGAGTAGTTGGTTCTGAATCGTGGATCGAGAAGCTCATCTGTGTCTGGATCTGAGTATTTCTCGTTCAAGTAGGCTAGAATGTTTCTCTTCACATCCTTGCCCAACTGAGTGTCCCCCTCTTCCTCCACAAGAATGGTACTGTTGAACAGATGAAGTACTGGCTTTATGTACGAAACGCTGACATAGTGCTCTCCAGATAAGGCATCTGTGAAGTCCTGGAGTGGGCCCAACACCTGGGAGGGAGGGAGGGAGGGAGGGAGGGAGGGAGAGAGGGAGAGAGAGAGAGAGATTGTTATTTTCATAACAGTAAACTTAAAGAAGTGCATCCACACATTATAAACGGAATAGTAAAAAAAGCTTAGTTAAAATTAGAAAGAAAAACAACCACACACACCTTGTTGTTGACAGCCGTGATCCCCACCTGGTGGGCGTCTCTGTTGTGAGCTGGTGTTTTGGAAGACCCATTTCCTCCTGTACGATGGCCAGGTCCCTCCTTTTTTTCCAGGAGTATGAAAAGGCTGCCACAATTTTTTTGAAGACTCCAACTGCACGCTGTACACGGTCATCTTTCATAGCTCTCTCTGTAAAAATGGCACAAAACAAACGATTTTAGTAGTAGTAGTAGTAGTAGTAGTAGTAGAAATAGTAGTATAACGGATTTATAATTTTTTTATTTTTTATTATTATTATTATTATTATTACAACAGATTCATTAATGTTCAACTTAATAAGATAACTAGTGCTTACCAATGGCTATGTGAAGCACTGGAGTCTTGTCCAACTATTCAGCTCCACAGCCTTCACGATGTTGGCTCCACTGTTTGTTGTAATCGCCACTAATCTGTGCTCCAACAACCCCCACGAATCAAGTGCCTCTTGCAAGGCTGCTGCTAGTATCTCGCCAGTGTGATCATCGGGGGAAAAAGCCCGTTTGCAGACAATGACTTTGCAACATCCAGTCGTCACTTATAAAGTGAACAGTCAAGCTAAGATACGGCTCCATGGTGCTACTAGACCATAAATCGGTTGTTGCTGAGAAGTAGCTAACGTTAGCCAAGTCTGCTTCTACCTTGGCTCTGTGCTTTTGGTACAAGGCAGGAATACCGGTGCGTACGGTATACCGCCCAGCCCTAATTAGCATACTACCACGCCCCCATTTCTCCAAATAAGGAAACCGCTTGCCTAGAGTTGATTCATGAATGAAGGAAGCGGTTACGCGAGGAGAGAAGTAGTAAATTTCACAGTTTGTTAGAAGTGATGGCGCTGGGTCTTACAGGAATTTCCATGGGTCATTGCAAGATTGTGGAGGACACAGCATGCCAGGCTGATCTTGCACACCTTCTCAGGGGTAGGCCTATAAAGTAGTTTGCCACGGGCTGTATCCGATCCAAACACATCCAACGGCCCTTAAGCACACCAAAAGTGCGCTCTACGGTGCGTGTGTGGGCATGTATGTTATTATACCGCACCTCTTGAGGGGTGTCAGGGTTTGCTTATGGTGTCATCAGCCATGTTTTAAGGCCATATCCCCGGTCACCCAAACAATATAACATTTTAGCATTAACGGAATAGAGATTTACTAAAATACTAACTAAAAACAATTGAAATAAAAGACTAGAACAAAAGATGCTCACCAACAAGCCATCCACTTCTCACAGCCCCTGCCTCCAAACGCATTCCCACTGTACTGTTTTGCAAAATAAATAAGTCGTGGGTGACTCCTGGCCAGCGGGCTACAGCGTTAAGGATATGGCAGTCGGCATTACAGATCATCTGCATGTTGATGGAGTGATAGTTTTCTGTTCATGTATTGCATCGAGTCAATCGATGGAGCTTTGATGTGCACATGGGTACTGTCTATTGCGCCAATTGTATTTGGCATTCCAGCTATGCCATGGAACCCCCTCTTCACATCGGTCTGATTATGTTCATCATATGGGAATTTGATATATTCAGACAATAGCCTTAGGATGCCATTTAATACCTGTGGGATGACACAGCTCAGGGAGGGTTGTGAAATCCCAGCCCGATCTGCTATTGTGGCACGGGCTGCAATATCCTCTAGCAAGGCTAGATATGCCATCTTAACACTTGCACAGGTGAATCAGAATCGTTTATATACCCTGCATGCCCTTTAACATGCTACCAGTCAACCAATTGCCTTTGGCCACAGATGCGTAATTTCATGGCACAAGAAATTGTTGGGAGTGGGTGATCATTATAGGCCAAAACAATTAAATGAGAGCCAAAACTGTTAAGCCTACATTTACATTCATTTATTTCTTTGTGAACTAGGACTGTTGTTATCGTTGAATATTTTAATTGTCACAATGATGAGGGTGAAAGTGTTTCAATTTCATGGTTATTTAATACATTTGGCCAATATATTAGTAAATTAATAATTTAAAAAAATGTTAGTTACATCTCTTTTTAATGAATGTGGTTTTATAGGCTCTGCATGTACTTAAAAGGTATGTGTTTGCATTTTCTAAGTCAGTTCAGCCTTCCTCATTTGTGCGTACGCATGGTCTGAGGCAGTTCTAAATTTGTTTGCAGAGTAAGAACAAATGAGGGTAAGAAAATATTGATGAATCCTGGATTTGTGCGTCAAACGATTATACGCACAGTTTAAGCACAGAGTTGTGCGTACGCACGGTTTGTGAATGAGGCCCACTGTCTACCATTGTGCTTTGCACTTCTTTACTGGTTGTGGAAATCACATTCACCACTATACTCTGTATGCCACTGCTAAATGGCCATCTTTATATGTCCGCAGCCTCTCGCATTGGTTCCCTCTAACCTTTCTACATACATGTGCAGAAACCATAGTCAATACGGCCTTCGATCTTGTAATACTCTTCAAATGCAGGTTCCAAGGGTGAGAACAGAACTAGGCTAAAAAGCTTTTAAATATGCTGCTCACTCATTTTGGATAATCTTCGGAAGGATCTGAAACTGGCAGAATTGATCACTGTGGGGGAATTTAAGTAGATTTTAAAGGATCGTGAAATTAGCTCTTTTAGTCAATGTGACGTAATTTATTTTAAAGATGTACTCACATCATATTTGTTCTTTTCCTGAACCTTTCATTTCATTTTCATTTATTTCGAGCAGTACAGCATTTTTTACAACAAAAATGACCTGCATACAACAAAAACTAATAAGGCAAATACTTTGAACAGGAGACATGCAGGTTCGATATTCAAATTAATTAATTAACACTTGAAAAGGAGAGGGAAGAAAACTTATTTAATCCCACCCCCATTTCTCATCAATAACTTAACACAATGAGTTAAATACTTCCTCCTGTCTTTTAACATCAAACCAGGACAAGAACAAAAAGGCCCTTACCAGATTATAATAAACTTATTCCACAGTATTTACATTATATAACCAAAGTGTGTGTGAAAATAGGAACAATGTACATTCATGGTAAGAACAACAATATCAGAAAGGTAATGGGCAATGCATACCAACTTAGTGAGAACAACAGGCACACATCAACATTTTAAGACAGAAAATTGATTTAACATAAGTATTAAGACCCACTCTCTATACTGCGACGAGACCATATGTTTATGTAGCAGTTTAAATCTGTGGATATTTTGGCATTGCTCATGTTGGATATTCCAGACTGTTCCAAAGTTCCATATACTCTCAAATTATAAGTTCTCTCCCGAATTGTGAAGAAATGTTGTATATTACTTGGCAGTAATTTGTTGAATGCTTTGAATAAGATTATTGATGTATAATAGTTTACAAGATCATGGATTTTTAATAGTTTTGACCGAATATACATATTATGAGTGTGTTCTAGAAATCCTACCTTGTAAATGATCCGCACTGCTCATTTCTGTAATGTAACTAATATATTAATTGTGCATTGGTAACTGTTTCCCCACACTTCAACACAATACGTGAAATATGGAAGTACCAAGGAGCAGTATAAAGTACGGAGTGCATTTTCATCAAGGAATAGTTTCACTTTATTTATAATTGAAAGGCTTTTGGAGATTTTTGTTTTTATGTGTCTGACGTGGGCTTTCCATGATAATATACTGTCTATTATAACTCCTAAAAATTTATTCTCATCTACATTTTCAATATGGACACCTTCAATCATTATCTGTAGTTCTGAATTAGTTTTAGAATTTCCAAACATCATTGCCTTAGTCCTATTTAAATTCAATGATCATTTATTATTGTCCTTCCACTTCTTCAGTTTATTTAATTCCTCATTTACCGTGTTTACAAGTTCATTATAATTATTACTACTAAAGAATATGTTGGTGTCATCTGCAAAGAGTATGAGTTTTAGCGATTGAGATACATCAAATATGTCATTGATATAAACACTGAATAGTTTTTATCCCGAAATGGATCCCTGGGGGACACCACAAGAAATGCAAAGATTTTTTGATGAATACAGTCCCATTTTAACATATTGTACCCTTCCTGGTAAGTAGCTTCTTAACCACTCCCCGGCAACCCCCCTAATACCATATAGTTTAACTTTGTCGAGTAGGATTGAGTGATTGATTATATCAAAAGCTTTTTTTAAGATCGATAAAAATTCCAACAGCATGTTTTTTTATTGGTCCAGTGCGTTAGTGATTTCTTCTATTGCTTCAATTAATGCCATTGAGGTGTGTTACGGCTGCGGCCGTATATTGTTGCATATCTGTTGTTTATTTTTTTGTTTTATGTGAGAGTAAGACCTCTTCTCTTCTGAGGATCTGTGCCAGGTGCCGCTCTCTTCTCCTGGCTCTGCTGCTGATTGGATGTCGCGAGGGCTGGGCTCTGGTCGTGGCTGCTGCTGATTGGATGTCGCGAGGGCTTGGCCTTTTTAAACCCCGGCCACCTGTCAAACTCGAGAGTCGTTTGACAGCAGCGTTGCTCTGACACCAAACCTGCCTGTGCCTTTATAAACTGTTGTGTGTGTTTTTTTGACTGGAGAGCGGTGAGCCTTATTTGAATTGTGAGTTTTTTTGTTTGTGTCCTGCCGCTACGAGCAGGGAACAGTTTGTCTGCTGCCAACCCGGTGCCTCGCTAAGCAGCAGTTTTATTTGTCACCTGCACGTCACCTGTAAATATTTGCACATAACACTAAGCAGTAGGGGTGAGCTGCCATTTATGTTGACCTGTTTTCTCCTGTTTTTGTTTAGTTTAGGGAGTTAGGTTTAGTGACTGTATTTTTGTTTCTTTTCTTTCCCGTAGGGTTTAGTTAGCACATTGGGAAAGGTAGTTTGTTTTATTTATTGTTTTGGCCTGGGCTCACCCTGAAGACAAGCTACTTTATTTATAAAAGTTATTTCTATTTGTGTGCCGGTGAATAAACTCACCCTTTGACGTGCATTATCGTGTGTCGGCTCATTTTATGTTACACTCCCCGACCCCTCGGTGCGTAACAAGGTGGTTGTTTTTGTTCTAAATCCATATTGACCATGATTAATTATCCGGTGTTTGCCAAGAAACTTTTCTAGTCTGGAATTAAAGAGTTTTTCTAAGATTTTGGAAAAAAAAATGGAAATATTGGTCTATAATATGTGTAGCTGTGTTTACTCTCATTTTTGTATAATGGAATTACTTTTGCAATTTTCATTTTATTTGGGAAACAACCAGATTGGAATGATAAATTACCTTGTATTTCATGTTAATTGTGTATTGTGGTTTTTATTCATTTGTTGGGTATGACAGTTGTATTTGTCTACAGTATGTCCATGTTGTAACTTGTAACAATGTTGTATGCTGCCCTCTTGGCCAGGTCACTCATGAAAAAGAGATTTTAATCTCAATGAGGCTTTTACCTGGTTAAATAAAGGAGATATAAGATAAGCATCAGCGCCAAAATCTTAAATGTCAAGTGGATGCTTCTATGTGTTTCGGTGCTTACAAATGAAAATCTAGTTTTAAACTGATCAATCAGAAACAGTGTTTGAACAAACACTGAAAGGAAAGTTTTGTTTTGTTACAACAAATGCAAACCTGGCAGGGTGCCATAATATTAAGAATGAAATGCTTTCTTTGTGTGTGTCCCTTAGGTGGAGACAGTAGGAGAGAGAATAGTTTTATACATCCTTAATCGTGTCATCTATAGAGCCAAGGAGATGAGCTCTGATGAGCTTCCCTTCCTTTGCCATGGAGAAAAAGATCATGCAAAAATCCTCTGGAATAATGGAGAGGCAGTTGGCTTCTACTCAGTCAAACCCTCAGGTAATTTATCTCCACAGATAGACCCAGACTCTTATCTGGTTCTTCGCTGTGTAGTTTTCTTTCAGTTGGTATTTACTATGGAGAATTTTTCTAAAGGTTTTAAAAGAAAAACTGTATATGCTGACAATGTAAGTGATCTTCTCAATGCCAACACTGCTCACTGCTCAGGTGTTTCAACCACTGTTTGTTCAGCCCAGGAAATGTTTGTAGATACATTTGCATTCATACAAGACTAGTGGGCTGCACCACAAAGCAAGTTTGCCAGAGTCAGGCTCTCTCTGCCTGAGCTGACTTGACAAACCCTAAAGCCTCAGTCAGAGGTAACAGATACCACAAAGGTGGTTATCAACTGTCTCTGTTAACTCTAGGCTGTGAGTGTGAGTGCTTTGCGAATCAGGGATGAGGTGACATAGTCAGATAGGTTAGGGGTAGGAATACCTCAGAGTTTGCTGGCTAAATTTTCTTTAGGAGTTTATTCTTATTGGTGCTTTTGAGCATATGGGAAAAAAAACAGATGGCACCATACAGAAAAACTGGTTCAGTTATGCTACAGTACAGGAGAAGAAGAAGATGGGGTTGTATTGACAGGTGGTTTAATTTATGTGTGGCAACAGGAGGGATGGAGGGAGGTCTAGGTTACCAAACTAGTGCTTACCACTAGTTTGGTAACCTAGACCTCCCTCCATCCATTAATTAGTCAACCAGGACAAGCCAGACAACGCCACCCTGGGAGTTTCGCCCAAGGAGATAGTTAGATCTTGAAAACCCTAAATAAGACACTCAGGTTCGCTCTACAGTGAGGCAGGAGGCGTGTTTCCAAGTTTAGAAAGAACAATTCTTTATTACAAAATACGGAGATAAAATACACTAACCACACCGTCCACACAGGAATGTAAGGAAAGGGGGGGGGGGCTGTCAGTACTGAGGCTTACCGGTAGGGAGATGGATCGACAAGGGTGTGAGGGATCCAACAAAATTAAGGTCACCCCAATCACACATGACAGCCACATGCACACACACACTTTAGTGAAGGGAAAGCCAGGGCCAGGGGACTCACAGCACACCAAAAAAAGAAGGGAAGCCACCACCCAGGACACCAGGACCACCACCTTTGGCTCTCAGCAACTGAAGGGGGAAGAGGGAAATAAAATTAATGGGGTTGCACTCAAATGACCATAAACAAAAACAACCAAATCAACAAACAAAAAGAAACCTTAAATAAACAAAACTTGTAAGGTTGGCAGGCAAAAGATTACAAATTAACCCCAAGAAAATACACAAATACACAGATATAAACTGCCAAAACCCAGTTAGTAACAAAATAAATCAAAATACCACAAATCAACACATCAAGAATCCAAAATTCACAAAAAATCAGTAATGAAATAATATAAGTCACCAGCCACAGAAATTAAGTTAACACAATACAACTTAATCAAAACAATGCATTAAACTTAATCCTCCATCCTGAGTTAAATAAACTCAAAGAAAATATAACAAAACAAAAACCAAACAAAATCAGAGATGGAAACAAGATTAGGTGAGGGCGAACATCACAGTTCACGCACACACACACTTTAAGACCAGAGCGGTTGCCAATGGAACCGGTCTAAAATAAGGGCCTTCTAGTCAGCGTCTTCGGTATTCACCACCAAAGAAGGGCGAAGCAATTAGCACCAGGCACAGCAGACGGTAAACCAAGCACAGCCCAGTAATGCAAAGCAAAGCAAGGCAAAGCAGCAGTGATCTTTAATGCTGCCCCTGTTTTGTAGTACCTGCACCCAAATAAACCAAATTAAAATCTCACTTAAGGCTGAACTTGAGAGCAACAACAATTGCCATCAGGCCGACTTACCGAACAGGTGGTGTTTGTGACCACCTGAGCGAGAGCCGAGGAGAGCTTGCGCTGTGCAGCAGCGGAAGGAGGACAGCCAGACAGCTCAGGGGAACGGCGCGCATCATTAGCGTCAGCCCAGGACAGCAATGCAGGAAGCTACATACAAACAAACCATCTAATTAACCTGTGAGGCAAACGGCCAAATTTCCAGATGTGTACAGGCAGCTACTACTACATTACCAGCGCAGGTGGCAGCGGGGAAAGGAAGCGAGGTGACCAGGAAGTGGACGGTCTCGGAGCCAACGAGCGAGAGAGAGTCAGGCTGAACACAGCCTCCTCATATAGAGTGCCCTCATGCGGTGATTGGCTATAGCATGGAGATGAGAGCAAGGAAGCACACTCTCTCATTAAGGGCGGGGATGAGCATCTCACCCTGCTAGAATCGGATGGCTGAAAGTCTCTGCTGACATTTGTAAATGTCCATGGTATGCTGATTGAAGAAAAGGTTATTATCCAGTGTAATGCCAAAGTGCCTGAGAGACTCCACCACCTCAACCTTCTCCCCTTTGATGGTGACCCAGAGTGGATCAGTGTTTTAGGGGGGCTCAATAGCAGTTCTTAAGTTTTTGGGATGTTAACATTGAGGAAGTTATCGTCACACCATGAGCCTAAATGGGATATGGAATGTTGATAGGCTAAGAAGGAGTTGCTGTTGTTACTAAGCAATACAAGATTGGCTGTGTCATCTGCAAATTTACAGTGGAGGGTAGTGGTGGAAGGATTCAGACAAATGTCTGTATACTGAGTGTAAAGAAATGGACCGAGTACACACCGCTGTAGAGCGCCAGTATTGAAAGTAATGGTACCTGAAAGTGAATTTTCAATGTAACATTACGACTAAACAAGTTCGATTAAGCGCATTTGTAATGTATTCCCTTAGCTGAGAATCTGTAGTACTCATATATTGACATACATTGACATTGACTATAGAGTGACACGACTCCAAGGAGCGATGAAAGCGCTTTTTAGCCGAACATAAGCTGTTCCTGACTAGGTTTCGTCTGCAGCATAACTTATCATGACGATCTAGCCAGGTTAGAAGACAGCCACCTTCATAGAATGAGAAACTCTGGCTTTAGACCCAACATACCTTGCTAACACACCAATCTCACTTCCTGGTATAGCCCTGTGATTTAGTCCATGTGTGATAACTGATATCAGTTTGTTCCTTTCTGTCCTCACGAGTGTGCTTTTTTCCCTCTTGTAGGCAGCTTATGTAATTCTTTTTCAACCAGAAGCTATCAGCTCCCTGTGATGGACTCCATATTTGTCCGAAAATGTCAACGTGGTAAAGGCTTCGGCCTCCAGATGCTCGAGGACTTTGTGCTTAGTTTCAAAGAGGACTGTCTGGGGTTGAGGTACCCCCTTTCACCATCCATGTGTAAAGGTACATGACTCCACCTTATTAATATGAGCAGTATGAATTTACCTTCTTACAGTCAGCTGTGTTTGTTCTGTTATTTCATAGAAGCATAAACAGTACATTAATATCAAGACACTCCTCTTTGTTCCCAGTGTGTGAGAAGTACCTGTGTCAGTATCCAGGAGACACAGGCCTGCTGTGGGAGGTGGAGGGCATAGGTGGGCCCAACCAGAGGACAAATATTGCCAGTAGGATTCAGGCCATGGAGCAGAGTGGTAAGAAAGCACGGAAACGACACTGTAGAGCTGGACATTTTAAAAGACTTAACACCATTCAAGATTATATTTTCAATCATCTTGAAATTGTCTGTTTAATTCTGTTAAGAACTGCAAAACTGTTTGACAGATTTTTTAGTGTACTTATCTAAGCCTTCCAAGATCTTCGTCCATCTACATCTTAATCTGTTTCTCAGCAGTATCCAAGAACCTGTCATTCACAGAAGAATCACTTGTTATTACCCAAATGACCGAAAAAGGTGTGGCGATGGAGGCAGTTACCACTCAGATAAAAGATGCTGAGTCAGTGGAATGCACTGTTGAAATTGTGGTACATTATAACTTTTTCTTCCAATATGAGAAACATGAATTTGAGAAACAAATAATTCTGCAAATAAAAATAATCCACTTAATTTTTAGGAGGAAGTGACAGTACTGAGCGCTACCATAGGTGAGCACTTTGTCATTTTAACATTGTAACCTTTACCTTACATTGTATATTAATGTATGTATTATTAATGTGATAACATACATTATAAAAATTTAACCATTTCAGAGGCCGAAGTGCCACTCACAGCCAAGGGGAGGAGTAGTGGCTCAAAACGAAGGAAAACGGGAGAAAAGATTGCAGAGGACAAGCCAGAAAAAGTACTCGGGTCTGTATGAATTCAACCATGTTACTCCTGAGTGCACCATGGATGCACTTATGTAAGGAAATTAAGAATCTACATCTTAGATGCTTGGAATTCAAATAGCTGAAAATCTAAGGTCTAAAACACAGTTGCATATTGATTCAAAGTCAGAGCCTCAGTGGTCTTGTTAGAGGCTCTGTGCCATTGTGGTCCACTGTGAAATTTCATCAAGGGAACTATAGCCCAGGGCTCCAGACTAACTTTTTCCACTAGGAGCACCAGCGCTCCTTACTTAAAATTTTAGGAGCACCAGCACAAAATTTAGGAGCACTATCTATATCGACACAACATATTCATAATTTTGTCGAGATTAACTGCATTACTGATAATTTAGCAATAAACACAGACAGCCCTGCAGGGTTCAATGCTAAGGTTTTTTTTTACTTGCCCGCAGTCAGTTTTTACTTGCCCTATAAAAATTGTTTAATTTAAGTGGGTATCAAATAACAAAGACTGCAGTTATTTTTATGTTATGTAATCTTTATTCACACTGTATCGTTCTCTCTCTATAATTTTGCGCCCTACTTGAGCCATGCTATTTATTTTCCCCCCTCTCTCCAGTTCTGCTGTATTAACACCAGGTTTAATATATTTTGCCTCCATCTCTCTGCCCTGCTCTATTCTACTTCAACACTACTTAGCTCTCTCTCTACTCTACCAGTAGACTACCACATCCACCTGCTGCACAAAACGCACACAGCAGTGTTTTCCCTAGGATGGAGTTGTAGCAGAGGAAGTGAAGCACACGCATGAAAAACAATTTTCACATGCGTGAAACTTTTTTGTATGCTTGCAAAGCACAGCCTGCTGGGATGTTTTTATGTATCTACTGGCACCAGAAGGGCTCTTTAGGACTAAGTACATACAGTACATGTGTGCACAGTATGAGCAGGTGAAATGTCTGTCTAGCTTACATATGAGGTGTCTCAAGATTTAGGAACATGCAATTTTATTGAACATAATAAAAGTCACTGGACATGTGTTTTGTGCTATGACCTATTTAAGTGCTGGAAGTTGTTATTTACGAGGCTGGATCACAGGGCAGCAGGCTAGACAAGGTATTCCAGACGTCCCTCTCCCCAGCAACATTTACCAGCTTCTTCTTGAGAACCCAGAGGCGTTCAGAGGCCAGAGGACATATATGTATATATCTATATATATATATATATATATATATATATATACATATATATATATATACCAAAGCTCATTTCATTTTCATTTCATTTATTCCTTTTGACCCCTATAAGGGGCAGACAACAAAAAAATAACATTAACAAAATCATAACAGGCGGCAGCCAATGCACAGCAAAATAAATAAAACAGAATTTGTGTACATACATACAAGTCAAAGCAAATCAAGAGAAACTATTCAAGATTTTCTTTAAAAGTTTCAACAAATTTGACAAGACCTTTACTTTTCGAGATGACATTAACTTTTGAAACTTATAAATATTTGGATTAGTTCTGTAGAACTGTCCGACCAGCTCTCTTCTCTCTTTATCCTTTAAGCTCATGACCATAGGGGAGTGGCGGAAAGTTGAGGGACTAGTGAAGCAAGAGTTTTGCTTTGGGGCGCAGCTTCTTTTTCACCACTGGGACCGTTACAATGCCCCCAGCACTGCTGACAAAGCACCTATTTGCCTTTCCATCCTGCGCTCTATTTTACCCTCACTTGTGATCAAGACCTCGAGATATTTGAAATCCTTCACTTGAAGTAACTTGCTTCTAACCAAGACTAAGCTATCCACTGTTTCTCGGCACGTTTCTCGTCAGAGTGGTACTGTCTCATTCAGGGCTTATTTTTGTCTTATACCTAACTATGCACAGATCCATTCCATAGTCTTTCACGTTTGCGTTATGCGTGTTTCTCTAGCTACACATCTCCCCTTAATTTTAGCTTTACTTATTTATTGTTGCCTGTTGCCTGTCGGTAAGGTAAAGATCACCTCATGTCAAACGGTAGGTTGTCCCTCTCCCTCCTTAGTCTTCTTTTGGGGGGGTTCCCTATTCAACTATGGAGTCATCACCCTCCTAAAATCATACCATCTCTTCGGGGTCCAATCGCCAAAGACTTTACACATTCTTATTCATACGTTCACATGTTAATAAATATTCTTTTACCATTAAAAACAAGTCTCTCCTGATTGAAATGAAGCTCAGCCTGAGTTCAATCAGGAAGACAGTCTTTGTGCTCACCTTTTCACATTTCTCTCCATCCCACTCTCACTACTCCCTTGAATCAGCTGACTATGGGTGTTCACTTCTGGTTATCCAATCACACTTTGCCACAATCTCTAAGCCAATGAGGATGCCACTGCAAAATTTTAAATCTGCTCTCTCTTCTGCTGATGCCAGCCATCATTTAGGTTTACTTTGCAGTTCTCTTGTTGATAGTAATGGCCTTGTGCGATTCCTCAGCAGAAACGGAATCATCTCTCACTCATCACATCCTCCAGTTCTGGCATTTGCGCCTGTTATAGGTCAGTATTGTCAACAAGCCTTCGTTTCTAGCTCCAGTCTTGATCTTAGTGTCATGTACGGATTCAAGATGTGGGCCCAAACTATACGTAACATGATCTGTTGCTTCAGGACACTTTGCATACGTACAGCCGGAATGCCACGCACAGTCCCCGGTCACTCCTTTCTTTGT
The DNA here is from genome assembly GCA_035609425.1 of Epinephelus awoara. Lineage (NCBI taxonomy): Eukaryota > Metazoa > Chordata > Actinopteri > Perciformes > Serranidae > Epinephelus > Epinephelus awoara. Next base: position 42,677,886 of record CM069302.1, on the reverse strand, counting down.
CGAGGACAACCTCTTAAAGACACAACTCCTTGTCTCATCCAGATCATCGGCACTTGGGAACACCTCGGGATCCCCCAGGAGGAGGGACGTATGGAATGCCTTGCATAGCCTGCTGCCCTCGCAACCCATCCCTGAAAGATAATGGATGTATGGTGTGGATGTTGTACTGTAGAGTCAAGTGCAGTCCCAGGTTTTATAAAACATGTTTACTCATTCACAACATCCAATGTGTGTGTGTGTGTGTGTGTGTGTGTGTGTGTGTGTGTGTGTGTGTGTGTGAGAAAAAAAACAATAAATGTCGAAGTATGTCCAAATTAATTTCAGAAGCATTTTTCTTACCCTCTCTAAAATTTTAATTAGTACATAAAAGTTGTAAAGGGGCAAGCCCACCTAATCTCATTCCAAAGTGTTGTGGCACTATGATATGCGGACAGACGGCATCACTTTATAACGCAGCTGGATGGTGCATTTCGCTGCGGTATGATATACCGCTGGATGGTGTCAGGTTAAAACGTTGCCAGTAACAGCATAATATATTAACTTGGAAAGTCCCCTGTAGGGCGGAGGGGAGGGGTGGGGGATGGGTCTAACAAACCCTAGACTTTCACCCAGGACCCCGGTGTTTGCTTCCTGTTTGAATGTAGAGCCAAACCATGATGTTTTTTTTCTAAACCTAACCATGTGCTGTTGTTGCCTGAACCTAACCACGTGGTTATTTTTGCCAAAACCAAACCATGTGCTTTTGTTGCCTAAACCTAACCAGATGCCTTTGTTGATGTCCCAGCATTTGGTTTCGATTCCCCAGAATGTCAGCAGCAGATGTAGGACGATACGTAGCGCGTAATATGTAGATGTGAAAGGACACTGATAAAGTCGCAACATGTGATTACTTAGGAAGAGAATGTGTTGAGAAAGCTTGAGACAGAAAATAGGCTGTTACAGGAAAAGATGGCTCTCTGTGTCACAGTACTCAAATTCCCTGACGCCTAACAAGCATGTTGAATGTATTCTCTCTCTGCATCTCCTACAAAGCAGATTCTTCCATTTAGAATGTTTTGAGAAAGCCTTCTCAAGTCCCCCATAGTTGCAAAACACTGTTGAGAAAAGTAACAAACAAACAAACAGCTTCACGTGTCAATATAGCATTCCATTTTTTCTGTTAAAAGTGGAAATGCATTCTTGACTTTGGAAACGGTATAATATGAATATTTTTGAAAATTCTATCGTGAAATATATGTTACTCTACACTAAAATAAATGTAACTCAAGGTCTGCCCAATAGCTTTTACTCACATCTTGTGGTTTTCATCATTTTTTGGTCATGTAGTACTTGTGTATCTCTTTTAGATGGTAACAGTTTCTGGTGTCGGAAGTGAATGTTCTTTATCTTTCTCCTGCCATCCACTCACTTTTGCAAGATGACTTCGACCCCTTCCCAAGTGGGAAACTGAAATTTCTAATTATGATACAATACCTTGAAAAATATTGATATTGGATCCCATATATCACAGGGATAAGTAACATTCAGGACATAGAATCTTAGCTCACTCCATAGGGAGTTGGGTTGTTGGGGACTGTTCGAGCCCCCGTCCGGACCAAATATGGAGTGTGGACTGATGGCTGGAAAGGTGCCAGTTCTCGTGGGCACTGTCGAGGTGCCCTTGAGCAAGGCACCGAACCTCCCCAACCGCTTGGGGCGCCTGACCATGGCAGCCCCCTCACTCTGACATCTCTCCACTTTGTGCATGTATAGGTCCTGTTTGTGCATGTGTTTGTCTTTTGGACTTCTAATTGACAACAAGAGTGAAAAAATTGCATTTTTCACATAAAGTATATATACAAAAAATAATAATAAGCTGGGGGAAACACTATATTAGTGAAACAGTAAGGATCCTAGACATGAACACCAGAAACAGACAGCATCAGCTGTCTATGAACACCAGACCAAAAGCACTCACAGTATACACTGGAAGAGGTCAAAGTTGGTCTAGCAGGAGTCAGGGGACGTCAGGAGGAAACTGACACCAGAGAACATCTTTGAAACAGACAGGAGCTAAGATCCACCCATATGGAACATTGACAAGGGAACTTTGTCATGGACAACTGAGCTGACTATATCCACTGAGGAAAACTACAAAATGGGGTAGAAAACTCAGAAATTAGATAGAAGACCTTGAATAAAGGACAGGTTAATAATTTTGCAAGTCTGTCTGAGAACAATAGTTGGGTGCCCATATGAACATTAGGCCTCATGCATGAATGTTTTCTTATTTTTCTCTTATATTTTTGCACAAAGCCATAAGAGGAAAAGAACAAAATCCTACATGGGATTCATGACACGTGCGCTGACAGCCAAGTCTGTTGTTACCCATGTTAATGAATCACATGCCAGGCAATTTGCATTCAGCACAGGGAAAAGCCCTAAACAGGCAAAATACTTAAGTGCAGGGTGCAAACCACAAATCAACAAGCCACGAGCATTTTACAGGTAACATTAAACTCAGACAAAAATAGAAAGGAAGTGGCTGTCAGTTTCTGGTTATAGGCCACCTCCTGCTGGGTCTTAGGTGGGAAAGTGGTGTCATAAGCCATGGTAGTAGCAGATAGCCCAGATTACCAAAAGTTACATTTATGTTGAAATGGGAAGACTTTAAAAAAAATATATCATAGGCCTAACACTTACACCACCCATCTCCAGCAGCACCTTGATCCAACCACATACCCACGAACTGTTGCAAGTCATTCACTCCCACAGTTGCTAGTTCCTAATCATGTTTAGTAAGTGTAAACAGTTAAGATAATTAAATGAATAAATGATTGTAGAACATTTTTCTCCTGCATTTTCATAAAATAAATTGCTGTTTCACCATTATTCATATTTCACAACACAAAATTTTCTTAAATTTTGATCTTACTTAAGAACAAGTGCAAGTACTGATGAAAGCCACAAAAGTTCTCAAATTGTAATAGCAGGTATGAACAAATTCATTACAGTGAGCAAAAACAGTTTCAGTGTACATATGGCCATGTAAGTATTGTTTAATGATGGACTTGACAAAAATTTACCCTATTCTTGTTTTTGTTTACACAGCTTAAGGCGAATAGAGTAGATCCATTCATTAAAATGGCAATTCACAAAAGTAAATCATGAAGTATATATTCATGTTGCAGCTACAATTAAGAGGAAAGCAATAAATTCACCCCTGAAAGGAACTGAGTTTATTGCCTGTCTGTTTTTGCAAGAAGATTTAAAAGTGGTTGGTTTTCAGCAGTTTGCTCTGCCTTGTTACATCATTTAATACTTACAGCAATTATTGTTTGAAATTAACATGTGATGTCTAACGTCTTTTAGAATTGAGGATATTGAAGCAGAAACTCCCAGAGGGGAGCAAGTTTCTGCGCAACAGGAGACAGAACTGCATAATGTCTCTGAATTGGTACAGACTGAGGTGTGTATCTTCAAGTTCTTACTTGCATGTTTGTCTACATGACCAGCACAGCAACTTGTACATTAATTATCTTGTTTATTTTAGGGTATGATCAGTGTGGCTCCTGAAGGACAAGGAGAGGATGCAGTTGATACTGTACCTGAAGAACCAGTTCGGGTGTTTGACCAACCAGCCACTGTATTAGCCCCACAAGACCTAGAGGAAGCTGATGTTACATTAGCACCTATGACTAAAGAGCCACAAGTAGAAAATGATACCCCCCAGGATCTGACCAACACATCCCGTCGCTCACAGATAACAGTTGAGAATGTGGCATCAGAAATTGAGGAAGCAGAGAAAGAGTATCAGAAAGAAGACACTGCAGTGCTAGTTGTTTCTGAAGCGGTTTTGGAGGTACACAAAGAAGCAGAAACTCTGGACAGAGTAGGAGAGAAAACTCAAATTGGGGACACTGGTGAAAAGTTAGGAAAAAAAGATACACAACATGAGGTGAGTCTGTTAACATATACAACATCAGAGGATGGTGAAGCTGGAAGAACTGGAAAAACAAGGAGAAGTGTTGTAAAGGCCATAAAAACTGTACAGAGTGAAACCCCCAGACGGAGATCTAAGCGGCAGCAGAAGCTACAGGCGGGGTTAAAGGAGGAATCTACAGTCCAGGGTGGAGAGTTAATTTTGAGAGGAAGAACTGTTACAAAGACCCCCACACCTAAACGCAAAAATCCCTGCTACAGCCAGAAAGTAAGTGAAGAACTAGAGAAAGAGGCCTATGAGGTGGCAGACAAGAATGAAGTTTCCACAACTGAAGTAGTGGAAGAGTCAGCTATAATTGAGAGAGAACAAGAAGAAATGACCTCTGTAAAAAGGGATGTAGTTGATGTGGAAGAATTAACAGAAGAAAAGCAACAGCTCAAAGATGAACAACTAGCAAATGAAGGGGAGGCAAAGAATCAACATCAGCCTGGGTTGGAAGACACTGTAGTGAAGGGATGTTCCACAGAGCTTCCCAATATAGCAGAGACTGCATTGACAAAGGAAAATGAGGATGAAAAAGTTACAGATGAATCTCAGAAAATACAAAAAGGCGAGAAGGTAGAAACATCAGTGATAGGGGATAAACAAGATGTCTCTGATGATGAGATACAGGAGCCCCCTGTTGCACAGAAGAGAACCTTGACTGGCAGACTTAAAGTCACTCCCAAACCTCAGCCCACAAGACAAAGCAAAAGAAATCAGAAACAAAAGGCAGAGCACACATATGAAGCTGACCTGGAAACAGGAGGTTCTGCTGGTGAAGAGAAAGCAGATGAACAACCGACAGACAAACTGATGGATGAACACAAGGATGAACACGAGGACACTGCTGACAAAACAGAAGATATATCAATAGAGGAAACAACTGTTTTGGAAAAAAGTCGAATTCCACAGACAGAGAAGACAGCAGAAGATGTTATACCTTCAACTGAGGTAAATGTGGAAGAGACCAAGGAAGTACAAGAAATGGAAGAGACTGAGGGAGAAGCAGAAAAGGAGAAAGAGTCAGTCAGTGTCTTTAGTAAGGGACGGTGGTCTGCTGCTGCCACAGCTAGACTTAAAATAGCCCACACACAGTGTCAGACAGAGGAAAAAGGAGAAGAAGAAACTCTTCCTGCTGAAGAGACTGAAGGAGAGGAAGAAGAGACAGGGCAGGAATTGTCTGGGGAGAAAGGGGAGGAGGTAGGGGAGGAAGAAAAGAGTGTGGAAATGGAGAAAGACAACAATGTGGAAGATGAAGTTGAGAGGGTGGCCGGGAAAGAATCTGCCATAGGTGACACAGAGCAGATGAAAGATGTCTCAGCAGAGGAAACAGCAGTGCTTGAAGAGGATGACAACAGTGTAAAAGCTGTTGATGACATCAGTACTCACACAGTCCAGATTTCACTAGCTGAGGTAGGAGAGACTAACTCAGCTGAGGAAGGGCAAACCACAGTTCTAGAAATACCTACTGCTGCTGCTGAAGTGGGATCTGACACTGCCATCACTGAAGAAGAGGAACTAGTAGGAGATGCATCTGTGGTGCCAGAAGAAGAAGCCCCAGCCATAACAACAAGAGTTCTTAGGAGCAAAATAAAAACTTCACCTGCCACACCATCACGATCCAAAAGACAGAAAGACCAAGGAGTTGTGGAGACTCAGCAGCAGGAAGAGGAAAACCCTGAAGAAGAACAACATCATGAGTTAACTGATGATTCACCTCCAAGATCTGTACGACAAAGGCCAAGAATGGACTCCAGTGAAAAAGGGGAAGTAGATGAGCAAAGTGAGACTGAGGCAGCCACTGAGAAGGAGGAATCAGATGATGACAAAGTCAACAAGAAAGCTAAATCTTCTGCAGATGAACCGAAAGAGAAGCTAGACAATTTAGATATAGATAATGTGGTAGAGACAACTGGTATAAGTCAAAAGGATGAGGACAATCAGCAGAATATGTCAGAGGAAGAGGTGGAGCCTATAGTGATTGGAAAGAGAGTTTTAAGCGGGAGGTCAGTGCCTTCAGTAACAGTCACACCCCAGCCAAAATCCAGAAGGCACAGGGCAAGAGCTCAAAAAGCAGAAGAGTCTTTGTCTGATGAAGAAATGAGCACTCAATTAGCTCAGGCAGAAGAAAATACACAGCCAGAAGTTGAGATGGAAAAGCTAGAAGCTGTTGCACGGGAATCGGTCACAGAGCAAGAGACAGTGAAAGAGGAACAGTCTGCTGTATCAGAGATATGTGCAGAGGGACAGGAAGTTGCTTCTGTTGGAGATAGTTCTGAAAAGACACCTAATGCAGACAAGGGAATGGTTACTGATAAGGCAGAAGCACCATCTGTTAAAACAGTAGTTCTGAGAATTGGTGAAAAGACAGTGAGAACCACAAGAAGCAAAACCAAAAGAAGACAAGATGATGAGCAAAAACAGTTAGCTGTTAAGACAAGCACAGAAGAAGGTGAGCTGTCAGTAGAAACAAGACTTTTTAGGAGGAGAAGGAGGTCTGCTGCTGCCACAGCTAAACATAAATCCAAAAGAGCCTGCACACAGTGTCAGACAGAGGAAGAAGGAGAAGAAGAAAGTCATCCTGCTGAAGGGACTGGAAGAGAGGAAGGAGAGACATGGCAGAAATTCCCTGAGGAGAAACGGGAGGAGGTAGAGGAAGAAAGCGTGGAAATGGAGAAAGACAAAGATGTGGAAGATGAAGTTGAGAGTACAGCTGGGAGAGAATCGGCTGTCAGAGATGCAAAACAGATGAAAGATGCCTCAACAGAGGAAGCAGCAGTGCGTGAAGAGGAGGACAACAGTGATAAAGATGTTGATGAGATCAGTACTGACACAGTACAGATTTCACCAGCTGAGGTAGGAGAGACTAACTCAGCTGAGGAAGAGGAAACCACAGTCATAGAAAAAGTTACTGCTGCTACTGAAGTGGGGTCAGACACTGCCATTGTCACTGGTGTGGCGGATGATGTGATACAAGAGCCTGATACTGTGGCTGCTACTTTAGAAGCAGTCATACCTGATATAGTTCTAGGTGAGGCTGATGCATCAGCAGCTGGAGAGCCACAGGAAAAGGACATTGGCTCTGAAATCCCCAAGCTCCAGAAAGCCACTATTATCTTAGTAGACATAAAAACAACCTGTCATCATCTTAGTGTAAAGGAGGCAGAAGAAACACCAGTTACCAGAGTGCATGCTGCTTCAGAAAAGCAACAGGAAGAGGAGAATGGAGATAAACAGGAGAACATTAAAGAAAAATCTGTAGAGGCAACTGTAGAGGCAGAGACTTCAAAGAAAGAAGAGCTTGAAGAAGACAATTCTGAAAAAGAAAAGAATGAATCTGCTGATGTGGATGAGGAAATGAGGGAAGCAGAGGAAGCACCGGTTACTGAAAAACAAACAGTTGAATCAAGCTGTGAATCAACAAGTAGAAGTGACCAGCAAAAGGAGAAAGACAACACAGGTGAGGGTATAACTAAAAATGAGATGGATGAAGTAGAAACAGGCACTGATGGGGTGGAAGAAGAGATGGAATCTGTGGATAAGGATGCAGTTATAGTAATAGTTCCAGTGGAGATGAAGCAGTCTGCAGTTTCTGAGATATGTAGAGAGGCAGACATTCCAGCAGGAGATGATGCTGAAGGGAATTTTCCACCAGCTGAGGTAGATAAAGCAATGAGCTCGGAAGAAGAAGAAGAATCAGTTGTTGAAACCAGAGCTCTGATGCGTCAAACAAAACAAAGCAAAGCTACACCAAAACGCATAAGCACCAGAAGAAGAAAGCAAGGCGATGCACAAGAAGAAGACAACAACAGGGAAGAACAACTAGCAGTGACAACAAGAACACTGAGGAGTGGCAGGATATCTGCCTCTGACACACAAAAAGGCAAATCCAGAAGAAGCTGCAAACAAATCCAGGAAGGAGGGCAAAATGTAGAAGAGAAAACTCAAAGTGTCAACAAAACAAGAGTAGAAGAAGATGAGGCTGTAGAACCAGCTATAGAAAAGACAGATAAAGAGATGGAGGACAAAGATGAGACAGTTGAAAAGTTTGAGGAGGAAGCTGCCACTGAAAGAGTGGAGGACTTAGAGCCAGAAATAGATATGGAGGATGGGAAAGCAGTAGCAATGCAAGCACAAGATGGAGTGGAAGAGCAATTAGAAAGCATATTCAAAACAATTGCAGAAAAGGAGGTGGAGGCTTCAGGTGAAGAATGTGATGAAAGGAAACCAGCCATGGGCGGTGAGGAAATGGAGCTACTGCCAGATGCTGTCACCAGATCTCTGAGAAGTGGTCAAAAGATGTCCAAAGCTTCACCAAAAAACAAGTCCAGACAAAGCAAAAAACAGCAAGATGAAATGAAGGAGGGGGGGACATCTGCAGAAAAGAGCACTGATGGAAATGAACCTCCAGCAGAAACAAGAATTTTGAGAGGGGGAAGGAAGTCTGTTTGCGGAAACCACAAACAACTCAAGAAAGAGGAAGACGGATTGAAGGAATCAGCTGAGGAAGTAGGGGTAGTGGAAGAAGAAGAGGCAAGGCTGGGATCAGTCAAAGAGCCACCAACAGAAACCGATGAGGGGAAGGTCCCAGAGGAGGATAAAACAGAGAAGGAGAATGAAGAATATGTTCCTGTAGAAGTGAGAAAAGAGGCAACACATTCAGCAGAGGATCAACAGAGTGAAGGAATGGCACCCAAGCTTTCTGATCTCCAAAGACTGACTGTGGTTTTAGTGGATGTGCAAAAAAAACATCATGACATTAAGGAAGAAACAGCAGCTGCCAGGCGGGAGGGTTCTGTACAAAAGACTGCTACTAATGCAGAAGAGGAGCAGAAAGAAGAAAGAGCGGCAGAGGAGAAAGTTACTGGGTTCCCTTTGGGAACAGAAAAAAATGAGCTGGAGAAGGTGATAGTGGAAGAGGAAGAATTTCAAGATGATGTGGAAGCAGTCACAACAAAAGACACAGGGGAGGGGATAGCTGAGGAGACAGCTAAAGAAGAGGAGGCTAAAAGTATTAATGATGAGCAGGAGCCTATAATCACCGAAACAAGAACATGTAGAAGTCAAAAGCAAGCAGTCAAAGCGACACCAAGTACCAAATTAGCAAGAAGCGGACAGAAAAAGGGTGAACTAGCAAAGGAGGCTTCAAAAATTCAGAAAGAGCAATCAACAGTTCAAATAAGGGTTCTGAGGAGGGGAAGGACGTTTAGGCCTGTCACACAAAAATGTGCAATAAAAAGAACCCATAAGCAGCTCCAGGAAAGAGAGGAAGTAGAGGGAGGAGATAAATCTACAGCAGTTGAGGACAGAGTGGAAGAAGAGAAACAACAGCAGGTGATTGATCTGGAGAAGAAAGAGAAACTTAAAGAAAGAGATGTAACTGAACAAGTAGAACGTATAGAAGCAGAAATGGGCATGGACAAAGAGAATACTTTGGCAGAGGAAGCTGTCATACAACAAGAGGAGGAACAAGTCAACAGCACTGAGAAAGCTGGAAATGAGGAAACAGGGGCTTCAGCTGGACAGCATGCTGACGAGGGAAAGGCCCCTGATGTTGCAGAGGAAGCAGTCCCAACACAAGATATAGTGGAGGGGGAACAGTTGACCTCTGCATCAAAGGAAGTGGAAAGAGCAGCTGGAGTAAGTACACAAGAAACAATGTTGACAGCAAAGGATGACACGGCAAATGATGTGTCTGCCAGGGAGGAAGCAACAGTTACTGAAAGAGTTCTGAGAAGTGGTGAAAAGACAGTGAAAGCCACAAAAAGCAAAACCACAAAAAGACAAGATGATGAACAAGAAGAGACAGCTGTTGAGAAAAGCACAGAAGAGGATGAGCTGGCAGTAGAAACAAGAATTTTGAGGAGGGGAAGGAGGTCTGCTGCTGCCACAGCTAGACTTAAATCCAAAAGAGCCCGCACACAGTGTCAGACAGAGGAAGAAGGAGAAGAAGAAACTCCTCCTGCTGAAGAGACTGGAGGAGAGGAAGGAGAGACACGACAGGGATCGCCTGAGGAGAAAGGGGAGGAGGTAGAGGAAGAGGAAAATGTGGAAATGGAGAAAGACAAAGATGTGGAAGATGAAGAAGTTGAGAGTGCAGCTGGGGGAGAATTTGCCATAGGAGATGCAGCGCAGATGAAAGATGCCTCAACAGAGGAAGTAGCAGTGCTTGAAGAGGAGGATAAAAGTGATAAAGCTGTTGATGACATGAATACTCACACAGTCCAGATTTCATCAGCTGAGGAAGAGGAAACCACAGTCATAGAAAAAGATAATGATGCTACTGAAGTGGGATCTGACACTGCCCTTATTGAAGAAGAGGAATTAGTAGGAGATGCATCTGAGGTGCCAGAAGAAGAGGCCCCAGCCATAACAACAAGAGCTCCTAGGAGCAAAATAAAAACTTCACCTGTCACACCATCACAATCCAAAAGACAGAAAGACCAAGGAATAGTGGAGACTCAGCAGCAGGAAGAAGAAAACCCTGAAGAAGAACTAGATTATGAGGTAACTAATGATTCACCTCCAAGATCTGTACAAAAAAGGCCAAGAGTGGACTCCAGTGAAAAAGGGGAGGCAGATGAGCGATGTGAGACTGAGGCAGCCACTGAGAAGGAGGAATCAGATGATGACAAAGACAACAAGAAGGCTAAATCTTCTGCAGATGAACCAAAAGAGAAGCTACACAATTTGGATACAGATAGAGAGGTAGAGACAGTAGGTATAAGTCAAAAGGATGAGGACAATGAGCAGGATATGTCAGAGGAAGAGGTGGAGCCTATAATGATTGGAAAGAGAGTTTTAAGAGGGAGGACAGTTGCTGTAGTAATAATCACACCTCAGCCAAAATCCAGAAGGCGCAGTGCTAAAGCTCAAACAGCAGAGGAGTCTTTGTCTGATGAAGAAAAGAACATTCAGTTAGCTCAGATGAAAGAAAATACAGAGCTAGAAGTTGAGATGGAAAAGGTAGATGCTGTGATACAGGAATCAGTCACAGAGCATGAGACAGTGGAAGAGGAACAGTCTGCTGTATCAGAGACATGTGCAGAGGGACAGGAAGTGGCTTCCGTTGGAGAAAGTTCTGAAAAGACACCTAATGCAGACAAGGGAATGGTTAGTGATAAGGTAGAAGCTCCACCTGTTGAAACAGTAGTTCTGAGAAGTGGTGAAAAGACAGTGAGAACCACAAGAAGCAAAACCGCAAAAAGACAAGATGATGAGCAAGAAGAGACAGCTGTTGAGAAAAGCACATTAGAGCTGGAAGTAGAAACAAGAATTTTGAGAAAGGGAAGGATGTCTGCTGCTTCCACAGCTAGACAAAAATCTAAAAGAGCCCACACACAGTGTCAGACAGTGGAAGGAGAAGAAACTCCTCCTGCTGAAGAGACTGGAGGAGAGGAAGGAGAGACACGAAAGGGATTGCCTGAGGAGAAAGGAGAGGAGGTAGAGGAAGAGGAAGAAAGTGTAGAAATGGAGAAAGACAGAGATGTGGAAGATGAAGTTGAGAGGGCGTTCGGGGGAGAATCGGCTGTCGGAGATGCAAAACAGATGAAAGATGCCTCAGCAGAGGAAGCAGCAGCGCTTGAAGAGGAGGACAACAGTGTGAAAGCTGTTGATGACATCAGTACTCACACAGTACAGATTTCACCAGCTGAGGTAGGAGAGACTAACTCAGCTGAGGAAGAGGAAACCACAGTCCTAGAAAAACCTACTGCTGCTACTGAAGTGGAATCTGACACTGCCATTACGGAAGAAGAGGAATTAGTAGGCAATGCATCTGTGGTGCCAGAAAAAGAGGCCCCAGCCATAACAACAAGAGGTCTTAGGAGCAAAATAAAAACTTCACCTGCCACACCATCACGATCCAAAAGACAGAAAGACCTAGAAGTAGTGGAGACTCAGCAGCAGGAAGAAGAAAACCTTGAAGAAGAACAAGACGATGAGGTAACTGATGATTTACCTCCAAGATCTGTACAAAAAAGGCCAAGAGTGGACTGCAGTGAAAAAGGGGAGGCGGATGAGCAACGTGAGACTGAGGCAACCACTGACAAGGAGGAATCAGATGACGACAAAGACAACAAGAAAGTTAAATCTTCTGCAGATGACCCAAAAGAGAAGCTAGACAACTTAGATAGAGATAGAGAGGTAGAGACAATAGGTATAAGTCAAAAGGATGAGGACAATAAGCAGAATATGTCACAGGAAGAAGTAGAGCCTATCGTGATTGGAAAGAGAGTTTTAAGAAGGAGGTCAGATTCTTCTGTAACAGTGACACCCCAGCCAAAATCCAGAAGGCGCAGTGCCAAAGTTCAAAAAGCAGAGGAGTCTTTGTCTGATGAAGAAAAGACCACTCAGTTAGCTCAGACAGAAGACAATACAGAGCCAGAAGTTGAGATGGAAAAGGTAGATACTGTGGCACAGGAATCAGTCACAGGTCAAATGACAGTGGAAGAGGAACAGGCTGCTGTATCAGAGACATGTGCAAAGGGACAGGAATTGGTTTCTGTTAGGGAAAGGGCTGAAGAGACACCTAATGCAGACAAGGGAATGGTTACTGATGAGGAAGAAGCACCAACTGTTGTAACAGGAGTTCTGAGAAGTGGTGAAAAGACAGTAAAAGCCACAAGAAGCAAAACTGCCAAAAGACAAGATGATGAGCAAGAAGAGTCAGCTGTTGAGAAAAGCACAGAAGAGCTGGCAGTAGAAACAAGAATTTTGAGGAAGGGAAGGATGTCTGCTGCTTCCACAGCTAGACAAAAATCTAAAAGAGCCCGCACACAGTGTCAGACAGAGGAAGAAGGAGAAGAAGAAACTCCTCCTGCTGAAGAGACTGGAGGAGAGGAAGGAGAGACACGACAGGGATTGCCTGAGGAGAAAGGAGAGGAGGTAGAGGAAGAGGAAGAAAGTGTGGAAATGGAGAAAGACAAAGATGTGGAAGATGAAGTTGAGAGGGCGTTCGGGGGAGAATCGGCTGTCGGAGATGCAAAACAGATGAAAGATGCATCAGCAGAGGAAGCAGGAGCACTTGAAGAGAAGGACAACAATGTGAAAGCTGTTGATGACATCAGTACTCACACAGTCCAGATTTCATCGGCTGAGGTAGAAGAGACTAACTCATCCGAGGAAGAGGAAACCACAGTCATAGAAAAAGTTACTGCTGCTACTGAAGTGGGATCTGACACTGCCCTTATTGAAGAAGAGGAATTGGTGGGCAATGCATCTGTGGTGCCAGAAGAGGCCCCAGCCATAACAACAAGAGGTCTTCGGAGCAAAATAAAAACTTCACCTGCCACATCATCACGAAGATCCAAAAGACAGAAAGACCAACAAGTAGTGGACATGCAGCAGCAGGAAGAAGAAGACCCTGAAGAAGAACAGGATCATGAGGTAACTAATGATTCACCTCCAAGATCCGTACAAAAAAGGCCAAGAGTGGACTCCAGTGAAAAAGGAGAGGCGGATGAGCAACGTGAGACTGAGGCAGCCACTGAGGAGGAATCAGATGACGACAAAGACAACAAGAAAGCTAAATCTTCTGCAGATGAACCGAAAGAGAAGCTCGACAACTTAGATCGAGATAGAGAGGTAGAGACAGCAGGTATAAGTCAAAAGGATGTAGACAATGAGCAGAATATGTCAAAGGAAGAATTAGAGCCTATAGTGATTGGAAAGAGAGTTTTAAGAGGGAGGTCAATTTCCTTAGTAATAGTCACACCCCAGCCAAAATCCAGAAGGCGCAGTGCTAAAGTTCAAACAGCAGAGGAGTCTTTGTCTGATGAAGAAAAGAATGCTCAATTTGCTCAGAAGAGAAAAAGCACTGAGGTAACAGCAACTCGCAAATCTAAGCGTCTCAGCAGAGATTAGGATGTTCTCAATGCTATGACTGACTCACATAAAATATATGTATTTGTGTTCATACCTGATGTTTTACTGCAAGCTTCTGTAGTGTGCAGGCTCACAGTGTAGACATACAAACTTTTGTACATTTTTCATCTTGATTTAAAGGTAGACTATCACTTTTGCAATGTTACCTCCATTAATACGTGTTTCATGCTAGATATGCTCTTAAGTTTTGGTCTGTCCAGTAGGTTATGATGGGTAGCATTGGCTAATGGTAGATACTACTGTGTAACTGGTATTACTGAGTCAGGTCACTGACTTAATGGCTTTTTCTACTTGAGCTACTGTTGCACTAAGCTGTAGCATTTACCCTTATCCCATAAATGGTGACAGACCTTTCCAGGGGTACCCTACCTCGATCAGTGCAAGCTGCAATAGGCTCCTGTGCCCCATGGCCCTGCAAAGGGTAAATGGCTAGAAATGACAAATAGCAGTATCTTTTTACTGTTAGGGCTTGTGACCACAGTGGCTGCTGACATATTCTTGCTTTAAATACACTTTCTACAATCTAAAAATATAGGAACAAAAAATGAACTTCAGGCACTCATGTATTGAGCAGGAACAGGTGCTTTTGAATTAAATTAAAAAGCCTTTTTTCTTGAGTATCGAGAAAGCACACTCCTATTTCATTCTTTAAAGTGCAATCTCAAAATATAGTTTTAAACTTCCCCCTTTACAACCGGGGTCACTATGGGTCACAATTTTTTTCACCAGTATGTCTCATTTATCTACAAACAAAAAACAATGCCACCACGATCACTCAAAAGACTCAAGACAAACAAATTTTACACAATGTGGCTTTAAAAGACCTCTGATTCTCTGCACACTTGTCACAGGTGTGACATACTTACTTATCTATACTCACTGATTCGAATTTTTGTAAAGTGTTTTTGCCTTTTCCCAGTTTGTATGTGAACATCAAGTATATTTTGTGGTAAAACACCAAGTTTCATCAAAGAGATAACAAATTCTAATGGGACCACATTGGATTTCTTTTGACTGTTTCTTAAAAAGCCATAATTTGGATTTCAACTGAGGATTCTCACATATGGGAATTACTATTTTTATATTGTAAATATTTTTTTATATTTCATAGAAAATGTGAATATCTGGTTTGCATTTTGTAATGCAACAGATCTCTCAACTGCAGGTCTTGGTATAATCTTAATTAGCAATATGCAACAAGGTCCAATTAGAATTACAAAGAATTTATGAAATGCTTATTCCAAGGAACAAGTCAGTTTGTAAAGGCTTCATTATTTTTTAATTATTTGTGTACTTTGATTTAAAAATTGTTACCAAAACATGCTCTTTCTTTGCAACCATCAGCAGAACTCAGGTCTTAATGTAAGCATGTTCTCTTTATATATACATTTAACATGTAGAGATTTTAACATGCAGCTCGATCTAATATGTAATCACCTCATGTTACACCTTTGACTAACTGTGAACTTGAGCTTCGTACCCTGTAGAAAGGCCACCATGAAGTCAATGTCCTCAGTCATGTTTATGTTGTTTTCACTAATGTGGTATCATTTAGTCAACATTATACTAGGGCTGTCACTTTTTCAAAAACTCAAGTTCGAACAAATTTTGAAATGACCCGTAATTCGTTCGGATATATTCGAATTACAACAACAACAGATACGCAGCACTATTTTTGCCGGACGCCGGAGCACAACGCCGGTTAATTTTCAAAATAAGATACACAGTGCTCACAGCGGATCATATTTCCCTGCACTACACCTTGAAAACTACATAATGGGCAGAGGCAGGCCTAAAGTCAACAGGTCAGAGGTTTTCAGATGTCATTTCACCCCGTTGACACCGTGGACGAGGAGATGTCCATCATGGCAGTGCACCGAGATGTCTTCCGGCGGAGCTGCACCGCTCCGCACAGCAAACGCAGCCGGTGGGTATTGACGGACGGATGCGTGTCCGTTGCGGTCCATCTCGGTGCACTGCCATGATGGATATCTTGGATGACCTGTTGACTTTCGGCCTGCCTCTGCCCATTATGTAGTTTTCAAGGTGTAGTGCAGGGAAATATGATCCGCCGTGAATACTGTGTATCTTATTTTGAAAATTAACCGGATGTTTTATTGTATTTCTCTGCACGACTTCCTGCCCCGCACGATCTGCTCTGTGCTGAATTGCTGCGTTGTGCTTCGGCGTCCGGCAAAAATAGAAGTGCTGCGTATCTGTTGCGGAGGCCTCCGGAGTGCCGGAGCTGAGACGGAGCCGGAACGCAGCACTGCCGGAGCCGGTGGAAACACATACATTGACTAGAATTGAATCTAATCGGCTCTGTTGCCGTGCCGGAGCGGAGACGCAACCAACACGCATCTGGTGGAAATTGTGGGTTACAAAGTCGACAAACAGCCTTATCTTTGTTCGTAACTTTGCCATCCACGGCGTAGAACCCACAATACTTCCACACGCTGCTTCTCAGATGTTTTGGTGTCGTGATTGTCGGCTCAGGACGGCTTTGCTCGCTATTGTCCTCCATTTTCAGTGCAAAACAACACATTAACATTAGCTTAGTTTAGTGATAGGTCAATAGGGCATGCAATAGGTCAAGATGATAGTGAATTCTTTGAGCGCCCTCTGTTGGATCACACGGCGAACTACATCAAACGGTCTGATGCGCCTATAGAGACTGCAGCTTGCATTTCGAACAGGTAATTACAGCTCGAATATGAACTTTTCACCCCTCCATCGAACGAATGTTCGAAATTCGAATAAAAAGTGACAGCCCTACATTATACATTGTCTCATCAGTGGTAGTTTGAGTGTTGATTTTGTTAGTTGTATCATTTGGAAGCTAACATTTATTTAGCTGTGTGACGTAAAACTTTGATCTTTCACACTTGTATTTGTGCTAAATAGCAGATGCCAATTAAGGTCATGAACTCATTTTTAGCTGCAAAATTATTTTTCCATGAACTGAAATGGTGGCAAATAAAGTTTTTAAAGGTCATATTCTAAGTGTTGTTTTATTGATTAACTTGACATAACATTGAGTTTCACTTAATTTTAGTGTTCAATCCATGACATACATCACTTACTAAATATTATTAATTTGCCATTTTCATCAGTGTGAATGCTGAATGTTCGTGAGGACACTATTGTAATCCTAGGTATTCTTCTTCTCCTTTCTTCTTACGAGGAAATCATACTTCCCATGGGTGAAAACTCACCAAACTTTGCACAAAGGTCCAGTCTCATGCCAGATATCCTCAGCTGTAAACTCAAGCCAATAGTCCTGATGGTGGCGCTACAGCAAGCGTCTAAAGTTCAAAACTTTGAAAATTCAAAACAAATCAACCATACATGCTACAACTTCACAACTTTAATCAAACTGTACCCCAATACTGAAGAAACTTTTGTACATTTAAAGCTATTAAAAATTATGAAGTTCATCACTGTTTTTTTTTTTTTCAAAAACTGTAAAACTTCTTAAACCTATCTCCTCCCACAATTTTTGCTCAATTGACACCAAACTTGCTACAGAGCATCTTTAGACTGTCCTACAAAAACTAGGTTTCTCAGATTTTTGATTTATCAAAAATTGAGTCTACAGTGCATCAAAATGTTTGAATGGAAAACGGTACTATAAACATATATATGCAAATTCTTGCCAAATAAAAAATTACAAAATTCGTCATGGTAGATGATGTGTGGCAAATCTATCTCAAAAACTGAATTTTTGACAGCATTTTGAATTTTACTCTAATGCGAACAATTGGAGTCAATGTAAAAATGGCAATTTTAAACATCAGTTTTTTACTTATGGAGCAAATCAATCATTGTTACAAACAAATTACCAACATCTCCATGCTTTCTAGATGCAATATGTGTATTTTCAGATTTTTGTCTTAATAACTGAATTTTTTACAGTGGTTTCAAATCTGCCTTTCCATGCACGGGTGGCTGCTTCCCTACACAACAGTGAATGGCTTACTCAATTTGTGAAGCCACGGTTTAGTTGCCATTTGCCAATTAGCTCCGAGCGGTAGATGACCGCTTAGGTTCCAGAGGTTGCAGGTTCGAGCCTCAACTGGTGCAGAACCCACATTGTAATGTAATCATCTTCTTGTGCTCCAGCTTATTGCTTAAAATTGCCTGAGCGTGACTGATCACTGTGCAGCATCTTCAGTCTTTTATCTGCTAGAAAATCTGCCTTCTCATGCTTGAAAATAAACCAAACTTTGCACAAAGATCCAGTGTCAATACTTATAATTATTCTTACGATTCCATAAGAATAACTGGCTGTCTGATGCTTCTGCACACTTTCAGCCACAGAAACCATTCAAAGAGGAAGCCTTTAGCTACCACTTATACTTAATTAAATATTAAGCTTTTTTTTTTCAGATTTTTAATATGAATGTTGATTCAGCATTCACACAACTGTGGAATTCTCTTACTTCTGTATGTTTTCAGTTTACTACTCCTTTTGCATACTTTCACCTACAAAAAAAACATTAGAATATCAAAAATGCTGAGCTCTTTTAGGACATGTGTGTGCTCTTTAATCGACAAATCAATTTTCTTCTACTTATCACATAGTTACAATGTAACTATGGGGCAACTCTTTAAATCCTCTTAAACCTCCTCCACCTCAAAATGCTATTCCTACCATTCTCTCAGCGACAGACTTCATGTAAACTTATAAATTGGTTAAAAGACTTTGAACTGAATGTGAGGACAGGTTTGAACATGAGCAGAAATCTTGCTGAACCACGTGAGCTATTCAGTTGTATGGGGTTCATGAATGAATTAAAATGAATTAATTTATCATTGATGTATATGTGTGCCACTTGCAATTTGAATGAGGTTCCTTCCCCAAACAATAGTAAACTCTGTCTACAGGTGTGCTGACTCAGCAGAGATAACATAAAATAATAAGAGCCGATATGCCCGGGACAAAAATATTTGAAAGCCATACAGAATGCCTGAGAGCCTTATTGCATTATATCCTATTATAGCCTATTTTTATATTTTTGAAACATCATGTATCACCTGAATTTTGCATTTGTTTGCATAAAAAAGACATTTCCACCATAAATTGGTGCAGAAAAATCACCTGAATGCAGGAAATAAAGTGTTAAACACTTTCAAATTTCCTGCACACTGATATGTGTCCCTACCCCTACCAGGGAGTGAGAGGAGATGCTGAGGTTGAGGATCTTGGACAGCTCTCCCATGATCTCCTACAAAAACATTTCAACATGTGTGCAGAGCCAGAACGCATGGAAGTGGTTGTCTATTACAGAGGGACAGTGTGTGCAGGTGTTGCAGTGAAGCATTTTGTGGGTGGTGATATGAACTCTGTGAAGGGCCTTGTATTGAATTAGCTGAATTTTTGAGTTGGATGACAATGAGAATGTATTGTTACATATTGTCAGAGCTGGCTCAATTCTCTGACAAACAAACGCAAGAGGGAATGTAACTACAAATGATATTTATTTTACAAACGTAATCAACAGAGACTAAGGCTAACAAAATACAACAATCTATATCTGTAATGTGGAATGTCAGTAGTGACTGCGGGTGCATGGCTGTGTGTTGACTTGTATGTGTTGGATGCAAACTAAAGGGAGAAGGGACAACAGAAGAGCTGCAGGATCAAGCCAGGAATGGGAAGTCAAAAGAGAGACTGGGCGGATTCCGCAGGTATTCATAGCCGCAGCCCCACCCACTAAGGCACACACCGGAGGCCCATGAACAATCACGCTCTGAAACAGAAAGGAGAGAGGGCAAGCAAGACACCACACAGGCACACAGAGAGATCCAAACAACCCCACCCCACTTGGGGTTGTCACAATATGGTTTGCCAATCATTGTCTGATTGGCATTCAAGTCGGATGTCCATTTGTCCATTTGGATTGGAACAGTATTGTCATGATGGGAGAAGAGTTTGTAAATCTTTGATAATAGAATACAATTGTGATAGTAACTGGGGAGTGGAGTTGTCAAAGTTGTGGATATCAATTTTCTTTCTTATTGTCTCTTTTAAGTGTGTACTGGTAGTGCCAGTAGTGGGGTAGGTTGTATGTTTGTTTTACAAGGTTGAAGGTCATGAGAGAGCTGCCACGAAAGAGGTGCCGGAAAGTTGATGGGTTTTGTATTGATTTGAAACATGGGGTAATATAAAAAGAAAGAAAACAAGGGTGTTTGCGCTCTTATTACAAGTCCAAAGAAAAACTCACATCAGGTGTGTAGGCAAAAAATGTCAAGAAGAAAGCAGGCGAAGCTCGCACACTGATCAGAAAACTGGATCGTCCACTCCAGAGGTTGATGGATGTAGCATGTTTAATGGTCCATCAAAAATATACAAAAATATATAACAAGTGCTACTGAAACAATCTGGCCGAAATTGGAATAGGATTTTGCATGATTGTCTAACAGAAAATAATTTCACACAAAACCCAGCAGATCACTGTGTATGCCAAAGAGACAAAACATGGGAAGGTGATAATGATAATCTGGGTTGATGACCTGATAATTGCAGCTAGCAATGAAAAAGTAATGAATGATGTAAAAGAGATGCTTTCTGACAAATTTAAGATGAAAGATTTAGGTGTACTTAAGCATTTTCTTGGTATCGATTTCACTCAGTCTGATGGATGTGTAAAGATGTCACAGGAAACATACGTCAACAGGATATTGGAGAGGTTTAACATGCAAAACTGTAAACCCAGAGAAACTCCCTGTGATCAAAACTGTGCTACACAGAAGATGCTGTTAAAATGTGTGATGTTAAGATGTACAGAGAGGCTGCAGGCAGCCTTATATATCTAACAACATGTACACGTCCAGATTTAAGTTTTGTGGTAAGCAAGCTTTCACAGTATTTTTGTGAACCAACAGAGGAACAGTGGGTAACTGTGAACCATGTATTAAGGTACCTCAGAGGCACTACAAACAAGGAGTTGTGTTTCAGAAGAGACGACAATAAGGCGTTAGGTCTAGTAGCCTATAGTGATGCTGACTGGGCAGCTGACACCACAGACAGGCACAGCACCACAGGTTACTGTGTAAGCCTAAGTAAGAACAGTTCTTTAGTTTCATGGAAAACTAAGAAACAGCCTACAGTAGCGCTCTCAACCTGTGAGGCCAAATATATGGCTCTGGCCTCTACTATGCAAGAGTGTATATACCTAGAGCAGCTATTGGAAGGTATTGATGATTACAAATACAACCAAACAGTAGTGTATGAGGACAACCAGGGAACAATCGCCTTAGCCAAAAACCCTGTAAGCAGAAGAGGTGCAAACATGTGGATATTAAGTATCATTTTGTAAGGTCCATTGTAAACGAGGGGAAAGTGTCTCTGGTATATTGCACTACTGAAGAGATGGTGGCAGACGCCATGACTAAACCTGTCACTAAATTAAAACTGAAAAAGTTTGCAGGTATTTTGTTTGGTGTCAAAAAGAGTGGAAGATGCCCACAACTGTATTGTATTTTATTGTGTGTGAATTTCAGCAACCTGAGTGCAAGTGGGGGTGTTAAGAGGCATTCTTTTATGTTGTGTACTCAATTTGCTATGTGACTATTGTGTGACTGTTGTTTACTGAAGGGCAGTATTTTGTGTTCACCACAGTGAGGCGCAAGTCTACAAGTATGCTGCGTCATCACAGTTTTTTGTTTAGGCCATGCCCAGTCATGTTCTGTCAGAGGTCGGAGTTCATTCACTCCGTGACTTAAGAAAATGTGAGGTCTCCAATAAATATGCTGCACAGGCTAAAGATTATTATTGCCTCCGTCAGATTATTCCCCGAGTTCAACGCTGGTGAGGCTGCGGACCTCAACAACCAGCTAGCGGCTAGCTCTGCATCACATCATGTAAACTGATAGAATTAACCCATAAGTTGACAAAATATGGATAATATAAACATCAGCAGAGTGTAACATAAACATGAAATAACATCAACTCACGGTTTTATGGACGCACACACAGCAGAAACGTTCATCTGATGTCTCCATGCTCTGAACTGAGTTACACGTCTTTGAGGCATTCACCTACATAGGCAGTGTGGGATATCTGAGTTCAAATGCACAGCGCATGATCAGCGCATGATTAGGCAAAGGAGATATATCCATAGACACATAGACGCCGCATCGAGCGCTGAGCCGTACGTCAACGTCGCCGCCATATTGGATGTGGCAAGGCTGCTCTGTAAACTAATACCAGAAATTTACGTTAATGCCTTTCATTTATTCATTCACACACGCACTAATATACTTGGGAAACAGTTAGGCACCAAAAACAATGTATTTGATCTTCTCAGATGGCTAAGATAAGAACTTTATTGATCCCACACAGGAGTAATTCACCTTACATCGGCTATAGAGAACAAGGTAGTGCCGAAAAACAATGCACAGTAGCTTATACATTTATAGCCTATAGTATGTACATATATATATATATGTGTGTGTGTGTGTGTGTGTGTGTGTGTGTGTGTGTATGTATGTATGTATGTATGTTTATACATATATATATATATGTGTGTGTGTGTATGTATGTATGTATGTATAAACTTTCTGGGGAAAACCTGGTCTCATTAGGAGAGGCGGCATTCATCCCACTTTGGATGGAGCTGCTCTCATTTCTAGGAACCTGGAAAATTTTATTAGTAAATTAAATCCCTGACAACCCAGAGTTGAGACCAGGACAGAGAGATGCAGTCCTATACGCTTCTCTGAGCTTCTAGTTCACTTACCCAGCCATAGTTTCCATAATTTTATACCAACGGTGTCTGTCCCCCGACCACCTAAATTATTTAAATCTAAAATTAAACAAAGAGGAGTTGTGCAAAACAACCTCATAAAAATCAAAACCTCTTCTGTGACAGAAAGACAAAACAGGAGAATTAAATGCAGACTGTTAAAAATCAGGTCTCTTTCGTACAAAGTAGTGTTCGTAAACGAATTAATATCAGATAATCATATTGATTTACTCAGTCTCACTGAAACCTGGCTGTGTCAAGATGAATATGTCAGTCTAAATGAATCCACTCCTCCCAGTCATAATAATACATCCCTCGAGGCAGCGGCCGAGGAGGGGGAGTTGCAGCCATTTTTAACTCTAGTCTGTTAATCAGCCCTAAACCTAAACTAGATTATAATTCATTTGAAAGCCTCGTTCTTAGTCTTTCACATCCGACCTGGAAAACCTCACAGCCACTTTTACTTGTTATAGTGTACCGTGCTCCTGGCCCGTATTCTGAATTTATATCTGAATTCTCAGAGTTTTTATCCAGTCTAGTTCTTAAATCAGATAGTTATTATTGTAGGCGATTTTAACATTCATGTCGACGTTGATAATGACTCCCTGGATACTGTAGTGTAATGTTTTATGACTAATCAGGTAAAAGCCCTACTTTGCATAAATTGATTAAGTTGAATATAATCATATGGGGCCAGTTGTTCAAAACATTCAATCTGGATCAAAATTATCCGGATTTGGAAATCCCATTTTTTGCTACCCAGGTAATCCGTCTTACTTTTATGCTGGTTTTTCAAAGCAACATTGGATTGGATCAACCTGATCCAGATACACAGTTTTCAAGATTACCAAATCTGGATTACCAGTGCTCTAAATGGGACAACATATCACAATGTGGGCTACAACTATGTCAAGGACAACAGGAAGAAGAGCCAACATGGGGTCACTGTAAGTGTTTTTTTATTTTGAGACAAAACACAAAAATAACAAACATCCACTTCCATTCATAATTTCTTTTATGACCCCTCATCTGAGCCACAACAAATACAAAACAAATATACATTAACAAATACATTGTGGATATTTTGAAAACGTCTTAAATAAAAAGGCTAAATGTCCAATAGTTACAAAATAAAGAATGTTCAGGGTTCTTCCTCATTTTCAAGCTGTGCATTTAGGAGGTGGATCTGAAGTTTCACTTTGGTTTGCTGCAGTTTGGTCAGCTTGATCTGTTCGTCTGCCAGGAGTATCTGTGCTTCTGCTCTTTCAGTTTCTCGTTTGAAAAGTAATTCATAGGCATCATCATTATTATTTGGCAAAGGATGCTTCAAACCTGTTGTTCTTCAGAAATAGTGCTGAGATCCAGAATGAATGTTTCCTCTGCATTAGGAGGAACTGGCTCACTTTCCTCTACAATCGTAGGCTCACCATCCCTGCACTCATGTGCATATCCAAGCACCTCATGAGAGGGATTGGGAGTACATCAACCGAAAGGGGAGGCGCAGCATCAACATCCAACTTGTGGGCGACGCTGACCTCATCATCACAAACTGTGTTGTGAAGTGGCCTGGGTCTGTTCATGATGCACGTATCCTGAGAGAGAGTGCTTTATACAGAGAGCTCCAAACCAACCGACCGGATGGCATAATATTAGGAGACAATGCCTATCCACTCCTACCATGGCTGATAACTCCTTTTCTTGCAGCAACCACACCTGCGCAGGCACGCTTCAACACTGCTCATTGCAAAACAAGATGTGCAATTGAGCGTTTAAATGGAGTTCTGAAGAGACGTTTTGCATGCCTTAACTACTTGCGAGTGGAACCACAGGGAGCATGCAACATAATACTTGCGTGCATTGTCCTGCACAACATCGCTACCAGGCGCAATGTCCCTCTCTGTGATGGTGTTTATGATGCACCTGAGCCTGCTGAAGAACCAGACCAACCTCTGGCGTTATGTCAGAATGAGGGACTGACTGGACGTGTAGTCAGGGATGCAATTGTTAGACATTATTTTTGACAGTTTCATCTCTGATGATTGTTTCTTTGAAATGAATATACAGTGATGACAGAAACATTTAATATTTTTTTGTTGGTTATTGAAATCTGTTTGGGGGGATTGTTCCACGGTTTCATTGTTTTCACAAGATCAGTTTTTTATTTTATTTTGAATTTACTATACTGAAAGGCTTATTTGGTAGCCTATGTCTACTATATTTACCGTATCACAGTAGCGTTTAAACAAGTCAAGTGCAAAATATAAATAAAAGTATATACACTAAATGATACAAATGTATTATTTGACCAATTTTAAAGTTTTAGTACATTTTCTTCCTGAAATCCACCTTGAAATCCTACCCCCTGTTGGGATCAGGATAATCCTGTTGTTTTGGATCAAGGTTATCCAAATCCTATTGAAACGTTCTGAACAACACAAACTGAAGGTTTGATCCAGATTAAAACTAGGATTGGATTTCGTGATCTAATCCGATTTCAGAATCCTTCTTTCCCTTTTGAACAACCCATTTTCAAGATTTGATCCAATCCGATAACCAAAATCCGATCAGATTACCTTTGAACAACTGGCCCATGCTGATCAGATAAATGTGTTATCCTGCATAAGTTGATTAAGCCTAATGATTAAGTTGTGTGATATCTTGTATCCTGTGTAACCCAGAGAAGTGAATCATTGTTGTAAGCACACACACACACACGCACACACACATACACCTAGAAAACATGTCATATAAAGAACACACACATAAGACATTGTATCAACCACACACACACACACGCACACACACATACACCTAGAAGACACATCATATGAAACACATACACATAAGACATTGTATCAACCACACACACACATTTGCACACATACACCTGGAAACACATCAGATCATCATATCATATCTTGTATGGTTTAAAGCACACACACATAAAACATTATGCATCACCCGAAAATGTAACAATAAGACACACACACACACTCAAAGGTCTGTAAGTGATTGTGTGTGAATTCAGGGGATCATATTAAAAGAAAAGATCCCCGGAGCTCACATATCTTTTAAAAAATAAAGTGTACAGCAGATTGAAACTATTGGTAGAAAAAAGTTGGCATTTTCTGTCTTAGAGAGTAGAAGGCGCACCTGACCGAAACTACCAGAAGAAGGGCATCTTCTATCTTAGGGAGTAGAGGGTGCACCTGGCCGAAACTACCCGAAAAAGAGCTGGGTACTTTCCAGGGCCTTGAGGTTGGCCTTGAATAGGGGCCAGGTTGGTCACTACGGTTATGTCACACTAAGGGCAGATTTGGACAAAAATAAAATGTTTTCTACCAATAGAAATCGACTGCGATGGGAAGGAATAATGAAAGGAGGTGGAGATTTTGTCACATCTCCACAGGTTTAAAAGAGAATGTTCAATAGCAAATCTTCAGTCTATCTCCGGGGTTTGACTCATGAATTGATGTGTTGGTTGCCTGTGTAACACATTAAATTCAAGTTGCATCTGATTCTCCGTGTCTCCAGTGTATCTTTGAACATCCTTGAGTCCCAGTTAACTGAACCTAAGTTTATCAAGTGTATATGTGTAGGAGAGGAAGAGGGACAAAGAAGCTGAGAGCCGTCTGGCCCTGCAGGCTCTCCATCCTTTTTTTGACACTTCACTACCGCATTGGCGTCAGGGTGTACATGAACCCACTCACTGTTTTAACCATACCCTCGATCTAGTTCTGACGTATGGAATTGAAATTGATAACCTAACAGTCTTTCCACATAATCCCTCGCTATCAGATCATTATTCGCCCGGCCGGGCCCGTGGGGCTGGTGCTGCTGCGTCGGGATGGCAGGAGAGGGAAGCGCCGGGCGGAGCCTGCTCGGCAGTCACTGGGGGTGACGGCGTGCTCCCAACTCCTCTTCCCAGCATGGAGTACCGTTCTGAAGGAAGGGAAGCACAAGCCTCAGAAGCCCCAAAAAGTGTAATTGTGTAGGATATCTGAGTCACCAAACAGCTTAATTTCAGCGCTGCAAAATCTATATGTGTGTATATATATATATATATATGTATGTATGTATGTGTATATATATATATGTGTGTGTATATATATATATATACATACATATACATGTACACACATACATATATATCTCGATTCCGCCAAAAGAGTGCCATTTCCGTCCCCAGCATATTAAATGTATAAAAACAAGTAATAAATTAATACAAAATACATTCTATTATCAAACAAAGCACCATACACATGAATCATTGTAGAAATTAAAGATATATAATTTTTAAGAATCATAAAAAGGCATCCAAAGCACTAAAAGCACATAGCCTTTGTTGCCTCTCCCCGCAGCCAAACACTATATTGTACCACAATGAATAATGAATAAAATTCTTCTAAAATGTAATTTCTTTTGCATACAAGTGTGACTTCATATTCTATCTACACTTAAAAAACAAAATTGTTATAAAAACTTCATTATATTTTGGTTAAAATTCACATTTTAGTCCAGTCCTCAGGTTCTCACTCATTGCTGTTACCCAAACACATTCCCCCCTCTGAAAATTTTGGAACATTCCACCACTGACATGTTCAGCAGGAAGTGACATCATTTGGGTCTTCTGAAAGTCATGGGAAGACCAAAAGAAAGTTCTTTAATTTATTTTTCCTTAAATTTAATGATATTGTAGCTGTGTCAGAGACGGTAAGTCTCAAAGTTCAGTCCTGTTACCTAAATTATCTCTAAGACAGTATTTGTTGATATCAAAAGTAAAATATTCAGTTAAATCTTAAGAATGTGCTCTGTGTGCTCAAGCTATTAGCATAGATGCTAAGTAGCTAGAACTCACACAATTGCTAATTTTATGCTAAAAACTCATTGCTGTGGCAGTAACAGCAATGAGTAGTGCCCTCATGCCCTTTTATATTAATTAAAAGAATACAGTGAATGAATGTAAAGAATATAATGAATGGATGAATATTAATTAGCTTACATGATTCCATACATTTTAAATGAAATAGGCTAACTAAAGTTGTTGTCACCTGAGATCACCTGAGATCAGTTTATAATGTGAATTATAATTACAGGGAGTATTGAGCGCTGCTGAAAAGCAGCGGTGGTATCGAGCCAGGCGTGATGCAGATCCAGAGAGGAGAGAAAAATATTTAGAAAAGGAAAAGGAGAAGTACAAGAGAGATCTACAGTCAGGCAAAAGAAAGAACATCAGTGAATTCAGTGCCAGAGAGCAATGAAAACAGCGCAGAAAGTGGAGGGAGACTTACTACAGGAAAGATGGAAAGAGAAAGAGAAAAAAGGCACTGCAGGAACTCCTTGCCACTCCTCCACACAGCCCCGAGCCAGCTCTAGATGTGCAGCCCAGCTCCTCAAGGTTTAGTTTTAGTTTGTGTATGTGTGTTGTGTGTCTGTGTATCTTTCAGTATAGTTACAAAGTAGATAATGGAAACAAACAAGCTAACATACAGTACAGAAGATTTGATCAGTTCAAGTCACTGCAAAAGTTAAAAGAACCAGTACAATGATGTGCAGTTTCATCCAGAAGTATAAAAAGGTGATAAAGTGCTTTGAGAGGACTTAAATAATTTTTAAATAGGTTTGGTTATTAGATTCTAGATAATAAATAAATAAATAAATAAATATTCACTAAATTCATTTCTAAATAAGCTACAGACATTAATTAAACAGTGTAACTGAACACTGTAATACAATGCAATGTGTATTTATTGTGATGTACTTGTGTTTTAGACAACGTAACCAAGAACAGCGAAGGAGCAGGAGAACAAAATATAAGTTGAAACAAATTAAAGAGTTACAGGATCTTCTGAAGAAGGAAAGGAGAAATACAAGAAACAAGTTCAAAGGCTGAAAAGAAAAAATGACTATGTACAAAAGTACATACTCATTCCTGTTACCGATTTTCTTTCCTGTTACCAAATGTTTTTTTCTGATTATTCAATTGTTTCTCCAAAATTCAAGAAAATGCACTGTATTTTTACATTTATATTGGTTCCATCAGTTGTCTGATTGCTTAATGAAATACATGCTCAATCTTTGGATGATTTTTTTTTTTTTTAATGTTCTTCAAAAGAAAAGGTCTGATTTGCATTATTAAAAAAAAAAATACAACTCTGGTTTAAATATGGTATTTTTTGTCATAAATATTACTATTTCATCATGTAACCAACCATTTCTTCTACATTAACTCTTTTTCTAAGGGAAAACAATGTATCATGTATCTTCATCCCAGCGCAAGCGGCTCGTGAGGGACGCGGTGCGCTGGCACTCCTCCCGTTCTCCCCGCCTGGCGAGGGATCACACCCGGAGTCCTTGTGAGGGTGGCGGGGTGGCTGAGCTGGCTTGCTCCCCCGAAGACCGAGCGGACGCTCCCACAACCCTGGTCATCGGGGACTCCATCCGCATGAGGGAGGCGTTAACCCTGTCGTTCCCCGGAGCCACCGTTAGCGATATAACCGGGAAAATACCGGACATCCTGAGCTCCCATCCGCAGGCGAAAAGGATTATTATCCACGCAGGTACGAACGACATCGCCAGGCAACAGTCCGAACTTTTAAAGCAGGATTTTAGACACCTTTTTAACTCCATCTCACAGTCCCAGGAGACTGTTTTTATCTCCGGCCCCACCCCCACCTGCGGCAGAGGGATTGGCACCTTCAGTCGTAGGTTGAGCCTCAATACATGGCTTTCCTCCGCCTGCAGCTCCCACCACGTCGGCTTCATCAACAACTTTGATGTTTTCTGGGAGAGACGACACCTCTTTGGGCCAGACGGCCTCCATCTTAACAGGGCAGGTGCCCGCATGCTCTTGACTAACCTGGCATACGGTGATCAGCACGCAATTTTCCCCAAATCCGCACCAGCTGCTCTGTCCCACACCAATTGATGTCCCCCAGGTCCATGCTCCTATCCACTCAGTTCTACCTCTGACCACCATACACACAGTACCGGACTTGGACCTCATATTCACACCAACACCTCATCCATTCCGGTAATCATTACACAACATCAACACATCAGACACCGCCATACTCACTCTGTGAACCTCCATAACCTTCGACCACTCACAAAACACCCACAACCCACCTCCGTGATCAACAAGCCACCTGTCACCATCAATGTGGCACTTTTTAATGTTCGCTCTCTTTTAAATAGAACGTTTTTAATGAATGACGTGATTTTAGATAATAAGTTAGACTGTCTTCTTTTAACTGAGACATGGCTTGGCACTGACGCACCTGTTGTACTCACCGCCTGCCCACCAAATTTTAATTTTTTGTTTTCTACTAGAGAGGGTAGAAGAGGAGGCGGGACGGCATCCATTACAAGTGACACACTGACCTCAAATGGAGTGTCTTTTAACAGTTACAAGTCATTTGAGCACCATGCCTTTACTTTTAGCAGCCCTCCGATTCTTTGCATCACTGTTTACAGACCACCCCATCACTCTAGTTCTTTTATCAGCGAATTCTCTGAACTTTTATCAATCATTCACACCTCTTATAGCAGGATTTTAATAACTGGTGATTTTAATCTACACATTGATGATACCTCGGATCCAATATCCAGAGAGTCTTTAAACCTTTTAAATTGTCTTGATTTTAAGCAGCATGTCACAAAGCCAACTCACAACAGAGGACACACCCTGGACCTGGTCATAACCCATGGCCTGTCCATCGGTGTGTCCTCTGTTGTCGACCTGGCTGTGTCTGACCACTACTGTGTATTTTTTAATATCACCAGTTTTAACCAGGAGGAGGCCCCGGTGAGAACAGTGAGGAGGCGCTATCTTACTTCTGAAGTGGCTGCAAATTTTATTGAGATTTTACAGAGCACTCCTGCTGAAATTTTACCTGCACCTTGTGATTTTATCATTGATAATTTTAACAGTAAACTGAAGTCAGCTCTCGACTCAGTAGCTCCACCTGTATACATATACATATACATATACATATACATCACCGTGTCTCCTGATGACACAGGGCCAATTAATGCCCTTTTTAACTGCATTGTAGACATCAAGTCATGGATGGCAGAGAATTTCCTACAGCTCAACCACAACAAAACTGAGGTTTTAGTTATAGGTCCTGAAGGCCAGAGAGAGAAACTTTTACCAAAACTACAGGATCTTAAACCAACCCAATCAGTAAAAAATGTAGGCGTGACTTTTGACTCTGAGCTGAATTTTATCCCACATATCAAAAATATAACGAAAATAGGTTATTATCACCTAAAGAACATAGCCAGAGTCTGCCCGTTTCTCTTTCAGGCCAGTACGGAGGTGCTAATGCATGCTTTTATCTCCTGTCGCTTAGATTACTGTAATGCCCTGCTCTCTGGTCTTCCCAAAAAGAGTATTTTAAATCTCCAATTATTACAAAACTCAGCCGCACGCGTGCTGACGAGGACCAGAGGGCGGGAGCACATTACACCGGTTTTAGAGTCGCTGCATTGGCTCCCCGTCTGCTTCAGGATCGATTTTAAGATTCTCTTACTGGTTTTTAAATGTCTTAACGGCCTTGCGCCCTCTTATTTATCTGATCTGCTTTTACCATATCAACCCTCGCGGACCCTGAGGTCCTCTGGCACTGGCCTTTTAACCATACCAAAACCCAGAACAAAAACCCATGGTGAGGCAGCATTTAGCTACTATGGCCCCCACCTGTGGAACAGCCTGCCGGAGAGCCTCAGGACTGCAGAGACTGTTGATATTTTTAAAAGAAGATTAAAGACACACCTTTTTAATCAGGCTTTTAACTAATATTTTAAACTCTTCTTATGTTCTTATCTGGTTCTGTCGTATTTTATGTTGCTGCTTTTATGTTGCTTTTTAAGATGATATTAATCTTAATAATTTTCTGTTTTTATTTATCACTGGTACTTTATTTATTCTATTTTATTTATAATTTTACGTATTTTATTTTTGGTACTGTATTTATTTTATTTTGTTTATTCTTTTAGTCCTATTTTATGCTTTTAGTCTTTAGCTTTTAACTCCAGTGTTTCCTCAGGGGGGTCCTCCACAATGGGAGCTGTGTCGGGTCTGCTAGTGAGGGTGCTGTCCTTGGGTCCCTTCAGCCCGGCCAGCTGGTGGTTCCTCCCTTCGATGTGGGGGTCCACCTGTCTGTCGGAGTCGGGGGGCCTGGGTGCTGGTCCCCCCGATGGCACGGCCTGCTGCTCCTCCCAGTGTGGACGACCCCAAAGGTGGCGTTTCCTTGATCCTCAGTGCCATGCCATGTCTCCCTATTGTGTGTGAGATTGTGTGTGTGTGTGTGTGTGTGTCTAGTATGGAGGGTGGGAGGGAGGGGCTTTCTTTGTAACTGTTTTTCTTTCTTGTGTTAATTGTTTTTAATTCTGCAAAGCATTTTGTGTTGCATGTCCATGCAGGAAAAGCGCTCTACAAATAAAGTTGATTGATGTGGTTGATATTCTTTTAAACATGGTTTTAAAATGGCATTTGAGTTTTGGTAACAGCACAGAAAAAAATGCAATGATAATAAACTTTCGAAAGTTGCAATAAATTAAATAAAGTAGCCTGAGATTGACCAGTAGTCATTTTGAATGAGTAAATGTGTATATTACTAAATTCTATGTTGAAATGGAATGAAAAATGAAGTTTAATTTTGAAGAGTTGTAATGAGCAAATGGCACTCTTTCGGCGGAATGAGTGTACACATATACATATATATATATATATATATATATATATACATACATATACATATACACACATATACATATACACACATACATATATATATATCTCTCTATATATATCTGTATATACATACATACATACATATACATATACTGTATATATATATATATATATATATATATATACATATAGATATATAGATATATACATATGAATTATGTGTATATATACTGTGTATTGTTTTTCGGCACTACCTTTTTCTCTATAGCTGATGTTACGTGGATTACTCCTGTGTGGGATCAATAAAGTTTTTATCTTAGCCATCTGAGAAGATCAAATACATTGTTTTTGGTGCCTAACTGTTTCCCAAGTATATTAGTGCATGTGTGAATGAATAAATGAGAGGCATTAATGTAAATTTCTTTGTAGAAAGGCGCATTATGAAATTAAGTCCATTCACTTGTATTAGTTTACAGCACAGCCTTGCCACATCCAATATGGCGGCGACGCTGACGTATCGTAGCAGCGGGGAAACCCACTTGATGCGGCGTCTACGTGTATATGTCTATGGATATATCCACAGAACGCAACCAGCTTCCGTTTTTTTGTGCAACACTTCCGGTCCAGCACTCTTACCACGGTGTATGGGAATCGCCTTGTTGTTTACCTTGCTGAGTTTAGCTATAGATCACATTTTTCACGTCACTATCACCGTTTAGACTAATCTGATGTTTGTACAGTCTATAAACACAATGACTGAACAAACATTACTATTTCTGTGTGTGTAATTAATAGCATGGTTATCGTAGATTAGCTGGGCTAACCGTTAGCTGTTAGCTGTGTCTGTAATAACTCACTAAACTCACAAAGTGGCACGTGAAAAAAATATTTTTTCCAGCGGATGTCTTAGTTACAACAAGGGCATTAACAGAAAAGTCAGTTTGTTGACGCGTCGGCATCAGTGGCACAAGTTGACACCCCCCGGGAGGAGTTGACAAGTCGTGTGTTTTTTCCTTCTCTCTCTCTCTCTCTCTCTCTGTGCGCTTACGCTACTTTATCCTTGACTAAGTGAACATACTCGGGCGTACTATGGTACTATGGTCTGTATTTTTCACGGACGTCCGCAGAGTATGTTCGGGCCTTCACAGACACACATCACGTGTGGAGATACTTCACTTTCCTCCGCTGTGTCAATGTGATGACGTCATCAAATGACTTGTCGACTCGACTTCGACTTTATTGACAGATAAGTCGACGTGAAAAAAATCAAAGTCGTAAATGCCCTAGTTACAATATGATTGAGCTAACTGGAGTAGTTTCATGTCGTATCCGACAAAAGGAGGCTTTTAGCAGATGACGTCCTGATGTTAGCTTTGCTGCTAGTGTTAGCTGTCCCTGTCAGCTGCAGCCACTGATGCTTTCTAGAAATTGTGATTTCCGATAACTGAATAAATACCACTCATAGCAACACAAGACTGCTTTGCTAGCTCAATCATGTTGTAACGGCTGGATGGTTGATGCATACATGCTGATTTGGGTGCTATCAGAGCCGATCCACGCATCACTATGGCTTAATGATCAACTCAGTCAATTAAAACAACCCTTCCTGTGTTAGGAGTGTATGTCGCTGACAGAAAGAAAGAAAGAAAAGGGAAAAAAAAGATAGAAAAGCAGCATACACCTCGCATATTTATTTTTCACAGTTCAGCACACGTTTGGCTGGCATGCAGAAGCACTGTCTGTGTGTCTGTGTGTCGAGGGTGTGAGCCGCAGCTTCAGCTGCTCAGATAGAGAGGCTGTGTAGCCCGGTGTGTTTTTTTCGCTGATTCGGTTCTGCAGGTTCTCTGCTGGTACACTGGAGACGGGGATCAAGCAGTTTGTCTCACTCAGGATAGATTGTGCTTTTTTGGTTCATAGTTTTTGATTGACATGCGATTTATTTGCGTTTAGAGGGAATAAATTTCTGTTATAACGGAAACGTGGGCACAGTTATCTATATAAAATACACAGACTAACTAACTAACTAACTAACTGATTGACTAACATAAACAACTGAAAATTGAAAAAAATTAGCTTGCACCGTTAGCTCCGGTAAGGGAAAGCATGAGGGAAAGCGGCTGACCGGAAGTCACGCACAAAAAACGGAAGTTGATCACTATTTACTTCCGTGTTTGAAAATAAAGTGCATACCCAGGGCCGTGCCGCCCATAGGGCAGGTTAGGCAAATGCTATAGGTGCCAGCATGCCAGGGAGTGAGGTGTTTTTTGTTGTTGTTGTTTTTTTCTTCCCCATTCTATTCAAAAAATTAGACAAGAATACACTACAAAATAGCAACAGTACATATAGCCATACATCTTTAAATAATAATGAAATAATATTTCTAATTTAAATTTCTGCCTGCCTGGCATCCTTCTGCCTCTCTGGCAAGCAGCACCAATTTCACCACGGTCCCTGACCGCACCCCTCCCTCCTCCCCCCGCTATCTTCCGTCTTCTGTAATGTGATGCTGCTGAGTGATAAACTGACAGTCAGGTGCCATTGCCATGAAGAGGCTAAAGCTCTCTGGGGCGCAGTACAAAAACAAAACAAAGAAGACAAGGAGAAACGTGAACAAGACCGAGGTAATGATGTGATGTGATGAAACACTTCATTTAAAATGGTAGAAACACAACGTAAGTTACAGCTACTGAAGCACTTGCAAGCTAACGTCAGCTCATTAGCCGCTAATGGTTAGCGGTTAGGCTAGGCTGCTACTACTACGTAACATCAGTGTTACTGTGACTTCATTAGCCACTTGTTTTAGGAATTCTTTCAGTATTCAGCTAGAGTTAATGTCATTTAATGTTGCTCCCATCTTAGAGAAAGTTGGAAAGAAAGACTCAAAGTGTTTGGGGGAATGAATAAGCAACATAATTTAATATATTGGCCTAACTTTTCTTTTAATGTTTAATGTTAGTGTGCTGCTGCACCACTCACTGTTTACCAGCCAGGCATATATTCATATACTGTATATTTATGTTTTCCAATTTCCAGATTTGTGCAATTTGTGATGTTACAGTTGCATTTTTTATATTTTGGCTGTTTGCTGTGTTTAAAATGTCATTAGATCAAGACAGGCTGTAATGATAGGTGCTATTATGGTTATACCATGATGGTTTCACAACAGTTATTTGATTAATATATTGTAAAAGCCCAGTTTGTCAAATATATGCATCTCCTCTTTTTAGATGCACTTCTGAAGTATTTGTGCCCCACCTCTGCAAATCCTGGGCCTACTAATGTAACTGCAGCCACCTCATCCACCTCATCACCAAGTGACGCAGCCTCAAGTGCATCTCCCTCCCACACACAAACTGCAAGTGGAGAAATAAGATTATTTAGAGAATGTAGACTATTAAAAGATTAACAAGTTGTTTTTTTATTGTGAACTGTAAGTTAATATAACTTAAGTAATGTTCATGTTCTTTATTGTAATGCAACATTTCTTTAATAATTAATAAAATCCAGACATTTTTTCAGGAAGTTTTTGAAATGTTTCTTTAGTAATTTTTGAAAACCAAGGTTTGAACCGAACTGTGGGGGTGCCAGCAAATATCTTGCCTAGGGTGCCAAATTGGTCAGGCACGGCCCTGTGGATACCCATATGGAAAAGATATAGATAAATCTTATAACGTTTGTATATCTTTTGTCTGAAACTTGTATGTAATGCATACAACAGTGAAACCAGATATAAGATCCTTATTAAATTTGTACAAAATGAAACTTGTATGACTTGGGTACTTATAAGAACATTATATGACAGTAATTCCACATACAATATCCTTCGCAGAAAAATGTAAAATCAAACTTATATGAGTTGGACAATAATCAGTGAAACTAAACTCTTGTAAGTATTATAGAAAACACTTTCAAGATTTACTTGTGGTGCCACAAACAACATAATCTGATAATAAAATTGAAGGGAAAAGCATATGAGTTGACTGAAAGCAGGTTTTCAACATGTAATGACAAAGGACTGTTAAAATGTTGCTAAGTTTAGCATTTTTGCAAAACCAGGGACCATATTCTTCTCTCTAAACGAATTAATTTTCCTAAAATTATTACATGGGTAATATTGTTTAACATTTTAGGAGCAATTATATCCAATAAGTTAGGAAAAATGATTAAATCAACACAGCAAATATTCAAGATCCCTGTCGAATGTGTTCAATGTAACGCAGAGATTGAAAAAGACTATTCATCCCATTCTTGTAGAAATAGTTATATATATATACTGTAGATGCAACTCTTAAGAGGTGGCAGGGACCCAACCCTCCAGCATTGGCATCACAATCAATGCCAAGATCACAGAGCTCCGTGCCAAAAGTAAAGCATCCCCTTAAATTGAGCTTTGTTGCTGTTTGTTGTTTGTTGTGTAATTTCAGTACTCAGATTGTTGAAAACAAACACACTGCTCCATGTGAAATGATTATTGTTCAGCAGTGGTAAATATTAGTCAATATAAGTGACTATGCCTAATTTGTTTTGCGAATAAAGTTCGTTGAATTAAAAATTTGCCTAACAGCCATTTTTTCAGTATTACAGGTATTGAAAGACAACATTTATAGACTGCATTTATGTAATTTGCAATGGTAGAAAGTAGTTGTTCTGGGAGCTGACCAAGCAGTTAGTACATTGCTAGTTTGTTACACAGTTTGATCCAATTGCAGGAGTAAAGGGACAAATCAGTCTTGTCACTTTCATATGTGAATCATGTGTTTCTTATGAAAGAAACTTATATGAAACTGACTGTATAGATTCATATATATATAAAGTATGTATTTTTTATAATCTTATTTCAAATTTCATAGGCTGACATTTAAGAATTCTTATAGAAAAAACATAAAGAAAACATAGTTTATCATGACATTATATCCCTTAACATACAAAAAAACTATACTGTATGTAATGGTACATATTCATATATGTTTTTATTGCCTACTGGTTTTTATTAAATGACATATAATCAGCTCAGTGGCCTAGTGGTAGAGTGTCCGCTCTGACACTGGGAGGTTGTGGGTTCGATCTCCGGCCGGGTCCCACCAAATGTATGATACCACATGATTCCCGAGCACGGCACCGCTGCTGCTCACCGCTCCCAAGGGATGGGTCAAATGCGGAGAACAAATTTCACACACTCAGGTGTGTGACAATCAGTGGAACTTGAACTTTTAATGAGCATAAATAAAGCATAATTCCCCTGCAAAATATATTGACTTTACATACAGAAAACATATATATAATGGTGTTTGTTCATATATGTAAAGCATATGTCTTTAAAACAGACATATAGAAAAAACTGCAAAAATTATATGTAACATGTATGGAAAACATACTTTGACATGTACTTTCCTTATATACAGCATACATAGATTTCACATGATTCTTATGTAATTCTTTTTATTTTCTTGTATGAAAAAAAATGCAAAAGTGGCCACTTTCAAGAGTAAATCATATAAGCCTTAATGATGCACAATACATAAAACATACACTGAAGGTGATGGAACTTCTTATAAGTTTTTTTCTATTTCTTTTTCATATGGGTAGGAGGGAAACATGCACAGGTCCATCAGGGTTCCCACGCCTCCTGGAAAACCTGGAAAATGATTGACCAATTTTCCAGTCATGGAAAACACTTGGAAAATGAGAAAAAAGTCAAATGTCCTGGAAAAGCTTGAGTTGTCCTGGAAAATTATTTTTCCTCCCTCTGCTTCTCACTGCCTTGTGGGTGAACGCAAACGGGTTAAACATTTTACACATGTATGTCTGTTTTCAGCTGCCTTTAATGGGCAACATTGAGCTGTAGCGCTTCTCTGCTTCATCTCTGCTTCTAGCCGGCACAGCTTCCCACGTGACGCTATCAACCAATCAAATTGCTTATTCCCTTAGAACAGTTCTGCTGCCCAGTGTTTCCATATGACTTTGTTGCTAGATTTACCGACTTTTCAGAGCCACGTAAGGATTTATTTTCTCCAAAGAAGCGCCAAAACTAGCGAGTTTCAGTGCAAGAGTGTTGCTGTATCGCTGTACATCTAGTGTGAGGTTTTTCTCCCTCTCTCTGCGGAGCTAGTGGGCGTGCCGTCACTTTTGGCTGTGTGCTCGGAGATGAAATACATCTCTGGTTTCAGTAGAGCCGCAGCGACCATGACGACAGCTTCGAGATAGCGACGGGTAACAGGTAGTCTTACTGGGCCACATTTCACTCAGTATTTCATACTTGCTCCATTGTCCGACAGCAGAAACAGAAAATATGTGAATGAGATAAACTTCATTAGGAATTCACCTCTATTAAAATACTGTGTAAGTGCACAGAGAGCAGAGCTCCGACTTTTCATGCAGTTTTTAGCTAGCTACTGTGCAGTGAAAGTAATTTATATGTCAACATCCAAGTGAGATCTTATATATCCATGAGTGAGATGCACACAGACCACAGCGAAGAGGCACACCCCTTAGCCTAAATGAGGAAAGAGGGCAGTGAAAACTGAAGACTTGCATGTTCATTTGAACAATGTTGTTAGCATAAATGAATAGGATTCAACATGGCTAAATTAATAAATAGAATAAGTATAAAGTGATAACCATAAATGTATAATAGTAAGACAGTACATAAAAGCCAGACTAAAAAGATAGCTAGCAAACAATATTTATGTCTGAGAGTTAGAAATAAATATATTTCAGGTTCAATATGATACTGTGGTGCTAGCTAGAGATATTAGTCATCAACCCTGAATCTTGTTTCTTTGATGACTAGAGTAACCCAAAATGACCAATACTGGAACAACAAAATGCAATTTAGCATCTAACTAGCCTATGTGTGAAATAAGCAGTATGACACTGACATTGCTTTGTTTTATATTGACCTTTTTGCACTGCAGGATAGGATTTGATTTTGATATTTATATTTTTTATTTATTTTGGGGGCGGCACGGTGGTGTGGTGGTTAGCACTGTCGCCTCACAGCAAGAGGGTTGCCGGTTCTGTGCGGAGTTTGCATGTCCTCCCCGTGTCAGCAGTCCAAAGACATGCAGTTTGGGGACTAGGTTAATTGATTACTCTAAATTGTCCGTAGGTGTGAATGTGAGTGTGAATGGTTGTTTGTCTCTATGTGTCAGCCCTGTGATAATCTGGCGACCTGTCCAGGGTGTACCCTGCCTCTTGCCCGATGTCAGCTGGGATAGGCTCCAGCCCCCCCGCGACCCTCAAGAGGATGAAGCGGTTAGAAGATGAATGAATGAATATTTATTTTTGCAGTGATTTTGATTTTTACTTTAAGAATGCAGGTGTCAGATGCACAAGGTAAACTGTAAGTAAACAGTAAACAGATGAACTAAAGAAAATTGTTTTGGTGATTTATTGAACATATAAAAATATTTTGTGGAGAAAGTACAAGAGAGAAAGAGGGAGAGGAATAAACATTGAAGCAATCTGGTTAAATGTACAAAATATAAGGTACAATTGTAGAAAATAACACTTCTTCAAAGCTTGGGGGTGGAATTTATTAGTGTATGTTGTGATAACTTGACTCGTACTGTAGCAGCTGAAAATGTCCTGGAAAAGTCCTGGAAAATAATTTCAAGAAAAGAGTGGGAACCCTGTCCATGTCATTGGTCCGACAGCCCATTAGTTCTACACCCCGTTAGTCCGACTGTCCGTGGTGCTTAACGGCTCGCGGCGGGTGTATGGTGCGCTGCGATCGGCTCTGGGTCAGCTGGGAAAGGCTTGAGGCAGAGCAGGCTCATGGCTTATATGTTTGTCTCTTTCTTTTTCATTTTAACCCACACCATGATCTTTTCCTGACCCTAACCAAGTGGTTTTTGTGCCTAAACCTAACCAGACCTTAACCACAGGGCATCACGATGATTTCGGAACGGACTTCGGAACAATGGGTTTAGTGTGGTCGGAACAATGGGCTGTCGGACCAATGGGCTGTCGGACCAATGGGCAGTTCCCAACATGCACAGAGGGACGACCTTTTGTACAGATGGTTTTGTGCAATCACAGTGGCATTGCTGTTCCAGACTGCACATTATTCGCAGCTTAAAGGACAACTTCGGTACTTTTCAACCTGGGCCCTATTTCCCCATGTGTATGTGTGCGTATGATTCATAGGTACAACTTGTTCTAAAATTGGTTCAGTATTGAGGGAGCTGGATGCAGGGGGCAAGTGCGTCCCGTATTAGTTTGCGCATTAACAGTCCTTTTTTCGCCACTGACCGGTTCAGATTGCCAGTGTTATCTCTGTAGATAGCATACTAAACATTTCCCTTACCCTTCACTTGCTCTGGGCTGTGACCAGGGCCGGATTAAAGCACCATGGGCCCCAGGGCTAACCACTTTTTCAAGACCCCCCACACCACCGCCACCCGGAATACATATACAATACATAAAATAATGTATCGAGAATCACTGCAGTACAATTTTGACTGTAACATCATACTTTTAATGTCAAAGAAATGTACAGATATTGTATATCTCTATACAGAAATTGTATTAACATACTCGTACGTGCACATTTGTATATATGTATGTATGTGGGCATGCATACACCCACACACGCACGCATGCATGCATATGTGTGTGTGTGTGTGTATGTATGTATGTGGGCATGCATGCATACATTCATGGAAAGCTTCATCAAACATCACCATTCAAAAACAAACATCCAGTATTACGCACAGGTAGGCTACAGTACAAAAATGTCAAAAACAAGTGTGCTGCACTCCTCTCAAAAACAAAACTCATGGCCTACAACGAACACAGCCTGCAGTGCATCCTTTCACGCACAAGACCAGATCAGTCAATTATCAACGATGGCTAAAATTTCAGCCTAAGTGGCTTCCTCCTGGCTTTACGTGTGGCAAAGTCCTTAATCAGAGGAATAAAGTCCAGTGCTTTAACAATGTCACTTTCCAGGGACATCAGTGTTAGGTGGTTGAGTCTCTTTTGTCCCACAGTAGAGCGCAGACTGTTCTTGACAAGTCCAAGTTTTGAAAAGGAGCGCTCTCCAGAGGCATTGGTTACAGGGAGAGTTAAATAAATTCTTAAGGCTATATCCATATTTGGAAAAACTGATGACAAGTCCATCTTCTTATTAGTTGAAGGAAGCCCCGCGCACATATAGTTTCTTTTGTTCTGATGAACTCTCTGAGCTGTTCTATTTCATAAACAAAGTCCGCTTGTATATCTGAATGATATTTTTTCTGAAGCTCTGCAGCAGCTGAACGAAGTTCTTGAGATGAGAGGATGTGAATTTTATTCAGAAATCCAAAGATGCTACTCAGTGCATTATAAGATTCATACCTCCTGTCCAGTTCAGCTACAAGTTTATCAATGATCACATTGAAAACATCCACTTTGAATTTTTGTTGCCCTGTCATTGATATTCCTACATCTGGCTCAGATGACTCATTTGGACTTTTTTTTACGCCGTCTCCGTCTGTCTGTGTCGGCTTTGTATGTGTCTGTGACATCTGATGACAGCTCTTTTGTGGCAGACTCGAACCTGTCAAACTGGTCCCGTAGGCCTGATATAAAATCCCTCAATGAAAGTACCAATTCCACGGCACTAGAGAGATCAAGATCAACGTCTTGGAGTTTGGTGCTTGTTTTCTGGACACGCTGCAGTACAGTGTCCCATAGATTGCATAGGAAAGCTATTTCTAGCTGTTTGAAGTTTGAAGGCAGCAGTTAACTGCACTAACTCCAACTAAATATAGCGTATGGGCAGCACATGGTACCCATTCAGCCAGTGGGTTGATGTTCCTTATTCGCGACTGCAGGCCTTTATAAAGTCCTGACATATTGCTGGCGTTGTCGTAGCACAAAAAATTTGATATTTTGGAAATGTTGTATGTGGACGGGGCCAAATGGCGACATAGCGCCCCCTAGAAAATTTCATGCCTCGAGCCCCGCCTGTGGGTTTCACTTGCACGCATGAAAATTGGGGGGCTCATAGAATATGCCAAGACGCACAAAAAATCCTCTTGGACCCATGCTGTAAACCCAACAGGAAGTCGGCCATTTTGATTTGGATTTTTGACATGTTTGAACAAACTCCTCCTACGGATTTCATCCGATCGACTTCACATTTGGTGCAGATCACCCTGAGAACATGCTGATCAAAATTTATTAAAAGCTTATCTCTATGTCAATGGGCATGACCGCTAGGGCATGACAAATTTTGGTGACTTTTCGTTTTCTCGCCATCGAATTTCGAACAGATCTCACGCGCACATATTTCAGCAGCTTCAAACTTGCTGGACATGATGATGGCTCCGCCCTGAACGGCCAGATATATTAATATCCCACCTTACTCATAGCGCCCGCCGGTGGTAACAGGAAGTGACCAGTTTTTACTTTAACATGTACTGATGACACAAACTTGACCGTATCAACTTCATTCCACTTCTAATGCATGCAGAACAAGTTGGTGAAGCTACCCTATAAATGCTGTGAAGCTACGTCTAATGGTGTCCATGTGGCAGCGTGGCGAATATCGACCCCTCGCCACTAAATATGTTTGGCTTTTTGATGTCTTCAATGGCATCATCTCCTCATTAAAATTGATACACAGGTCAAAAATGGCGAGCTCTTGCATCTGATAGGGGTGCCACCCATTGGGGGGACAAAATGCCTCTATAGCGCCCCCTTGAAATTTTCAAAAACCCCTCCCCATAGGGTTCGAAGATGAAAATTGGTACATATGTGCATGTCACCCAGACGCACAAAAAAGTCTCTGACACCAATGGTCTACTCCGAAGAGGAAGTCAGCCATTTTGATTTAAACATTTCATTTTGGTGGCGATTTTGTGATTTTGACACCTTGTATTTTGACGAACTCCTCCTACATATTTTGTCCAATCAACTTCAGATTTGGTACAGATCACCCTGAGACCTTGCTGATCAAAAGTTATTAAAAGCTTTTCTCTATGTCAAGGGGCATGGCTGCTATAGCGCCACCCTCGCCATCAAATACCTTTGGCTTTTTGATGGCTTCAGTGGCATCATATCCTCATGAAAATTGATACACTGGTCAAGAATGGCGAGCTCTTGCATCTGATACCTTTAATTGTCAGTGCCTGCTGTTTTTTTAGATCGTTGGGACAGAGCTGTCCGCTGAAATGGAGGTGAAGGATACAGCCCCCTCTCTCCCTCAAAACTAATCAAATACACCATCAAATGACTCCAAAACGTTCTAGTGGAAAACACATGGCTTGCGCATTCCCCACGCTATGAAATAATAACGTATAATTAAGTAACATTACGACACATGAAGCAAATACTCTGAACTACTTTCTTGAGTAAACCACTGGGCGGAGTGTCACAGTGTGCAGCTGAGACAGTGCCGTTGTTATTGCTTGTAGCCATTTGCGGTATCGTCAGCTGCATACACCAGAAAGTTTGAAGAAAGTTTACAAGTGTTTTTGTAAATCATGGTTTACACATGTATTGTAAAAGGTTGCGGTAACAAGCCGAAGACATGGAGCAGAGTGACGTTTCACGTAGTACCAACCAAAAACTACAGACAGGATGAAACAATGGCTATTTGTGCTGGACATCGACCCCCACACGCCTGTGGAGACGGTCCGGAAAATGTTTGTTCCGCCAACTATTTTTAACCAGAGGACTACACTGAAAAGATGGAGCGCAGAAGCTCAGGAATGGTTCAAACACTTTTCTTGAAAGATACTGTCGGCATCACAAAACGAGCAGACGTGGTAAGTGACCGTTGTGAATTTTGCTCAGCTAAAATGCAAATGTTGTTGTGGTTATGTTATGGATAAGTGCTTGCCCAGAGCATATAGTGAAGTGACTGTCGTTAGTTCTCATTGTTGGGAATAAACAGACTGCTTGGGAACATTTTATGTTGTTCCCTCAGGAGTTGTGGTGATTTATGAGTATGGAGTTAGCATGTTCTCCCCGTGTTCCGGTGATTATTTTGAGGCGTACTCACGTCTCATCCCACCATCAACATACCGTATTAACTCAATTTAAAACCGGGCCCCTATTTGCAGCCGGCCTCTTTTAGTAACCGGGTCTAAAAAAAATTTAATAAATAGACGCCGGCCTCTTTTATAAACTGGAGGTGTTTATTTGACGTTTTGGTATTTATAGAACGCTAGACCCAGATTACACACACATACACAGAGACGCACATCCACACACACACATAAACTATCATCCAGGCACATGCGCAGCTGCACACTGTAAACAGATAACATGGCGACAAGACTGAATTCAGTGTTAATTTAAAGCTAGAAGTTTTGAAATATTCCGAACAAATGTCGGGGGAATACGCCGTGAGGCATGTGACGCCTGGTTGGCAGAGGAGGGCAACAAGACCTTCACAAAAGGTGGGAACATGAGAGCAGCTGACAAACGCACCATCGTGAGCTGGGTCCAAGCAGCCTGGGCATCGGTGGACGTGGACCTCATAAAGCGATCATTCAATGCGAGTGTAGTGTGTTTGCCCTGCACTGATCAGGGACGGTTGAATGGGGGTCACAGACAGGAATAAGGTGGAGGCTCATAGTGCTC
Source organism: Epinephelus awoara (assembly GCA_035609425.1). Classification (NCBI taxonomy): domain Eukaryota; kingdom Metazoa; phylum Chordata; class Actinopteri; order Perciformes; family Serranidae; genus Epinephelus; species Epinephelus awoara. The sequence goes on along the minus strand of CM069302.1, from coordinate 42,633,011 downwards.
TGCAGCACAAGATAACGGCTTACCGGCGACAGAGAAGTCCGACTCCAGGACCAGTAATTTCCTCTTTCTTTGGCGTCATGACTGCCCAGTAGTACCTGGACAAGCGAGCTGTGGCGACACACAGGTATGTGGCGTGTCACAGGAGAAACGAGCCGTTCACATTTCTGTCTTTGTGTCAGTAATGGTCCATAAACCTCCCCGCACTTCAGGGACTGTTCTTTACTTATGGAGGGACTATCGGGGAGGAGGGTGGCTAGTTGATTTTTATTCTATTCTTGTATTTTATTTTGATCCCCCCGATGTTAATCACTTATAGATGCTGTTTTTGAAGTATGAATAAGTCAATAAGTAATTTATTCCATTGAAATATCAGAGCGCAGAGGGATGGTTTGCCCAGGGTGTAAAACTAGCTAGGACCGCCTGTGATAATTATGAATGTAGCCTAGTTTTAAAATTAATTTGTGGCATGTTGTCTTGTAAGGTGTGTGGCATCACAGTGGCTGCAGATGGGACAGAGGATGAGATGATTCACTGTTTCAAGGCAGGACAACTAGTACACTGTGGGGTAGTAAATAGTAAATACTGGTGATTTACAAAAACACCTATTTGGAGCCTGGTCCCAAACTATTTTTTTGTTAATAGCAGCCCTGGCTACTATTTGAGGAAATACAGTACGTAGGTAACATACAGTCACTGGCCACTTTGTGTACACCTGTGTAATCTAATGCAATCCAGTAGAACGACTATACCATGATTTTTTCCCTGAAGCTTATAAATTTTTGGTTATTGTTGACATCGTCTAGAAAGTGGTGATTCTACTTTGTTTATTATTGAGGTCATAGTGAATGGTGGCGGTGTACTGGGGTGGCCTCCTAATTTTCTCTAATTGAGGGGGACAAAATATTAGGAACACTTTTAAATATATTGCACTCCAGTACACCAACACCACCCGCTACGATCTCAATAATAAAGTAGAATAATCACCTTCGTGACAAAAGCTGAAAATGTAAAAGCTTTGTAAACGTAGAATGTGTGGCAGAGCTGTTGTATTGGATTGTATTAGATTGCACAGGTGTACCTGATAAAGTGACCAGTAAGCCCCACATTTACACCACCAATCCATGCCTGCTCTGGGTCTCCTCGCAGCCCCTGGTTGCTCGACAGCCTTAGCCCCTGAGACCATGCTGATCAAAAGTTATTAAAAGCTTTTCTCTAAGTGAAAGGGTGTGGCCGCTATGACGCTGCCCTCGCCACCAAATACGTTTGACTTTTTGATGGCTTCAGCGACCTTATATCCTCATAAAATTGATACACAGGTCAAGAATGGCGAGCTCTTACATCTGATAGGGGTGACGCCCATGGGGGGGGGGGACAAAATGGCTCTATAGCGCCCCCTTGAAATTTAAAAAAAAAACCTTCCCATAGGGGTTTTTTTGGAGTAGGAAGATGAAATGTCACACCACATCAGGGTTAACTTACTCTGAGTTTTCACATAAGATCTTCAGTGATGTGTGCTGCTGGCCCCCTGCGGTGGTGCAGGAGAGCGAGGGCCCGATCACAGCTTTAATTATTATTATTCTTTCTTCCGCTGTCTCTTTAAACTGGAATTTGACCCCCTAAACATGCTCCAAAACTCACCAAAATTGGCACATATTTTGAAATGAAAAAAAAAAAAAATCCCAAAAGTGCCAAAATGGCCTCTCTAGACTCACTTAGCCGTTTAGGAATGACGTAGAAAGATCAAACCAAAACTGGCTTGTTCTCTGACCTAAACCCAATAGGATGTGAGCTATTTGCCCTTTCAAAGTAAGATGTCATTTTTCACAAATTCTCTCTCTCAAAAAATATTTCCTCCTACACCATTTAACCTATCGGTTTGAAACTCGAACACATGACAGACCAAGCCCTGCTAAACAATTCCTCTGAAAAACTTTGTCATTACTCGAACGGTTTGGATTTTATGCCATGTTAAAGGTGACATGTCACAAAACCTCTTGACAATTTTATTGCCATATAGGCACACTAAAATGGCTGTTTCGCCCTGTAGGAATGACGTAGAAAGATCAAACCAAAACTGGCTTCTTTGTCTCCTCGAGACCTACATATCAGTCATTGACACCACTGACCTAAATCCAACAGGAAATGAGCTAGTGCCTCTAAAATTAACATGAGCAAATGTGTCAGCTCTGAGCCAGACATTGTAAACTTGCGACTAAGATCACTTTTTTGATTCCACAAACATGAAAGCTATATATGTCTGCGTTCGAAACGAGTGTATCTCTGTGGTGATATCTTCAGATTGACGATCGGACCCACAGTTTGGGAGCAGAAAGGACTAGTTTGAGAAATTTTAAAGCCAACTTCAAGTTCTTGGGCTCTCTCTGTTCCTCTCACTCAACTGCAAGGTGTCATTAATTAGCATAACAATAGCTTCACTCTGACAAACACAAGACTGTGTGTGTTTGTGGTCACACACACGTGACAGGATAACATTTACCAAACCGACCAGCTCATGTGTCTCATTCCTACATTTTGCTAAATGAATGCCTGATAGCAAAACATGTAAATGCAAGATTTCCAGGTCAAACTCTTTTGCCTCATTTACAATCTGAATCAAATGTGTAGCTAGAACTGTGCTGCAGCAGTACACGATGAAATACATGTAGTCCTGCTGTTTCTCCACTGAAATTAATTAGTGTCTGTCTGCTGTTACATCAGGAAATATACACATCTTTGAGGAAATGTTATGCTCCATAATTAGACCGTGTATTTCATTTCAATGTGGATGTTTTGGACAAGACATTTTGTTTCCATAGCTGACATATCACAGGTACATTTTAGTTAATACATCGGTTGAAAATTAAATAAATATTTTAATGTACTGTCAAATGAAGTCCCTCTATTGCCAAAAATGACCTTGCATTCTATTAACATTGCTTGTGTAATCGATATTTCAACTAATTAGAATAATTCGCACTGTCTACGTGAGCTGGAGGCCGACAGTGAGAGGCAGAGGTCCCGCCCAACGCTAAATTTAATTTTGTGTTTACCGCTGAGGACAGGGTGCCACCATCTTGGTCTCTCCCCCTCACTGACAATGTCTATACATTTAAATGACTCAGATACGCTACTAAACTTAATCTTTGAACTAGCTCTGATGATTTTTTTTTCTGCTTTGTTTAACCATATTGTTTTATATAACACAATTATACAATGGAAAAACATTTGGTATGAGCTATTTTCACCCTGGTGCAAATATCAACATATTGCCATTTGTAACGGGGTACAATTAGAAGCGGATGCTATTTGTACCCTGGTGTATATAGCAGTGGATGCTATTTACACCCACCCAGGTGCAAATAGCAATGTATACTATTTGAACCCCTGTACAATTAGAAGTGGATGCTATTCGTACCTTGGATTTTAGTGATGTGTGCTGTTTATAGCCTACCCACAACTTGTACAACTAAACTATTATCTTCTCAACCTCAACCCTCACGACCTAGGTTAGCTACGTAGCTAACTATCCTACCATTACAATGCAACCATACCAAGTATCTTTTCTTTAAGCGGATTTATGGTTGTGCTTAGACCCTGCGCACATAACCTATGCATGTCGCCTGTGCTGTTGTGAGTATTTTTACTTCTGCAGTGGTTCCACCTGCAAAACACTAGTCGGTGGCGGAGGTTTCTGTGAAGCGCTGTAAAAATTAGTTGATTCAAAACACACCTTAAACATGTCTTAATAGAGATGATTTCAAACACAAGTACACATATACAGCTTCACTATAACTCACAGCATTCACAGACAAACACTTGTGTTTTTCCAGACACATGTTCCCCACAAATAGGCCTACAACATGCTAATGTTATTAGCACAAGCTTATGGCATTTTACATTGTATAAATTAGCCTAGCAACTAGCGATCTTTCCCTCTTCTCATATAAAACTAGGGACAACGGCGACATTAAACAAAGGTAACGGCACAGTTTTGCTCCATTACAACTAGGGCATTAACGACTTTGATTTTTTTCACGTCGACTTATCTGTCAATAAAGTCGAAGTCGAGTCGACACGTCATTTGATGACGTCATCACATTGACACAGCGGAGGAAAGTGAAGTATCTCCGCACATGTGAGGTGTGTCTGTGAAGGCCTGAACATACTCCACAAGGAATGTCCGCAGTCATTCGGGCTTTCATAGTAGAGCGCACTTCCGCGTCGTAGTTTCCTGTAAAAATGTCCGTGAAAAATCCCCCGATGTGAAAAATTCGCACAGGGCTTGCGGACGTCCGCTTTGAGTCCGTGCGGACCTCCGTGGACTCCGTGCTCCACGCACCAGTGACTTCTCGGCATGTATTTTTCACATCGTGGGATTTTTCACGGACATTTTTACAGGAAACTACAATGCGGAAGTGCGATTGACCATGACATTCCTCGCGGAGTCTGCTCCGCTTATAGTACGCCCGAGTATGTTCAATTAGTCAAGGATAAAGTATCAGCGTAAGCACACAGATAGAGAGAGAGAGAGAGAGAGAGAGAGAGGGAAAAAACACACGACTTGTCGACTCCTCCCGGGGGGCGTCGACTTGTGCCACTGACTGCCAACAAATCGACTTTTCTGTTAATGCCCTAATTACAACTCTCAAAGTTCACTGACAAAACAACTGCCGACAACCCCAATAAGAGGAAGAAGACCAACTCAGCCACCAATACGCAAGACTTATTATCCTCCGAATTTAGCGTCTTGGAATCCATCAACAAGAAGCTAGAAGTGCTCGGTCTGCTTCACCAGGAGATAAAAGACCTGAAGGTAAGCTTGGAGTTCACTTACCAGCAGATTAGTGACCTGCAGCAAAACAACGCTGAACTCCGCTCCACCTTAGCGGCGGTCACGTCAGATGTAGATCTCCTCAAAAAGGAAAATAAACTCCTGAAGGAAACTGTCTTCGACATGCAGTCCAGAAGTATGAGAGACAATTTAATCATTTCTGGCATCCCGGAGAGCACAACAGACAATCCAGAAGTCCATTTAAAAAAGTTTATGGTGACGGCCCTCAAGATCCCGACGGAGACTGTCAACAACATCACCTTTCACCGCGTCCACAGGCTCGGACCCCGAGCAGGTCAGCGTCCTCGTCCCATCATCGCCAAATTCGAACATTATCAGCAGAAAATGCTCGTTAAAAGTAAAGGACGAGAGCTGAAAGGCACTTCGTTCGGTATGAACGATCAGTTCCCCAGGGAAATCAACGAGAGGCGGAAAGTGTTATATCCTATATTAAAAGAGCACAGGCAGAAGGGAAACAGGACCTCTCTTGTGGTAGACAAATTATACATAGATGGTCAACTGTTCCGCAACTCTACCACCACCCCATGGCTCTTCTAAGTGAGATAAGTGCCCCGAAAACCACAAAACAAAGTAGAACCACAGCTTAATTATATTATCAAAGGAACATAAAAAAAGATCAAAAGATGTGTGTATGCATGTATATATATTGGGGCTGCACTATTCTTGAAATAAATAAATAAATATAGCCATGTATATTTCATTCAAAATGGTATTCTTACACATTTCTCCTGCAACAGATAATTAAGCATTCCTGTGAATGCAAAGCAATTAATTGTGCTGCCCGGGTATGTATATGTGTATATGTATGTATATATCTATGTGTATGTATGTATATATGCAGATGTGTATGTATGTAGGCTACATATGGATGTATGGTTATATATGTGTACATAATGAACATAACACTGACTTAGTAAAAAGAAAAAAAGAAAAGAAAAAAAATCTCACAGGGTGTGAATGTACACTTCACACACCCCACCCAGTATTCTCCCTTTCCTTCTCAATTTTTTTTCCCTCCTTCATGTCACCACCACCTCACACACAAATACACTCCATGTAACCCCTTTGTTTTTCAGGTTTGTGAATACCTCAACATGCAGGCGCTTCTGGTTGTTAAACGTGCTTATATATATTCTGATGCTCTGCTCCATAACTCTGTGATGCTTCACCATGACACATCGGTTGACTGTAATACATACACTTAACAATTACATCTACTCATGCGAAATCCACGCAGAGAGAAACTCACATAGAAACACACACAGATTATTTTCCATACCCTCACACAGTATGATAAAACCCCCACTTTGTCAATGTCACACCTAAACTTGGTTTCCTGGAATGTGCATGGCATCCGCTCACAGGCGAAGAAAATTAAAGTGATGGACTTTGTCACAAAATTGAAAACAGATATTTTCCTCCTACAAGAAACCCACTTGCTAAAGTCAGAAGAAAAATCTCGTAAAGATCCAAATTTTAATCAAATTTTTTCATCCTGCTATAACAACAGACTAAGAGGTGTCTCTATCATGGTCCACAAGAGACTACCATTCACTTTAAACAGCACGGTAACCGACCCAGAAGGCCGCTACATCATTATTCAGGCAGCAGTCTTTAACAAATTATATACAATCGTTAATCTGTATGCCCCTAATAATGATGATCCAGCCTTCTTTCACACAGTCTTCTCTCTACTATCTAACCTATCAGGCAGCTCGATAACTATAATTGGAGGAGACTTTAACACAGTCCTAAATGCTTCATTAGACCGATCTAGTAACCCAGTACACACAAAGCAATCACAATCGGCTAAGGTAATACAGGAATATATGGATGATTTTGGGCTTGGCGATGGCTGGAGACTCAAATACCCATCGAAGAGGGAATATACTTTCTTCTCTCCTGTGCATCGCTCATTTTCAAGAATTGACCTTTTTCTCTTGAATAACTCTATCTCATAAAAAACTACCACAAAAATACACCCGATCATTATCAGCGACCATGCACCAATATCACTCAATTTGCAAATAGAAACCATCCATAGACGGTCCCCAACATGGCGCTTTAATATCTCTTTACTTAAAGACCCAGACTTTGATAAAATGGTGAGACGGGAGTGGGCAAACTTTCTTGAAGATAATGACTCTCCAAATTTATCTCCATCTTTAATATGGGAGGCTGGAAAGGCAGTAATCAGAGGAAAAATTATATCATACTCCTCCTACAAAAAGAAACAGGAATTGCAAACGGAAAAAAACATTGAGGAAAAAATTAAACAACTAACACAGGAATATGCGAACAATCCAAGTGATCAGGTATGGACCTAATTACAGTGTACAAAATCGCAATTGGACAATATTCTATCAAAGAAAACTGAATTTGTTATACAGCAACTAAGATATAATAACTTTGAACACAGTAACAAATCAGGAATATTTTTGGCAAATCAGCTCCAATGTAATAAAGAACAATCTCTGATAACAATCCAGGAGCCGTCCGGAAATTACACACAATCCCCTCAGGGGATCAATCAGATTTTCTATTCTTTCTACCATAATCTATATTCAACAGTAAACAATCCAAACCCAGAAGATATTCAGGCTTTTCTCGACAACCTAAATTTATCTCAATTATCCACGGAACACAGAAATATTTTAGATGCCCCCCTGACTATTAATGACCTGCAGAGCGCTTTAGACAAAATGCCAACAGGTAAGGCCCCAGGTCCAGATGGCTTTCCTGCTGAATTTATAAAACATTTCTGGACAATATTAGCACCACTTTTCATCAGGACAGTGACAGAGATCAAAAAGAACGGAGGTATAAGACCTCACATGAACACAGCAGCAATCAAATTATTACTAAAGCCAGACAAAGACCCCACACTTCCTTCTAGCTACCGTCCTCTATCACTAATCAACAGTGATATCAAAATTATCTCAAAGGCACTTGCTTCTAGACTGGAGAAAATAATTGCAACAATAATTCATAATGATCAAATGGGCTTCATTAATGGCAGACACTCAAGTAATAACGTCAGAAGAGTTCTTAATTTGATAAGTAAAGCACAACGGGTTAATACCAAAGCAATTGTTCTGTCACTTGATGCAGAAAAAGCCTTCAACAAGGTCAACTGGTCCTTCCTATTTGCCACCCTGAGTGGATTTGGCTTTGGAGAGTCATTTATCCAGTGGGTATCAGCCTTATATAATTCCCCTAAGGCCACAGTCACCACCAATGGGATCATATCTAAAAGCTTCACTTTGCAGAGAGGTACCAGACAAGGGTGCCCTCTCTCGCCTCTACTGTTTGCAATATTCATCGAACCGTTGGCTATGGCAATCCGTCAGAACAGCAAGATCATAGGTATCCATTCCGCCAATTCAGAGCATAAAATTAATCTATATGCAGACGACATTTTACTTTACCTACAAGAACCGAAATCGTCTTTACATGAAGTATTTAATCTCATAACAATTTTTTCTAAACTTTCGGACTACTCCATCAACTGGTCCAAATCGACAATACTGCCAATAACGGAGAACTCTTGGAATCCTGCAGACCAAAAATTTTCTCTCCCTGTGGGCAACATAAGATATCTTGGCATAAATATTTCATCCAAACTATCAGACTTGGTCCACCTGAACGTTAGCCCGCTGCTAGATAAGATCTGTGGTGACCTGAAGCGCTGGAATAATCTTCCCATCTCCCTCCTGGGTCGAATAACTATTTTTTTTCCATGATTCCATTCACTCCCACATCGAAATGGTTCCTGTCATTAGATTCTGCAATTATAAAATTTTACTCAAAGAACAAAACAGCAAAAATTAGCCTAAGCACCCTTCAGAAAAACAAACTGGAAGGGGGTTTGGACGCTCCTAACTTTAAACATTACTATTTGGCTAACCAGCTACAATACCTGTTGAAATGGTTATACCCTAACGAAGACTACAACTCCTGGCTCGAACTAGAACAGGTGGACTGCAACAATATAAAACTTTCTGACCTCCCGTTTATCACCACTACACTCAAACGTCATAACTGTTTTAAGAACCCAATGATTGCTTCCACCTTGTCAGCCTGGTGGAAAATACTAGAAATCACAAACTCTCAGATAGAACCTTGCTTGCTCTCTCCAATCTGGCACAACCCGGACTTTGAAATCAACAAAAGACCTCTCCATTTTAGCACATGGGAGTTGAAGGGAGTAACTCATCTCCATCACCTTTTCCAAGACAATATACTTATGACATATACAAACTTATTTCAAACTTTTGAAATAAGAAATGGTAATTTTCTACAATATTCACAACTGATAAAAACAATCAAGAAGAGAATTCCAGTGCCTCAGGACACTTTGCAGCCACCAGAATTTGCCAAACATATTACAAAGCTTTCTCCGAGTAATAAGAAGAACCTTTCCAAGATTTATAACTTACTGTCAAAGACCAGCTCTATACATTTACCAATTTTAAAATGGGAAAAGGAGCTGAGTGTTTCACCGGACCCTGACTTCTGGACTCAGATATGCAAAATTACATTTAAGATGACAAGACACACTAATATACAACTTATCCAATTTAAAGTACTCCACAGAACACACATCACCCAACAAAAGATGAATAGAATGGGCTTTAGTCAATCTGACACATGCACTCAGTGTACTCAGAACATTGCAGACACCTACTTTCATGCACTCTGGTTATGTTCACCCGTCCAGCACTTCTGGTCAACAGTCACTCAAAAACTCTCCTCCATTTTGGACTGCAGGATCCCATTATCTCCCAACCTGTGCTTAATTGGTGACCTGATGACAATTGACCTCCCAAACAGCCACTGCAACTCTCTTCTTGTAGCTCTCACCATCACTAAGAAAACAATCCTAGTCAATTGGAAAGATAAACAGACCCTCAACATCAACCATTGGCTGAATCTCCTTGTAGAACATATTTCGCTGGAGAAAATTTCTGCCGGCCACAGAAATCAATGAACATACTTTACAGAAAAATGGTCACCATTTATTCTCTCACTAAACATGTCTGTATAGTGCCACTCAGCCTGTGAGCATATGCCACCTGTACATATAAATATTACAAGTCTATAAAGACTGTTGTGTCATATGTAACCTGTTTCTGTTTCTGTTAATGATGTAACCCCTATTCCCTCTATCTCTCATACCACAATATACCACAGCGGTTCATCAGATTTCAAGGTCTTAAGCATGTGTTAGGTGCACCTTCTCCCCCTTGAATCTGGGCCTGCTCCCTGGCTCTGTGTGGGGTCGCAGGGTCGAGCGGTTTCCCATGGGGGCGGGTGCATCTTGACTGCTCGTCCTGTGTGCCCGGAGGCGGCGGGGTCTTCTCGTGCTCCCTGGGTGGGCTCCTCCTCCATGGCTGCACGGGCTGCAGGACAGCAGTGTGCTGTAGCCATCAGCGACGGTCCGCGTCGGGCGGTGGGTGGGTGGGCCCTCCTGTCCCGCCTGTCTGGGGTGTGTCTCTGGCTCTCTGGGGGGGCCGGCCATTGCCGCCCCAGGTCCTGGGGCCTGCGGGGTGTCCTGCCGCCTCTGTGGCTCCCTGGTCGTGGGGTCTGGGCGCTCCTGTGGTCTTGGGGTGACGGGCCGCCCCCCTTCCCCCGCAGGGCCGGCCCTGGACCCAGGTGTTGGTTTTCATAAACACATTGGGAGGGTTCAAATACACGCATGAATGTTCGATACTTCAGCCCCGTGACGCATCGCAAAGAACCGATGGGATCACTTCAAAGGGGCCCACTTGCTTCTCAAACCTTCCACACTGTGCTCTCAATTCTCAGGCTTTCCCTCTCCACCAAGACTCTCACATTTTTGGCGTTCAGTATAGACTTCTCTTTTGTTTCTGTTTCTCAGTACAGTATAGTAGACATGTATATGTTTATTTCTGATAATCTGCATGGAGCACAACCACCGCAAGGCCACAATACATCAGCTACACTGCCTGTTTATCCCTTTTTTTTGTTTGTTTGTTTGTTTTCCCTCCTTCTCCTCCGCATGCACTGTCACTATGTAACTCAGGACTTGCACCTGCCCCCTCCCCCTTGCTTGTTCCTTACTTTCCCCTTAACACACCTTGGTGTATCACGGCCCTCTCTGGCTCATATTAGGAAGCTTTTCCAATAAAGGCTGATAGGCTAGTCTCCAGGGAGGGTGGGTGACGGTCACAACCACGCATTATGGGTATAAAATACTTGACTGCAAGATTAACAGTGCATCAATCTTCACAAGAAGCTTGCACCCTTTTGTGGCGCTAAGCTATGAAGACCAATGCAGACAAGAAGGAAGAAAAAAAAAAAAAAGAAACAACTGTCCTGTACTAAATGCGTTTTCCAAACAAATACAACATCCTAACATTATTAGCACAAACCAATGCCATTTTGCATTGTATAGATTAGCCTTGTGGCCAGTGATCTTTCCCTCTTCTCATATAAAACCAGGGACAACAGCAACATTTAACAAAGGTAATGGGGCGTTGGTGGCTTAGTGGATAGAGCAGGCACCCCATGTACAAGGCTGTTGCCGCAGCGGCCCGGGTTCAAGTCCAGCCTGTGGCCCTTTGCTGCATGTCATCCCCTCTCTCTCTCCCCCTTTCAATCTTAACTGTCCTGTCCATGAAAGGCAAAAAATGCCCCAAAAAATATCTTTTAAAAAAACAAAAACAAAGGTAATGACACACATATAGCTCCATTACAACTCACAAGATTAACCGACAAAACAACTGTCATACTAAACATGTTTTCCAAACAAATACAAAATGCTAACGTTATTGAATAAAATGCCAATGGCATATACATTGTTTAAATTGGCCTAACAACAAGCAGAGATTTCCTCTGCTCATATGAAACCTGGATAAATCCCGTATAAATCCCTGAAGGATAAATCACACAAGACTTAAAATGCTATTTTAGTGGAGGCTTCTTATCTGTGAAATAAGAGTAAATAAAAGCTTTGTTTCCACTTAGGGAAATGGTTTCAATATCGGCTACAGAAACAGACAGGAGGTCTGTGTCAGTTAGGTTTTTTGTACGCATCACACGTCATACAGGGGTGAAAATAGCCTATCTGAGAGGCCAAGGCTATTTATACTGGGGTGCAAATAGTCACAACATTTTCCTTCCATATTTCCTTTTGTTAACAAACATTCCTCCCCACCTCCCACCCATCCTCTCCTGCCCCTGCCCTCAAAGTCCATAAACAGGTTCAACACATATAAGAAAATAAAGTACAGCAAGAAAAAAGATGAATAATTTAGCAGTAAGCAAAGCATAGAATTAAGTGTTTAGCTAAATATTTGGCCTATCTAATATAACAATGCATAATTTGTAGCATCCTCATTCTATTTAATTTAGTATAACATTAGAGCATATCGCTTGCAGATCTAGAATGCAGTTTGAATGAGATGAATATGTTTGTAATGTTATTCATCTGTGGGACTTGTTGTGACATGTTCTGTTCTGTAATTAAGGTAACATCAGGGTTTTCCATGGTTTTTCTTCGAGACCAAGGTGGCAAAGGCCTGTGGCAGGGGGCATCTCGACAGCTGTACTTTTGGATACGGTCCCCCCCTCTGTTAAATATGAAAGGAGGCCCTCACATGCTTGAGCTTTACACTGCTGACTTGTATAATCACAACAGACATGTCCTGTGATTTTCAACCTTCCATGATAATATTTACCCTTTACAGCAGGCACATCCTGACAGCTATTGCCCCCTCTCTATTAAATATGAAAGGAGGCTGAAAATCACAGGACATGTCAGTTCTGATGATACAAGTCAGCTGTCCTGAAATGTGTGTTTCGCTTCTATAATACACATTCTAAATCTTGGAGGAAATGTCTTTCCACATACAGGCTTTCTTTCCTTTCAAACGGGGCAGAGCTCAGTAGGAAACAGTAGGAGAGACACAGCTCAAAGGGAAACTGGGATCTGACACAACACCGGAGGGAGAAGCAGGTCCATGGAGCTGTGCGCTGGACAAAAAAACAAGCACCGTTGCACCGAATCCACACCACTACGTCGTCGCTTTGGGTTGTGAACGCGCATGACGTGCGTCTACATTGAAAGTAACGGGTTTGTGTGCGCAAAAGACCCCCCATGCACACACATGCTTAACCAAGGCAGCAGCCAAAATCACCCAGGCGGCCCGCCTTTGTCTTAGATAGGCAGGGAAAACCCTGAACATACTTGGACAAAGCGACATGTTTACAGTCATAAAACATAAAACTTAGTTGAATAAAAATGGGACACATGCTCATGATTTACTGTTAAACAATATTTGCAGATTGAGAACTGTCCGATTTAGCTGAGGGGACAAATAGTGTCATGATCGTGGTTTTTGTTTATATTTTGTCTTGTGGACTTTGTTTTGGGGTTTTCTGTTTGTATTTGTCCTTGTTTCATGTTATTCATTCATGTTTAATCTGTTTCCTGTTTTATTTTATAGATAGTCTCCTCTTGTGTCATGTCTGGTTTTACATTCCTGCTTGATTTCTATCACACCTGTCTTCATTAGTCTCAATACTTCTTCCCTGTTCCCAGAGTCTTCCCTTCACACCTATTCTGTATTAGTTCCACCCTAGTGTTCCCCACCAAACCCTTGTTGTCAGCCAGTTCCCATTTCCCTCATTTTGCCCATGTCCATCTATTCCAGCTGTGTCCCATTCTTGTGAAGCTGTTTCTTGTTCTTGTAATTTCAGACCTGGATCAGGGCATCAGTGAGCTCCTGGATAGTCTGTGGTGGTATTTGGCGGCGTTGGATGCTCCAATACATAATGTCCTGTTCAATTGGTTTTAGGTCAGGGGTTCGAGTGGACCAGTCAATAGCATCAATGACTTCATCATCCAGGAACTGCCTACACACTCTGGCCACATGAGGCTAGGCATTGTCCTGCACCAGTAGGACCCAGGGCCCATTGCACCAGCGTAATCCCCAGTTTCCACATACTCTGTCTGCGCCGCGCTGTGCAGCGCCGTGGATCTGGAGTGACCGACGATGTGTACCCTCGCCTACTGGATCACGTGTCAACATATCATAAATCTTTGAGCATGTTGCCATCAATCTGCCAGAAGACAGCGGTCTGGGTCACTTCAGTCAGATGATTCACGCAGAACTTGAAGCAAAACTCTTCCAGGTCCTCAGCATCATAACACACAGCAGCAGAGAGCAGGGAGAAAGCATTCTCAACAGTGATTCCCCTCTTTATGATATGTTGATATGTCAAGCTCACGTGGGAACTGTGAAATCACACCATAAAAAGCAATTGATAAAGTATGAGCCAGACCAAAACAATATTTCATTCAGATGGAGAAAGAGAGAAAACAAGTTTAACTTGAGATCTCCTTGCTGTTCACATCAACATTACTTAAAAAATTGATAGTTTATCATTCATTTTGTAGGGATCTGGCAGTGCTCAGATACTGGTCCTGCTGCTGGGTTGATGCCCTTCTACGGCCCTGTCCAGCTCTCCTCCTGGTATCTACTCCATGCTCTTGAGACTGCTGGGAGACACAGCAAACCTTCTTCTGACCACATGTATGGATGTGCCATCCTGGAGGGGCTGGACTACCTGTGCAACCAGATTGTGCTGCAGGTACCACCTCATGCTACCAGTAGTGACAAGGACACTAGCAAAATGCAAAACAAGAGAAGAATCAGTCAGGATGGATAAGAAGAGAGCAACTGTATGTGGCCACCACATGCAAAATCATTCCCTTTTTGGGGGTTGACTTGCTTTTGCCTCTCCATTGAACCTGTTGTCACTTTTATTTACACCAAAGCAGGTGAAATTGATTCACAATCACTTGTGCTTCCTAAATGGACAGATTGATATCCCTGAAGTTTAACTGACTTTACGTTATACTGTGACCAATAAGTGTTTCCTTATTATTATTATTTTTTTTTTTAGCAGTATACTTCTGTGTTTCCCTTTGTTCCTTGTCAGTTCATCTATGTTCGTCCTGTTTCCCACTCCATTTCCTGTCAGGTCTCTTGAGTTCAAATCTGGATTTCTTCCCTGACTTCATCTATATGTTCACTGTGCTTCTTTGGTTTGTTTCTAATTTCTTAAGGACTTTGAGTTACTTGCCTGTCTTTTCCAGCCTCATTAAAGCTTGCATTGTTTCAAATCCACCTGCCTATTGCTTTGCATTGAGGTTGTTTTCTGAATTGATACATAACAAACAGAAGTCGTTATAAAAAATTATGATGTGTTGTATTCCGCATCATTGCATTTATTTTTGGCTTTCTGTGCCTGTGTAGCCTTCCAGCTCTGTCACTGTGTCATCTTTTGTGGTATCAACACAAACTGGGCAGAAAGGGACACATGGGAAACCTCATAATCCCAGTTTGACTTTTGAACGGTTAAGTAATGATTATCTTGCTATGTATGATTATTATTATTATTACATCAATTCAATTCAATTCAATTCAATTTTATTTATAAAGCCCAATATCACAAATACAATTTGCCTCACAGGGCTTTACAGCATACGACATCCCTCTGTCCTTTAGACCCTCACAGCGGATAAGGAAAAACTCCCCAAAAAAACCCCTTAACCGGGGGAAAAAAATGGTCGAAACCTCAGGAAGAGCAACTGAGGAGGGATCCCTCTTCCAGGACGGACAGACGTGCAGTAGATGTCGTACAGAACAGATCAGCATAACAAATTAACAGTAATCTGTATGACACAATACAGTAATCGGTATGACATCCTCGGTAATGACAGTAGCTTACAACAACATTCATGAAAGTAATAATACTGTCGTTATAGTTCTGGCTACTGTGGTACAATATGTTGAAAGTATATATTAGTATCAGGCAGTCTACATGTATGATAATATCATATCAATAAATGCACAACTTACAAGGCTCACTTTAGGTTACTTTTTTAAGGCTTTTTTCTTTCAGGGTACAAAGCCATTGATTGGCTTGTCTCATGTTGCTGCTTTAAAGCAAAACTAAAGTTTGTCTGGACAGCATGGAATCAAGGTAATGTGTGAAGTATGACAGAGCTCGAATTCCATTTGAGATTACACTGTTGTCCTTTTCATGCCGGGTTAGCTATAGTGAGATTTTCATTCCATAAAGATATGTTGAAATGTCTTCATTACTGTAATGCCTATTATTTATCTTTGATGATGCACCATTGATGATAACTTTGTTTTACAATGTTGTTAACTATGCTCTTATTCTATCAGTAGCATTCTTGCTGCCATGACAGCACCAGTACAAGTGCAATGGCAGGGAGGGCAGCATCACCTGCTCACAGTCCCAGGACATCTATTCAGACTGTCTCACTTCTATCTCGTCTCAGTCTCCTGTGTCCACAACAACTGCCCCCCCCTCTGTTTCATTGGCTGCTGCTAGAGCCTTTGCTAAAACTCTTTAAGTTGCTGTCTTCATGCTGATGTATTGCTAAACTTCAAAGAAGCATGCTTCACGACATGAGTGGCTTGAAAGCATCTCTTTATGTTTCCCTTTTCAACAAATGTATAAACATGGAATTGTTGGTTATCTCCTCTGGTACATCCTTTGCTCCTCACATCCCTGTTTTCTGCATCTGCAAACTCTTTTGCAGTCTCATCTGCTTCACCACCCATCATCACAGCAGGACCTCAACAACAGCTGGTAGTATTTTGTCATGTGATTTATCATAATCCGTTTTACTATGGGTACAATGTGGATTTTATTTATATTGTAGTTTCTTTTATTTATTTATTTATTTATTTATTTTTTACAAAGTTTAGATAAGTGAACCAGAGTGTCCTCTGTCACTATCAGCTCTGCCGTCTTTCCCCTTTCCACCACTCTCACAACCACTGCCTCTGCTGCTGCAGTGTCTGCTCCCTCTGGATCTGGCTACTTAAGGAAGTCTTACCTTTAGTTAACACTCACATATTAGATAAGACATGATGAATATATCTTTATGAACAGGCTATGTACCAAAGTCCACCTCCAGAGGTGTTAGCCAACTATAGACCAATTTCTGATCTTCCCTTTCTTTCAAAGATCCTTGAGAAAGTAATCGCAGACCAGCTGTGTGACTTTCTCCATGATAATAATTTATTGAGGAATTTCAGTCAGGATTTAGAGTGCATCATAGCACTGAGACAGCACTAGTTAAAATTACAAATGATCTTCTGATTGCTTCAGACAAAGGACTCATCTCTGTACTTGTTTTATTAGATCTTAGAGCGACATTTGACACAATTGGCCATCAAATTCTGCTACAGAGACTGAAACATTTAATTGGCCTAAAAGGTTCTGCACTAAGCTGGTTTAAAAAAAAAATGCTGTTGCATCTTTATTATGACTCTAATGTCTGCTTTCTGTTTTACAACCAGGTTCACTGCAAGCCGAATATGGTGATTGATCACATGAAGTCTACGGAGATGGTTTTCCCCTCCACTGCCATCCCTGGGGGTTTTTCGCCTCTGGGCTCTATGGGCTAGTCATTCAGGATTTTTTCCCGATACATGGTTTTTCGCCTGAATTTGCAGTGAAACTTCCTTGAGAGAAAATTTCTTGAGTGAAATAAAGTGACTGTAAGATGCATTGAATCTGATTGTTTTCCAGTATAGACATTTGTAAATCATAAAGTTTGACTGATTCAGAAGTTTGCTAAAAGTGTATAAATGAATATAATGTGATTAATATTGATTTCCCAGTCTGTGAAGCCGTAAGTTTACATAGATTTGAATGTCTTTATGAAGCATTTTTTGGGGTTTTTATGACAGTGTCTGACTTGGTGTGGAGGATGTCTGCCCGAAGGTCTGAAAGGTCCGGGAACGGGTCCTTGCTCTGAGTCTTTTTATTTTTAAGTCTTGTTGTGTTAAGTGAAAGTAAAAGTAAGACCAAGTGTTTGTTTTTCATTCTGTTTAGTTTTCTCCATAGTCTTTGAACTATGGACTGGGGGAATCTGCAGTGGTTTATAATACATAACATAATCATAATCACATAACAGGGTCAGTTATAACATTACTTTCCTATTTCTATTCACTCTTCCGTTATTCTCATCCTGATATTGCTTAAGAGAGGTCACATCGACCTAAGAGGATGTCGTAATGCATGGAATGTGATACTTGAGTGTGTGATGTTAGTCGACCACCGAATGTTACCTGATTAGGAAACAATGTCCCAACTAGAGATAGGAGGTGAAAGATCAAATGAGGACACAAGCAGAGACTGGTCTGAGTCTCTCCGATTCTCCTCTTCTCCTCATCAGATCATCTAACACTGCTCTATTGCTCAAACCTGCAGGTGAGATGTATTTTGTTCCAACCAGAGTTCCAAATGTACTATCATTGAATACATAATAAATGCATTATTGAACTACATTAATTGGTCTGGCATTATTATCTGTAACCACATAATCTTAATATGATAGAGAGCAAACATGATGTACTTGATGGAGTTTTAAAAAAAAAACCAAAAAAAAAACGAAGAAAATATATCAGTTCAGCCAAATAATGTATCCCAATAATAAGACTTTCTTACACTGAGAGGATCTTACATTATGTTGAACTGTGATTCAAACTTGGGCGTGAACCTGGCTCAGAGAGACCAAAGACTGAACACAGAAAGAAATCAGACAAAGGGAAAGACCCAAGTTTAAATCAGCAAGTTTGTTGGTTTATTAAGCAGAGTTAAAGTTTAAATGTCTTCCTTTCCAGTTGCTTAAAACAAGTGAAAACACAATTAAAAATGTAAGAACTAGGTTGTTTTTTTGTTTTGTTTTTTTACTGTTGGTTCCCATTTTGATGGATGGAGATGGCAGCAAAATCAACTTTTTGGGCATTCAAAACAGATTCATGAAAGGCCAGTGCAGGGAAAAACAACCTGTTGACATGCGTAACGTCACTGTAAATGGCATGTACAGTTTTGCTGGCCTTTTTTCACTGGTAGCCCAGTCCATGTCGACTCAAGTGGCAAAAGAGAGGGATGGTGATAGACAGACAAATAAACTGTAAACAAAGAAGAAAGAAAAACATAGTTTAACTATTATGAAACAATGGTTTTCAAAGACATAAAACATACAAAATGGATAAAACTATTGACCAAAGAATATATTGTAGGTTACATTGCGCTTGCTTTAAACTTAAGGTCAGCGACCAGTGTTAGGTAAGGGTTACTTTAAAAGTAATCAAAGTACATTACTGCGTTAATTTTTAAAAAAGTAACCACACAACCTTACTTTACTGCATTACTCCCTGAGAAAAGTAACTCAAGCACTTTTAAAGTATTTTTGAGTATTCTACATTTCCTATTGGGCAATGGACCACAGGACGTGAAGCCTACATTTTTTTTGTCTCCAAAATTAAAGTTATGGACCACTTGCCCTTCACTAAGATCCAATTCTCCCATCACAGCCGTCACTTTGACCAGTAGAAACACAGAACAATCTGCTGCCGTAGACAACTGTATGACAACAACACCCCAGCATTTTTAACATTTCCTCTAGGGATGTTAACACACAGAGTAAAAGGGGGAAATGATGGTGTGAAACAGCAGAGGCACTTTGACAGCCCGCTGAGTTAACGTTACTGTCATTAGCATCAAGCTACCAAACAATGGTACATACTCACGGTCGGACATAAAGTAATAACATTAACAAATAGCGGCAGGGCTTTTACTGACCACAACTGCAGAGGCTCCCAGCTTCATTTGAAACAAACTACATTATAGACGGTCCGTTATTTATTAATCTCTCTGTGTGTTTATATATTTACTTTTTATCCACTCCGTTGCCTTTATAAAGTTAACATATCGCACCGTCATTTCAAACTCAACACTTTCTACAGTAGCTTGATAGTTTACGTATGGCACTTCAAATGTATGGCACTTCAAATGTAGCTCCCGCCCAGCGTTGCCAAGTGTACAATAATTATCATATTTGTACGATAATTTGGCCCTCTGTATGATGTACGATCAATAATCCCAAAAAAGGCCAAATGTACGATAGTTTGACCATTTCATGAATGTGTGGTTGTAACTAGTATGTCGGAGTTTTTTTGTGAGCCCTGAAGGCATCTGTTCCCATGTGACATGTTTCCAGCCAATCGCACTTTGCTTAGCATAAGCTACAGGTGACATTTGTCTCTGAACAATGAGCACGATTGGCTGAATGGTCAGCTGTACCCGCCCCACGAGGCACTAGGACCCATCAAGAAGTTGAGAGAGAATGAGATTCAAAACAGAAGAAGAAGGAGAGGATAATCAGAAGCAAAGAAAATGGAAAAAAAGTAAACACGAGAGTGACTATATTCGCCTATAGCGCATCAGTAAGATTGTTATTTTGGTTATGACGGATGTACGATAATTTCCCTCAAAATACGATAATTTTGAGTCTCTGGTACGATAATCCTACATTTCCCACCTGGCAATGCTTCTCCTACCATCTGCTGACGCTTTTAGGTGACTACAACAACATGTCGGCTAGCACATGAACAGACACACTTCTGGCAGTGACTCAAATAATAGTGAAAGTAATAAAAATAGGACAAGAATAACCTGATGATATCACACACGCCGTGAAAGACGACCGGGGATAATTGGTGAGTACCAACGTATAGCGTGTACCAGGCATAATGCAAGTCCTGAGTCTGAAATATGTCTGTCAGTGAGTCCTACTCCAACTATTTAGACTCCACCGTAGACAACGGTAGCATTTCTCCAACCACGTAGTGAGCCACAAGCTCTGTGGCTTCTTTCAGACTGATAGATTTAATGTTATCTCTGTTATTAGAACCTAATGACAGCCGTTGCTGTTTCGGAGCTGAAGGACCAGCGTTTTAAAAGTAACGGAAGTAACTGATGTCTTGTTTGAAAATGTACTTAAGTATTTGATTACTCAAACAGCAAACTAATGCATTAGGTTACTTGTTACTGCAAAAAGTAATCAAAGTACTCGAGTCATACTGTAAAATGTCATACTGTAAAATGAAAAAAAAAATGGATGTGATTTTAGCATGTGCAGAATTATGATACATAATCCAACACACTGTTGTAAGAAATATATTGGTAGAGTGGCCAATTTTGTTGTTATAGCACAAAAATGAAAATCTGATAAAGGGTCATCTTACCCGACTATTGACCTGCCCAGGGCAAAGAGCCCCCGAGCTCAAAATGAGCTATCTAACTAAATTAAACTGACTAAAATCCCATCCCTTACCCATTAATGGATCATCCAGACACCTTGTAGCCTTTCATTCAGGCTAAATGATTTTATTTAAAAAAATATATATATATTTTAATTTTATATACTTTATTAATCTCCTGAGGGGAAATTTCAGGGTGTCTTCCTTCAGCCAGCTTGCAGATATTGGCTAATTCTAGATAGCTCACAATTCTAATGATTGATAGCTAGCTAATAGCATTAGCAAGCTGTTAAAACTACATACTGCTATATGTAGATACGTATGTACTTTATGATCCCATACTAGATAATCTAACTAAATAATAGCTCAGAAGGTAGAGTGGGTCGTCCACTAATTGCAAGATAGTCGGTTTTATCCTCAGCTCCTCCAGTCTGCATGGCGAAGTAACCTTGGGCAAGATACTGATCCCCAAATTCCTTCCAATGGCTGTTCCATTGGTGTGTGAGTGCGTGTGAATGGTTACTGTGCAGTAGGTGGCACCATGTATGGTAGGCCCGGCCACCAGTGTGTGACTGTGTGTGTGAATGGGTGAATGTGACTTGTAGTGTAAAAAGCGCTTTGAGTGGTCAGAAGACTAAAAAAGCACCATACAAGTGCAGTCCATTCACTGTTTATGTACAACTTAATTCAAATACATGGATCACTATTTTCCAGTGACAAGAAAATTGATCAGTTTACCCTAAAATGGTTCTGGTGGAATAAATCTCAAGAATTCAGCGATTCAGATGACATGCCACAATTCACTACAGCACAGCCATGGCGAGAATAGATGTAGTGTCATAAATTGGTTAGGAGAGAAATGAAGGGGTGGGGGAAATCTTATCCCATGGAATATCTTTCCCCATATTACCCTGAGCCACTGTGCAAATGTGACATCTTAGAGATGTCCTCATTGATATTTTCATATTAACAATAGGTCAAATGACTATGTGAAATATTAAAGGGGTTGCTCCTACTGACGAACCAACAGACAGAATTATCACCTGAAACCCTGCAGTGTCCTGCAACTGTATAAAGTTTAGTACATGTCAGCTGACTGTTTTGGTTTTACGCACAGCAAATTTATTGTTTGGTCCACCCTCACAGCCCTGATCAACATCACTTCAACAAAAAACCTTGATAAAGCCACAGCACACTCCCTGCCTAGCATGAAACAGCAAACAGACACAGTTAGAGACTAGCTAATGCAGCTGAAGAGACAGATATTTGAGGTGGTAGAGACCAAAAATCGAACTAACAGAGAGTGAATATTGTACATCAATTAGACAGACATAAACATGACTCTAAATGAACACTGGCTAACATGTTCTCAATGATGGCTCAAAGAATATAGTCACTAGCTAGTTGGCTTAAAATCAATAGTTCTAATACATAAAAGTATGCAGTGGTTTACAGCCATTGCTTTACAAAGCTAATGGCTTCCCAAATGGCAGTCGTTGGTACTACCGACCCACAGATTGAATTATCCTTTATGAGACCAATAATGGGTAAATGTACTGTACCTGTATGATAAACATTGTGACAACGCCTGCACCTGTGCTGAGATAGTTTCTGGCAAACCAGTTTCTCAGTTTCAAAAGACAACCCTGGAAGACAAAATTTGTATGGTTATCCTTTGTTTATACATGCACATGTACTGCTATGCACTGTCTTAAAGGAAATGGCCACTTTAGATCGAAAATACAGACAGTACTTACTGACCCTCATGCCAACAAGAAGTCCAGTGTAGTTTTTTAATCAACAAAACTCGTTCGGGGTATCGGAGGATAACAGCTAGCTGGAATAACAGCTACACTTGAAGTGCATGAAACCCACATTTTGAAAATAATAGTAATAAAACTCCACAAATGCATTTCAAAAACGTCAGAACGGCTCGTCCGTCGTAATCCAAGTGCCCTGAAGCCACTGCATGCAAAAGACATAATTTACTCCACTTTTATAGCATAATTTCTCACCGTGGTCAGTTAACCACCACTAGCCATCAGCTGCTCTTGCATGAGTTTCCATGTAAACACAGCAGGCTAACCGACCATGGTGAGAAATTATGCTATAAAAGTGTAAGTACATTTTCAAAATGTGAGTTCCATGCACTTCAAGTGTAGCTGTTATTCCGGCTAGCTGTTACCCTCCAATTCCCCAAACAAGTTTTTTGGATTAAAAAACTCCACTGGACTTCTTGTCGACATGAGGGTCAGTAAGTACTGTCTGTATTTTCATTCTAAAGTGGCCATTTCCTTTAAAGAATAATACCAGATGAACAGGATGAAATAAGTTAAGGACAAGTAGTGGATGTTTATTGGGATGTCTTTGAGTTACAGAGCACAAAGCATGTTTTAATTGTTGAATATTGAGGCATTTTATCATGTAATATGCAATTGTGTGTACTTTAATTATCTCCAGTAATGAACTTAAGAAAAAATGCAAACTGTTTCTGAAAAACAAAACCAGAATCTGGCTGTGAGTCTGATCATATGAGGGACCACAGAGTATTGTGTGTCTATTTGGAGATCCTTTTGAGAAGCAAAGTGAAAGTAACCTCTTGCCAGTTGGTGTGAGGGAGGGTGTTACAGGGATCCTTGCTACAACAGGAGATTGGCACATTACCCTTCCAGTCTGCCACGCCATGAACTCCACAGCACCTAAACTGTACAAAAAAACCTACTTCATTGAAATGAACATTTATGTCAATTGAGCAGGGTAAAGGAAATGACTAAAGGTCCTTGCACACTGAGGCCATTTTTTTTGTCTTGTATGAATTTGTTGCACATCAAAAAATAAACATGACCCCATGTTGTGTCAATCACAAAACCTCTCCGGAACTTTTGTCTGTCAGAGTTTTAAGAACAGGTTATATTTTCTGTGTGTTTTCATATTTAGAATTGTTTGACCAAGAAGCAGTTAAGAAAATGTGGCAGTGGGACACCTCCACAACAGTAGAGAAGAACAGATCGCACAATAGCCTTTCAATCAATCAATTCAATCAGTTTTAGGTCCAATATCACAAATAACAATTTAGTGTGCAAAGACCTTAACACTTCAATCTACATAAGGGTGTGTAAAATATCTGCCGTAAAACACATTCATACGACAGTGCACTCAGTTGAGTGCAGAATTCCACCAGGTGGTCAAGCAGCTGCCCAGGCTGATTGCGACCACTGTAGACCATTCTTGCAATTCCAGCAGACGTGCCACAACGCGTTTCAGAACTGTCCCAGAAGCTACTAAAAATGTGCCTCTCCTCTAGTTTTGACAGAGCAGTTCGAGTTTTCCTTCAAGGCACTATATGTGAAATATACAGTAGATACAGTATGATTATGGGGATGAATGTATTTTTAATAACTAAAACACAGACAAAAATCTTTGATCCATGTCAGTCATAACTGGACTTTTAATTTTATTTACTTCGTCTGTAGGCTACAGTGCAACAAGGCAGGAAAAAACACTGATCAACACATCTTAAACAGACAAAAAAGAAACAATTTAACTACAAAACCTGGTTTCTTACTTATGGTAGAAGCACAAATACCAAGACAATTTTTAAACAGAAGAAAACTGGATCACAGTTATGGCAGCCAGAATGCAGCGTAGCTGTGCCTGTTGGAATGCCTAACTTTAGTGGATATGGAATTAATCTGCAAGCTCCAGTTCAAAATGAGACCAAACTTTTCTATGGATATTGGTTTTGGAGCCACAACAAAGACCAAAATATGGGCTGCACCAGAAAATAAGATTTGTTGTTTTAGCTGAGACAGTTTCTGGAAACCTGGCTGTGGGCAAGTTTGAAGGGAGTGAGGAGGCTATAGTAATAGTATAAAACAGTCAATACTTTGAGGTCCCTGAGAACACAGTTATAACTGTGCACACAAAACATTAGGCTAATTGGTTCAGTAGTATTCAAGAATAGCTTTGGACAGACAGATACACACAGTCACACATGCACAGACACACATGGACACACATGACCAGACGTTTGATCCCCTCCAGTCTTTTGCCTTGCAAAAATAATAAAGAATAGGGGACACTTCTGAAGATAAAGTTCACTCCAGATTGATAAACACAGCAGCAAATCATTTACCAGGTGCTGGACAGCATCAAAGTCCTCTTTAATGGTCTTGTTGCTTTCTGGACTAGACTGTCTGTAGATCTCCAAGCTTCGCATCAGGTCATTCTCAAAGTATGTGTGAATCTGCACAACAGACAGGCAAGCTACATTATATGCAATACTACTGGACATTAAAGACAATGGCCTCAAGTTTTATGGCAGTATGTGCTGATGGACAGACCAACCATGGTTTGTGCAAGGCTGGTGGTGACAAGATTTAATGACAAAGTGTGTTAGGTGGGTTTTCTCTCTATCAGCTATAAGCTACTAATGTCATGAACTTCACAGTTTGACAGAAGTTCACTTAATAAATCTTACTTTGAAAAACTCTGTCAACCAAGCTGTTTAAAGGAAAACTGTTTCAAAGGGGTACCCTATAAGTCAATTTAACACCTCAAAATAACGTTCTATAAATGTATTGTTATATAGGCTGTACAGAAACTCTCCCACCTCTCTGCTGTAGACTAGGAACACGCAGGCCATGGCAAGCTCCACCAGCATCAGGATGAACAGCAGAATGAAAAACTGCAATCAATGCATATCACTTTCAAACATGAGTGAGTTTGTATGATTAGTGCTTTAATATGCCACATATGTATATCTAGGCTAATGTTTTTAAAAGAATCATAGCAACATTCAGTTTAGTGCAGTAATATACAGCTGTCACATTTACTATTTAACCCCATAAATCACATTATAATGATTTCATGTTTCATACTCACACTGATGAGCATGCAGCGATTCTCCTTCATGCCTCCTAACACTCCCAAATAGCACACACAGGTAACAATGGTACCGGTGACCACCAGAGTATTGGCGGGGTAGATGGGCCAGAAGGTGGTGATGAGGGAGGCAAACTTGGAGTGAATCATCTGAAACTCCCCGAACGCTACCACAAATGCCCCACAGAGCTCCAAAACAGACAGGAGACACGAGACACCTGATGTTATTATTCTGGGTACATGATTTTAGGTTTGACTACACTCTGAAAGCCAGCATAATAACAATGACACTTTCAAACCTCAACAAGGTCATTGATGATATTTCCCCAAGACAACCTATTTTGGCCATGATATAATAAAAGTGTATATGATCAATCAATCAATCTGTCACATGAAATCATATAAAATACTATTCCAGTGAAATGTCATCCTGTCAGTTTCCTCAGTTTGTGCATTAGAAAAAACAATTGTGATAATGAAAATAGATAATGCTGTCTTCCACCAGGGCGGCACAGTGGTGTGGTGGTTAGCACTGTCGCCTCATAGCAAGAGGGTTGCTGGTTCGATCTCGGGTGTGGGAGCCCCTCTGTGCGAAGTTTGCATGTTCTCCCCGTGTCAGCGTTAATTGATAACTTAATTGATAACTCTAAATTGTCCGTAGGTGTGAATGTGAGCGTGAATGGTTGTCTGTCTCTATGTGTCAGCCCTGCGATAGTCTGGCGACCTGTCCAGGATGTACCCTGCCTCTCGCCCAATGTCAGCTGGGATAGGCTCCAGACCCCCCACAACCCCCCAGAGGATGAAGCGGTTAGAAGATGAACGAATGAATGTATGTCTTCCGCCATTTTCACACTGGACACAGGAGCACCCTGATATCAATCAATCAATTTTATTTATAAAGCCCAATATCACAAATCACAATTTGCTTCAGAGGGCTTTACAGCACATGACATCCCTCTGTCCTTAGGACCCACGCAGCGGATAAGGAAAAACTTCCCCCAAAAAAGCCTTTAACGGGGGAAAAAAATGGTAGAAACCCACGGAAGAGCAACTGAGGAGGGATCCCTCTTCCAGGATGGACAGACATGCAATAACTGTCATACAGAACAGATCAACATGATAATTTAACAGTAATCCGTATGACACAAAAAGACAGAAAGAGAGACAGAGAGATGCGGAACAGATGGTAATGATAATAGCTCACAACAACATTAATTAAAGTAATAATATCATAATAATAATTACGGCTATTGTGGTACAATATGTTGAAAGTATATATTAATATCTGATAGTATACATATGTGACAATAATCATATGTATATAATAACGTAGAAATATGACTAATGACAGCAGCAGGAGGCATCTGGCAGGACCATGGCAGCAGCACAACCACACACATCACACTATCCTGGCACCACTGTAATATAAGTTAACCTGCGAGACAGTGGAGCACAAAGGCTCTGGAGAAGAAGGCGAGTTAGTGACATGCAGTACAACCAAGTAAGCGAGATACAGTAACAGGACATGAGTGTTAGCAAAGGAGAGCGAGAGAGAGAGAGAGAGAGAGAGAGAGAGAGAGAGAGAGAGAGAGAGAGAGAGAGAGAGAAGGAGAGAACAACAGGAAGATGATTCCACAGGAGAGGAGCCTGATAGCTGAAGGCTCTGGCTCCTGATCTACTTTTGGAGACTTTAGGGACCACGAGTAACCCTGCATTCTCAGAGCGCAGGGTTCTGGTGGGACAATAGGGCACTATGAGCTCTCTAAGATATGACGGAGTCTGACCATTTAAAGCTTTGTAAGTTAACAGTAGGATTTTAAATTAGATTCTGGATTTTACAGGGAGCCAGTGCAGAGAAGCTAAAACAGGAGAAATATGATCTTGTTTCTTAGTTCCTGTTAGTACATATGCCGCTGCGTTCTGAATTAGCTGGAGAGTTTTTTAAAGACTTCATAGAGCTACCTGATAATAGGGAGTTACAGTAACCCAGCCTAGAGGTAACAAAAGAGTGGACCATTATTTCTGCATCTTTAGGGTCAGGATAGGCCTAATTTTCACAATATTATGCAGATGAAAAAACGTAGTACGTGAGGACAAATCTTTGTCAAATATTACTGCGAGGTTTCTTACGGTAGTGCTAGAGGCCAGAGCAATGCCAAACTATATCATCAGATAAAGAGTCTCTGAGTTGTTTGGGGCCAAGAACAATAGCTTCAGTTTAGTCTGAATTTAAAGCCACAGTGTGTAGGAATTTCTCCCATCTAACGTTGAAATCATATATTGCATTCAATAAGATGGTGCACTCTAGCACCTCACTGTTTCAAACGCGTATTGCAAAAACTGTAGCCACTGTGTACCAAAAAGCTATGATAACACTGATGAAATCATGTCATCCGATACTACATGGAGTATTCATTCAGGCTCCTACACAGACACACGCGACGCGAGTTGACAAACCCCCTCCTCACCATGCTGGCTGTGTTTACAACGTAGGACTGTTGGGATGTAAATTGAAACAAACCAATCACGTCTTGTCCTTTGACAACTGACAAGTGGCTCAACCTCACACACCTCATCCCTCTCCTCGCATTACTGCTCCGCTAACAGCTGTTAGTGGCCAGCGGCACTACTGCCACATAACAAAGTCCTACTCTTTGAGCATAATGCAGGATCATGTATTATGCAGCATCACGGGAGACGGAATCCTTGTCGCCAAGAAAGCGCAAAAGGGAATAGAAAAGGCAGCTTGACCGGCAAATTAAAAAAACAAGGGTCAGCACCAGGTTGCACCACCTGGGAAAGGTTGCCTTTCCCAGGTGGAGAGAGCTGCTGATGGAGAAAGGTAATACAATCACAGGCCAGCGCTAACAGCGGCTAACAGCGGCTAACAGCGGCTAACAGCGGCTAACAGCTAACAGCAGCGCAGTGATGCGAGGTAGAGGGATGAGGCTGTTAGCGACTGGCCGCTAACAGCGGCTAACAGCCAACAGCGGCGCTGGCCTGTGATTGCACTACCATCCTCCCTCAGCAGCTCTCTCTACCTGGGAAAGGCTACCCCAATGTGGGCCTTTGTTTTTTTAATTCGCCGGTCACGCTGCCTTTTCAATCAATCAATCAATTCAATCAATTTTATTTATAAAGCCCAATATCACAATTACAATTTGCCTCACAGGGCTTTACAGCATACAACATCCCTCTGTCCTTTAGACCCTCACAGTGGATAAGGAAAAACTCCCCAAAAAAACCCCTTTACCCCTTTTGCGCTTTTTTGGCGACAAGGATTCTGTCTCCCATGATGCTGTATATGCATGATCCTGCATTATGCTCAAAGAGTGGGACTTTGTTTCAAATTTGCCAGGGTAGTAGCGAAGCGCCTCTTGCTCCTCTCCTTCAGCTCCTCAGTCATGCAGTGCTGGCCTGGCTCTCAACGAAAACAACGGTGCTGTATGTCCCTTGCTAGCGGGTGTATTCTCAAGATGGTGAAACGTAATGGAACCCCACAGACGACTTACCCGCACAATGTACAAACAAATCCGAAATTCTCCTTCTACGAGAATAAGTCAGATTATTGGTGGAGGTAATAGTACACCAGTGATGACATATTTATGAATGCAGACATCAATTTTTGCCAATAAACAACTGAAAATGTTACACAATGTCCCTTTAAGACAAGGAAATTGGTGCTCATCCTGGTTTTTATGTCTTTAAGGCATTTTTGAAGTTTAGTTGATCAGTTTCTTCTGGCTTTATTGATAAATACAATTGTGTATCATCCGCATAACAGTGGAAATTTACATAGTGATTTCTAGTGATGTTACCTAAGGGAAGCATATATAGAGTGAATAGGATTGGTCCAAGCACAGAACCTTGTGGAACTCCAAAACAAACTTAAGTACGTAGAGATGATTCATCATTAACATGAACAAACTGAAAACGGTCATATAAATAAGATTTAAACTAGCTTAGTGCACCTTTTAGGCCAGTTGTCACTCAGCTGCTTTTCAGCAGTCACCTTGCTGTTAACATTAGAAGCACAGTCAGCAAGCGATTCTGCTCCTCTGCTGTTATACGTATTTTATTCTACTCCCCTACTTTTATTATTATTATTCATAATCAGTTTATATATATCATATCTAATATTTTTGCCTGATTGAAGTATCCAACAGCAATGAGTGCAGCATCACAATAACCCATCTGTGAATAGTTCAGGTCTTCGCAGAGATGAGACAGGACAGCCTATTTATTTGCTTGTGGTGGAATGTAGACCACTGTGATAATGACTGATGCAACATACCTTGTTAGAAAGTGTGGTCTGTATTTGATTGATAGTAACTCCAGATCAGATGAGCGGGAGCAAGATAGCATTATAGTATTTCTACTCACATTTCGGTTCTTATTCACCATAAAGCATACCTCCTCCATTTCTTCTTGTCAGAGTCCTCTGTTCTGTCACAGTGGTGTAAACAAAAATAATTAGCTGGCTTACCTGCCTGAATAGCACAGTAAGGTACTCCAGGATTTTGGTCAAACAGAGGACAGAACAGTTCCTGATATCCTACTGAAAACTGGCACGGGCAAGGAGGTAGTCCAGTTTATTATCCAGTACCTGTAAATTGGCTAGCAGGATGCTTGGCAGAGAATATCCGTTTTGCCAGGACCACAGTGGTGTGTTAAATTCCCCCACACTTCGCACTCCTCTGGTGCAGATATGTGGATACCTTCTCTGCTTCTTTCCTGGATGTCAACTCTGATGTTTACACATGGGGGAGAAACAGTAAAGGTGCAACAGTGATAGGAACAAAGAAAAAAAAACAGAAAATGAACACATTTAAGTTTGAAATGACATTCATTTGAATAATGAAGCGTGAAAATTTTCAGGTTGGGTATTGCTGAACCTCAGTTCTGCACTGGATATGGTCGACCACAAGATACTGCTCCAGAGACTAATAAAGTGAGTAGGAGATTGTGGCACTGTGCTTAATTGGTTTGAGTCGTATTTACAAGACAGGAATTTTTTTGTATCAGTTGGTAATCACACACAGTTGTAATTATCTATAAAGCCAGAAGAAAGTAATCAATTAACTAAACTTCATAATTGCCTTGAAGGGGAAGTTCCGTTTTTTACAACCTGGACCTTATTTCTGGCATTATACGGCTGTTTACTCGCCGAGATAAGTTTGGTGTCATTTGGAGTCCTTCGGAAGATATTTAGATCCGCGAGAGCCGCGTACATCCATATAGTGGGAATGATCGGGGCACCGACAATGAGGCTCTAAATAAATCATTATCTGCTGCGAAACTTGTTCATTTCACCAATATGTTTTTATGAATTGCTAGAGTTGCTTGTCATCATCATCCGGGTCATTTATACTGACCTACTAACCTCTAACCTGGATGATGTCATCCAGGTGTGCGCGCGCCGCACCTGCAGCACGGCTTTGTTACAACTGGAATTTGCTAGTTTTTTGAAACATGGCTAAATATTTGTCAGATTTTGAGGTTGTGGACGACGACTTTAAATATGATGGACGTCCTTACCGTTTTGAGCAAGAGTATACGGATGAGGAACTCTTTGAAAGGAGGATGCGGAGGCAGAGAGAGGAGCAACAAACCGCTGCACGTCCGAGAACAAATGCTAACTGGTGGTGTTCTTGTGGACAGTGTTCCACTATGCCAACAGAGGAGGAATGCCTTTGTTGCTCCGAGTGGGATTTGAGGCCAGGAGATAACGTTACACGTCTTGGATGTCTCCAGAAATGACTGTCTCACAACAGAGGATTTCACTTCTATGATCAACCGGGCTGTTTTTTTCGTGTCCCGAAAGTAAACTGGAAGACCCAGCCAAAGCCTGCAGGACCGAACGGGCAACTTTCGATTCAGTAAGTAGCCTACACAGCTGCATAAATTGTTTGTTTTCCTTGTATTTGTTTGCTTGATAAGTAATTAACTATGAGAATTTACATTTCTTTAGTTTCTTCTCATCACTTGTGTAGAACGGCCCATGTGACAGATTAACTGGTGTTGAATCAACTGGTGAGAGAGACAGATGTGGTGTGGGCGTGGCCTTTGTGAACCCGTTGTCAGCTAACCAGGAAATAAACATCGTGATCGCTTCGCGTCTGTAGTTCATTTATTTAAAGCTGTCGTTTGCAACATTATGATACAGTATACTGGTCTGGACATCACTCACATTAATGAATCGCCGTTTCCACTGATATCCTCCAAAGACACGTTGAGCCACGGAGACATCAAGCCAAGACGAGAGCCAGGAGGGCACAATTCCCTGTGACATTCAGTAAACGCTTCACAATGGTTCACAATAATAAAAACCTGAATGCATCCAAAATGTGAGCGGGTTGACATTCTATAGTCACACGATATTAGTCTATGCAGGGGTGTCAAACTCATTTTCACCAAGGGCCACATCAGCATAATGGCTGCCCTCAAAGGGCCAGATGTAACTTATAAATGTAACTAAATGTAACCAAATGTAATGTAAAATAAATGTAACTACTCCTTAATGTTAAATAACTCTGAATTTATTACATATGCAAGTTACAAATATTACAGTTGCATAGAAAAAAATATGTTTGCTTGTTGTTCTGTTATAACATAAATCCTTTTAATTTTTCAGGTTATGAAACCCACATAACTCCATCAATCAAGGATCAAACTATCCAAATGAATAAAGAAAAATAACATCAAACACAAGTTTCCACTTGTTGGATAAATGGCATTGATGTGGAAACACTGCCGTCTAGTGGCGGGAAGCCGTCACTTCGCCGGTAACATAATCGACATGCATTGTGGGAAATGTAGTTTTTGGTCAAATCACGCTTTTGACCTATTTATTTTTAGACAATCAGATCTTTTAAGCTCTCTCGGGCCACATAAAATGACGTGGCAGGCCACATTTGGCCCGCGGGCCTTGAGTTTGACACATATGGTCTATAGGCTACAATACTGACGTTAGTCCGTGCCTCTGATGATTAGCGTTTCCTACACCTGTGCTCACCTGTGCATCCAAATCGCTTTAAAATTAGTTCACAGTCATGTCACATGTTTATGAATGAGTTTAAATGAACTGTAAAGAATATCGTTGCGTTGAGCGCAATTAAAGTGTGTAGCATTTGGTGTTAAACACGATCGATGATAGTATCACAAGTTAATCTGAGCGGTCACATGTTCCCACAGTGAGCTGCTCCACACTACACGACAAAACTTCTGACTGTATGTGTAACACACAGGCTGTGGAAAAGCACAAACAGCTCACACATCCACTTGATAAGAAATTAATAATGATATATGATAAAGACTGATGACAGGAACATTTTGTAACCGACTTACTGACATTTACAGTTTTGTAAACAGGCAAGACACACTGCGGTTAAGAAACCTACGTTGCCCACTCCGTTATTCAATTTTCAATTCAATTTTATTTATAAAGCCCAATATCACAAATACAATTTGCCTCACAGGGCTTTACAGCATACGACATCCCTCTGTCCTTTAGACCCTCACAGCGGATAAGGAAAAACTCCCCAAAAAAACCCTTATCATCGCTATTCAGTGTAAGAGGCCTACATA
Organism: Epinephelus awoara; assembly: GCA_035609425.1. Classification (NCBI taxonomy): domain Eukaryota; kingdom Metazoa; phylum Chordata; class Actinopteri; order Perciformes; family Serranidae; genus Epinephelus; species Epinephelus awoara. The sequence continues at coordinate 42,599,564 of CM069302.1, read as the reverse complement.
AAATATATAATAAATCCCACAAAGTTTTAAATTAACTGGTCGGTAGATGTTTGCGTGAGGCTGTGGTTTTGATGCAGATCTCAGAGAGGCATACAATGACGAAGTATCAATTACGGTTCAAAACACGGCGAGCATCAGAAAATCTTTTAGACTCAGACAACTTTATTAATCCCACATGGGGCAATTGGTTTGAGCAGCCCAGCACAACAACATGTGAACACAACACATACAATAAACACGTAGAATAAAAAATACAAAGATGCTAGGAGTGAATACAGTGGAATCAGGAATCAAAGTGGCAAGGTTAATAAATATAATAAATATCGGCTCATAAAATGTCAATAAAGGCTACATGTTTCTATGGTCACTCTTATATTTGTAACATCACTAACATAGTGTAAAGTTGGTCTGAGAACTTTATACATACGCTAACGTTACATACAGCCATAAATGAAACACACAGTGTGAGCTGTTTCCACCCAGTGCACACTCTGCTGTGGCAAATTGTGATGCGCTCAGATTAATTGTGATTCAACATCTGTCTCAGTTAAATCATAAATATAGAAGGCTACACACTTTTATCTATCTCCTTATAAAGATATTTTACACAATTCACTAATACTCATTAATACAAATTAGACATGACAGGTAACTACTGTTTTTAGCAAGGACAGTAATACGCACGAGTGTTGTAGGCAAAACTAAACCAATCGGGACAAGAGAATAATAATAGCAGGCCAAGTGTTGTCCTCATATAGGTGACAGTGATGTCTAATTTGTATGAATAAGTGAATTGTGTATAAGGTTGTGAGAGGAGAGATAAAAGTGTGTAACACATAACATACAGGGGAATCTCAAGCTGGAGTCGACCCCGGCTCCCTGGGTCAACTGCTTAGTTCATAGGTCGCCTACTCTATCCATTAAGCCACCGAGGCCCTTTCATCGAGTAATGTGAGGTATCTTTACGTTACGGAGTGGGGTAGGTGTCTCTGTTAATGCCTGTTTACAAAACTGTAAATGTCAGTAAGTCGGTTACAAAATGTTCCTGTCATCAGTCTTTATCATATATCATTATTAATTCCATATCAAGTGGATGTGTCAGCTGTTTGTGCTTCCCCACAGCCTGTGTGTTACACATACAGTCAGAAGTGTTGTCGTGTAGTGTGGAGCAGCTCACTGTGGGAACATGTGACCGCTCAGATTAACTTGTGATACTATCATTGATCGTGTTTTACACCAAATGCTACACACTTTAATTGCGCTCATTACAACGATATTCTTTACAGTTCATTTAAACTCATTCATAAACATGTGACATGACTGAACTAATTTTAAAGCGATTTGAATGCACAGGTGCGCACAGGTGTAGGAAACGCTAATCATCAGAGGCACGGACTAACGTCAGTATTGTAGCCTATAGACTAATATCGTGTGACTATAGAATGTCAACCCGCTCACATTTTGGATGCATTCAGGTTTTTATTATTGTGAACCATTGTGAAGCGTTTACTGAATGTCACAGGAAATCGTGCCCTCCTGGCTCTCGTCTTGGCTTGATGTCTCCGTGGCTCAACGTGTCTTTGGAGGATATCAGTGGAAACGGCGATTCATTAATGTGAGTGATATCCAGACCAGTATACTGTATCATAATGTTGCAAACGACAGCTTTAAATGAATGAACTACAGATGCGAAGCGATCGCGATGTTTATTTCCTGGTTAGCTGACAATGGGTCCGCACAGGCCACGCCCACACCACATCTGTCTCTCTCACCAGTTGATTCAACACCAGTTAATCCGTCACACCCGCACACTGCACACAAAGCAGAGGCACTTCTTATGCAAAACATGAATTTATTATTACATAGAGCTCAGTGACAAAAAGTGATAAACAGGAAGTTGAACGTTTCAGTGGTAAAGAGGATTGTCTTTACGAATTGCCTCTGTTTTTTTTTGCAGAGGTTAGGTCAGTATAAATGACCCGGATGATGATGACAAGCAACTCTAGCGATTCATAAAAACATATTGGGGAAATGAATGAGTTTTGTGGCAGATAATGTGTTATTTAGAGCCTCATTGTTGGTGCCCCGATCATTCCCACTATATGGATGTACGCGGCTCTCGCGGATCTAAATATCTTCCGAAGGACTCCAAATGACACCAAACTTATCTGGGTGAGTAAACAACCTTATTTAATGCCAGAAATAAGGTCCAGGTTGTAAAAAACGGAACTTCCCCTTTGAAGACATAAAAACCTGGATTAGCACCAACTTCCTGATGTTATAGTCAAGATTTGTGTAGTTAGGGCTGGCTCAGGCTTGCCCTGTACCAGCCCCTAGTTAGGCTGACTTAGGCCTAGTCTGCCAGAGGACCCCCTATAATACACCGGGCACCTTCTCTCCCTTTCTCTCCCTCTCTCTCTCTTTCTCGTATCCTATTACTGCATCTTGCTAACTCGGCCATTCTGGATGTCACTAACTCAGCTTCTTCTCCGGAGCCTTTGTGCTCCACTGTCTCTCAGGTTAACTCATATCGCAGCGGTGCCTGGATAGCGTGACATGTGTGGTTGTGCTGCTGCCGTGGTCCTGCCAGTTGCCTCCTGCTGCTGCTGCCATCATTAGTCTACTGTTATTATACACATATGATTATTATCACACTGCCAGATACTAATATATACTTTCAACATATTGTACCACAGTAGCCAGAACTATAACGATAATATTATTACTTTCATGAATGTTGTTGTAAGCTACTACAGATTACTGTCATTTTATTATGCTGATCTGTTCTGTACGACATCTATTGCACGTCTGTCCGTCCTGGAAGAGGGATCCCTCCTCAGTTGCTCTTCCTGAGGTTTCTACTGTTTTTTTCCCCCAGTAAAGGGTTTTTTTTGGGGAGTTTTTCCTTATCCGCTGTGAGGGTCCAAAGGACAGAGGGATGTCATATACTGTAAAGCCCTGTGAGGCAAATTGTGAGGCAACTCATATTGCAGCGGTGCCTGGATAGTGTGACGTGTGTGGTTGTGCTGCTGCTGTGGTCCTGCCAGATGCCTCCTGCTGCTGTTATCATTAGTCATACTTCTACTGTTATTATACACATATGATTATTGTCACACATGTATACTATCAGATATTAATACATTATTAATATCTGATAGTATACAGATATTATTAATACATTATTATTAATTATAATATTATTACTTTCATTAATGTTGTTGTAAGCTACTGTCATTACCGTCTGTCCTGCATCTCTCTCTGTTTCTCTCTCTTTCTGTCTCATTGTGTCATACGGATTACTGTTAATTTATGATGTTGATCTGTTCCGTATGACATCCATTGCACGTCTGTCCGTTCTGGAAGAGGGATCCCTCCTCAGTTGCTCTTCCTGAGGTTTCTACCGTTGTTTTTCCCCGTTAAAGGGGGGGTTTTGGGGAGTTTTTCCTTATCCGCTGTGAGGGTCCAAAGGACAGAGGGATGTCGTATGCTGTAAAGCCCTTTGAGGCAAATTGTGATTTGTGATATTGGGCTTTATAAATAAAATTGATTGATTGATGAATTGTAAGCCTGACATACCTGCCCATATTAGGCTGGGGGGAAAAAAAAGAGATTTTCTACTGTCACTACCACCTTATTCTCTTTAATGTGTCTTTTAACACTGATTGTACACTCAGAAAGCGTGTTATTTGTTCACGTATGTTAAATGACCTGTCTGCCATGAAATTCTCCTCTGTTTTTAAAAACAGCATAGGGCAGCTTTTTGGTGATGAGAGTGATGCCAATTCTCTAGTTCACACTTTTAATTCACATTGTTCCGTTATTTTAGATGAGATAGCTCCTCTGAAATCCCGTACAGTCGCTACCTTTAATCCTACCCCCTGGATTAATGATGATATTCGTTGTTTTGAACGCAAATGTCGCCGTATCGAGCGCCTGTGGAAGTCTACAAAGCTACAGGTCCATCGTACTTATTTGAAAGAACTCTTAACAGAATATAACTTAATGGTTAAAGCTGCTCGGGCCTCTTATTTTGCTGACCTCATTTCCTCCAATAAGCAGAATCCCAAAATTGTTTTTGACACTATAAATAATCTTGTTTGTTCCCAGCCCCCTGTGGTGCCCAATTTTTCTGTTAATGACTGTAACAATTTTCTAGCATTTTTTGTCAACAAAGTTGCTAGTGTTAGAGCAAGTATTACCCCTTCTTCTTCTGCTCATCCCCCTGCTCCTCCTTTACAGCAGCCAGTACTAGATTGTTTCTCACCCATTTCCCTACAAGATTTAACTAAGCTAGTGAGCAGTATGAAGACTTCCTCCAGCCCGTTAGACATCTTGCCCACATCTCTACTGAAAAAAGTTATTGGTTCCATCGGCTCTTCCTTGCTCTATATTATTAATTGCTCACTGGTCTCTGGCTGTTTCCCCTCCTATTTTAAACATGCGGTTGTCCAGCCGCTTCTTAAAAAGCAAAATCTGGACCCTTCATTATTTAGCAACTTCAGGCCCATTTCTAAATTGCCCTTCATTTCAAAGATCTTAGAAAAAGTCGTTGCTAACCAACTAGTCCCTGCCCTAAATAAGCATTGTATTTATGACAAATTTCAGTCTGGTTACTGTCAGCAGCATTCCACTGAGACAGCACTTCTTAGAGTGTGTAATGACATCATGATGGCCTCTGACACGGGTAAATGTACCATCCTAGCGCTGTGAGTGAGCACTGTGGATCACCGCATCCTGTTAGATAGGCTCAGTGACTGTGTTGGCATTTCAGGCAGTGCCCTTGACTGGTTTGCCTCCTACCTCTCTGGTAGAAGTTTCTCAGTAGCATCTGGTCCTTTCGTGTCCGAGTCCGTACCCCTTTCTTGTGGGATACCTCAGGGCTTAGTGTTGGGTCCAATTTTGTTTGCTCTGTATATGCTACCTCTTGGAATCATTATCAACAGGTTTGAGGGTGTATCTTATCATATGTACGCGGATCATATTCAGCTGTATTTTTCCTTTAATCCTGACAGGACTGACTGTCTGAATGTACTGCATGACTGTTTGTCTGCAATTAATGACTGGATGGTCAACAATTTCCTCCAGCTTAACACTGCTAAGACCGAGGTCCTTATTGTTGCTCCAGACTGTACTGCTTCTAGGGTGGCGAGCTGTATTGGGTCACTGAATTTAAATAGCCGCTCTAACCTGAGAAATCTCGGATTTATTTTTGACCAGGCCATGCACTTTGATAAACACATCCATGCATTGACCCGTACATGCTTTTTCCACCTTAAAAACATTGCAAAACTGAGATCTGTTGTATCACATGCTGAACTAGAAATGATCATTCACGCCTTTGTGTCATCACGTCTGGATTACTGCAATTCTCTCTTCATGTGTCTCAGCAAACTCTTGTAGATCGCCTCCAATTGGTGCAGAATGCCGCTGCCAGGCTGTTTACCAAATCACCCAAAAACTGCCACATTACTCCTGTCCTGGCCTCCCTACACTGGCTTCCCGTCAGCTTCAGGATCCAGTTCAAAATCCTTGTTTTAACTTTCAGAGCCCTTCATGGTCAGGCACCTGAGTATCTGTCTGACCTGCTGCACGTATACGTTCCTAGTAGGACACTTAGGTCGGCCGATCACGGCCTGTTGGCAGTTCCTCGCACTAGGCTTAGAACTAGAGGTGACCGGGCCTTTGAGTCCATTGCGCCCAGATTGTGAAATGCCCTCCCACAGAATTTGAGAGCTGCATCATCGGTTGATATTTTTAAGAAGCATCTTAAAACCTATCTATACAGGCAGGCATTCTTTAACTTGTCTTAAGTGATTTGTTTTGCAACAACTGTTAAATTTTTTGTGTCTCTGTATGTGACATGTATGTTTGTATGTATGTATGTATTCTTGTTGGTACTTTAATCCTGTGAAGCACTTTGTGAGTCCTCTCTGTGAGAAGTGCTATACAAATACATTTTATTATTATTAAAAACATAGCAGGAATTAAAGTTTATCTGTCTAACCAAGATTTTGTTTTCACAGGTCTTTGTAAAAAAAAAAAAAATTCTATCAGATTTTTCCCCTATATTTGAATTAAATGTTTAAGGCCCACAGAAATTAAATCTTACGTTACTTTCTTCTTAAATACCCTATTTATCATCTCATGACCCTTAGATTTTTCTTGCAATGTTTTGCGGGTGGGGGGCTGACCCTCAGATTGGGAACCACTAAACTGCTTAACAGTATATGGGTCAAAGACGTGGCATGTCAATTCAGGTGTCCAAAGCATATTTATAATGTTAAAAATATATAAATATTTCAAAACACTACATTATGTTACTCAATTCTCCCCTCTTTACTTACTCATATGAGTATTCATTGTAAGAAAAGAAAATTTAAGGAGCTATTGAGCTCAAAAGTACCAAACTGTCCTTCCTGGATAACGTCCCTGCTTAAATCTAAGTACAAAAATATGCCAAAAATGTCAGGAATCTTAATACAAGCATTAATTATCTACTGGGACATAACTGTGTTAATGTTTGCAATGACATCTGCAAATAATAGTAACAATGCTAAACTTATTTACATTTTAACGTAAGAAATACTTTTGTCTCCATATTTGGATTTCCATAATGTCCTTCCTGGGTAACAGATATACAGTGGCTATATATTACCATATTTTGATTTGGATAGTCATGTGACAGACTGTTGCATCAGCCAGAAGATTCTGAAGGACCCCCAAAACACATTACAAGGTCAGAAAGTCTTTCTTAAAATGTTGATATTTTGACCTTTTCAGTCACTGGTGTCACTGGTTATGTCCTCAAATCATGTGTCTTTCTGGATAACGCTAATAAAACATTTATGATGTCTATATATTTAAAAACTACCTGTTTCATATTAAATATGACATTAATGTGTTGAAGTTTAAGTTATAGTTTTCCACAGTAGGCCTAGTTAAAGCCTGATTATAAAGGGAAAATTGTTTTGTTTTTTTTTCCTTCCTGGATAACGGTATGTCCTCCCTGGATCTTCTGTTACCCAGGACATGTCCTCTGTTATCCAGAATGGACATGTTTATCAATACAGATTTGTATCAGTATCTGTAGCATTTTAGGCATTGACTTGTTATATTATATTAATAACAATATTATGTGTTGTTGTTTTTTTTTTGTTGTTGTTTTTTTTAACTTTTATGGCATTTTCTATTATTTATCTTGAATTCATCTGATTCAATGAACACAGGCCATTATCATAAATTTTTGTGAAGTTATTGTCCAAAAATGAACCAATAATATGCTATAATCTAATATTTATTTTTTAATAAGGTTTTAGTATAGTTTTTGATGTTTCAGGGTCAGTTTTGTTCTTCCAGATGCCGCTGTCTAACAAAGAGAGGCAGAGACTATACAGGGCTTGGAAGAATGCTGAGCCACAAGCTAGGGCTGAGTATCTTGAGGAAAAGAGAGCAAGGTATTGTGATTTAGTAGTGAAGGCAGATCAGTAAAAAGGAAAACAAATATCAAAATAGGTTTACACTCATTGCAAAAGGCTTAACCCTCCTGTTATGTTGTGGGTCAAACTGACCCGTTTCAAAGTTTGAGAACACAGAAAACATGTTTTTATTAAGTTTTGGAGCATCAATTGACCTAACACTAATGTTTATAGAGAAAAATGTATTTACCTCCGCCAAGGAGGTTATGTTTTCGCCGGCGTTGGTCTGTTTGTTCATTTGTCTGTTTGTTTGTTTGTTTGTCTGCAAAATAACTCAAAAAGTTCAAAACAGATTTTGATGAAATTTTCAGGAAAGGTGGATAATGGGACAAGGAACAGATGATAAAATTTTGGTGGTGATCGGTTGAAGTAAAGTGGATAATATAATAAATAAAGCCTATGGTCTGACAGCCTCAACAGCAATTAAGAAGGTGAAAATAGCGCCATCTGGTGGCCGGAAAGCACGTCTTGTTCTACTTGCTAAATATTGCTGTAATTCTAAAGTTGAAATTAATGTTCTGTGTTGGAAAAAAGAAAGTCAAAAATACAAAAAAACATTAGTAGTTACAACAGCAGCAGCTAAAAATAGAAGGCTACTTAATGCATGAATCCATCTGCATTAGCCACCTGAACCTCACTGAATATGACGTAGGCATGGACATTTCCACTCACCTCTCTGCAGGGCTTGAAATTAACTTTTTTACATGGTAGCACTGCAAAATTTTGGGGGCACCCACCGTAATGTAAGAAACACCAACAGTGTAATTGAGGTACATCAATCAAGGTTTCTCTTTCATTCACAGTGGTGTTCAGTAGTAGCCTAGTGAAACCATCCTAATCTCACAAGCTCATATTCTGGCAACACCAGGCCAGTTCAATGGTGGTTCAGTGGTGTGTTTTTCTAAAAAAGTCTTTCAGCATTCTCTTCATTTTCTCTTCAGTCCGGCATGAATTAGCTACGGCTTCTAGTTCTGAGTGACAGAAGTGCCGCGGTTACGGAGTGATTTGAGACTAATAACCAATCTAAAATCAGCATTAAAGGAGCAATAAGCGAAATTAATTTCTAGATTGAAGGAATTAAAAAATTGCTATGTGAAGAACTAGAGGTGTAATTTCATCTGGAGTATAGCATGACCTCACACACCCTCTCTCTGTGTCGATCTTCAGCCCATTGTTTACAAGCCGGTCCGCCTCCCTCTCGGAGCCCTTGGCCCTCCCTCCCTATAAAAGGCTACAGCCAGTGAGCAATGGCAGCGCATATTTTCGAAATGAAATGGCGGAGAAGAACGAAACAGGAGCTAACCAGTGCTTCCTCCTCAGGCTCCACTTCACTCAGCTGCCCCACAGATCCGCTGCCTCTCCCACTTTAACCTCAATAACAATCTGAGGTAGCTGGGAGCGGCTGGCGAGGCGTTAGCCGCAGCATGACCGGAGAGAAGCACAGCCGGTTAGCCTCCGCTATCTTCCCAACTAGCCCCGGCTCTCTGTTTGGATCCAGCCGGAGCACCGAGCCCTGGTTTGTTATTCAGGTTAATGTGGGAAGAAACAGCGGGTTTATCGGGCAGCTGAGTGAAGCTGGGTGAAGTGGAGGCTGCGGAGGAAACACTGGGATGGGTTAACGTCCGGAGCTTGAGCAGCCCGTGAGCCAGGCGGGCAGCCTGGCGGACTCTAGCCGACCCGGCTAGTGCTAACACTGGGTGCTAACGCTAACGTTCCTCCTCTTCTCCGTGAGTGAGAGCGATGTTTTAGCCTAGCAGGCAGCTGGCTCGCGGGCTGCCCACTAGGCTAAAACATCGCTTCAGGTTAAAGTGGGAAGAAGCAGTGGGTTTATCGGGCAGCTGAGTGAAGCTGGGTGAAGTGGAGGCTGCGGAGGAAACACGGGGAATGGTTAATGTCCGGAGCTTGAGCAGCCTAGCAGGCTGCCCGCCAGGCTTGCGGGCTGCCTGCTAGGCTAAAACATTGCTCCCACTCACGAAGAAGAGTAAGAACGTTAGCGTTAGCTCTCGGTGTTAGCACTAGCCGGGTCGGCTAGAGTCTGCCAGGCTGCCCGCCTGGCCCATGGGCTGCCTACGTTAGCGTTAGCTCCCGGTGTTAGCACTAGCCGAGTCGGCTGCCACCGGCTACTGGAGTAACTTAACAGCTATGGAGCACTTCTACCAGCTCCTCTAGTCACTGAGCCTCACCTCCATCTCAGCAAATATATTACATTTATTACAGGTACCATTGTCATTGAAGTAGGCAGGGGAATACCTAAACACAGCAGAGACCGAGACATTGCTAACTACTAGATGAGGGGGGTGGGGGTGGAGAGCAGAGGTAGAGGGAGGAGTGGCTCATGACACACTTTGTTTTGGTCTACAGGCAGTGCACAACAGCAAACCTAGCGGTGAAACGATTTTGCTTATTGCTCCTTTAAAGGTCAAGCTCACATTTGATTTGTCACTGTCAGCTCACGAGGTAGAAAGAAGCCTGGGAACTTTATCAATGTAACCTAGTCGCACCAGAAGAATTATTTACACTCGCACCAGTGCTCCCAATTATATTTTGAGGTTGCACAGATGAAATTTTGGTCGCATATGCGTTGAAAACGGTCGCAATTTCGAGCCCTGCCTCTCTGTCAGCGTGTGGGTGTGAGTCACTTATTGTGATGTTGAAATGAATTCACCAGACTGTAAACTCCTGCCGACTTCTAGCTAGCTAAGTTGACGTTTTCGAATGTAAACGTCAGCAAACATTGAAAAGATGAAGAAGATGGGCATCAGCTATAGCATCCTGTTCACATTGTACAGGCATTGGAAAATAAAGAGGACGACCTCTGTGCTGCATCAGTTTCTAACAGGAATTGTATAATACTTTGATTCACACAAACGTGGCTTAATCCTGACAGCACCATTCAACCAAGTAATTTTTTTCGATATACTGATCTAACAGAGCAAGGGACTTTGACGGATCAGAGCAGATGACTCTGGCGAGAGAAGCAGAGGAGATGTGTGCTTTATGGTGAATAAGGACTGGTATAATGGTGGAAATGTGAGGTGCTGTCCTGTCCCTGCTGTGGATCACTGCTGTTCAGAGGCAGCTGCAGTGCAGTGCCACCTGTGTTCGGGAGAATTGACCTGCAGTCTTGTTACTGAGGTCAGATGTGTGGACAGTTAAATCATTACACAACCAAAAACCATGGATAACTAGAGCCATCTGGAAACCGGATCTAGTCAGTTATAAAGCAGCAGCCAATAATGTAAGAAGATGCAAAAAAGGACAAAATCACAGTGCACAAGTTAAAGGACCTGTTCAGATTACATGCAACACATAAATGATTGATTGATTGATTGATTGACTGATTGTTATAAGTGCAAAAATACTTGTTATTAACAATCAGTACCAAAGTGCATGTAAATTAAAAAAAAAAAAGAAGGTATTACACATTCATAAGTGTGTGATGACTGCAGTGTATTTAACCACCTACCCAACACAGGAAGTTGAGATTTATCACCATAGTTTTCAAGCAGTTTACACAGGAGCGATTCATTCTTCCTGATAATCTTCCTCTGTAAGATCTGTAAGAGTGATTAAAATACTAGTTACACTTACACTGAACAAAATCTTTACCGACACTTTTGTTTCTGCTTTAATTTTTAGGTTTTAGTCAGACTCTTTTTATGCACACAAATGATTTGTGTCTCCTGAATTTTGGTCACAAATGTTTTTTTGTTTTTTTTTTTCTTAAATTGGTATTGGTGTTACAGAGCTAAATATATAAATATATATCCTAAAAATCTCATTTAGATCAAAAATCCCTGTTTCACAATCAACCTGGTCGAGAGAGCAGCATAAACATGACAGCAACAAAAAACAGACAAAAACAATTGTCACACACCACAAATTAGCGAGCACAATGTCCAGTTAAAATGCATGTTATAATACATTACATACAATCATTTTAGAAAATTGTAAATGTTTATGCATGTACAATTTTCTAAAATGATTGCAATGACAAGTTGAGGAGCAATCAATTCTTGATCCTTAAAACTGAATGAAACCCCTCCACAGTATTCAGCTCATACATTTTCAGGTCCTTCTGTACTTTATTCCAGGAATAAGGAGCAGCATGTCTGGAAGCTGTTTTGCCTAGTTCTGTTTGAACCTTAGGACCAGCATTTGTAGAATATTGTGAGAGTGAATGCCATATTGCTTTTGGTTTTTATACATGTATATACACAGATTAGAAGGAATCAGCCTAAGTAGAGATTTATATATAAAAACCATCCAATGTGAAAGTCTGCAGACACACAGAGAGGGCCATTTAGTAGCAGCATACAGTTGTACAGTGGTGTATGTGATTTCCAGAGCAAGTAATAAAATGTAAAGCACAATAGTATACAGTATGCAACCTCTAAGGCTCTGGTCAGACACATTCATAAAGAATATATCCCCATAGTCCAATAAAAGTAAAAAGGTTGCAGAAAACAAGTGTTTCTTTGCCTTGAGGAACAAACAAAATTTATTTCTGATAAAAGAAGTCTAATTGAAGTTTCAGCTTAGAAACAAGATTTTCAGTGTGTGATCTGTATGACAAATTCTGATCAGTAATAATACTTTAATATTTTGACCATTTCAATTTCAACCCCTGGAGCAGCTGAGATGTTAGTGAGGTTAGATGTTAACTTTAATTAAATTAGAAATTTCTATTAGTTTGGATCACAACGCCCAAGCCCTCCACTCAACCTACTGTCCTCCTGGACATGATGGCATGTGGGGGTGTTGGTTCTGGCCCTGGCCATTAATTGGTGTTGCCCAGCTCTGTGGATGGTGCTCTGGGGCAGATGCATGCTGATGTTCTCCACATCCATAACCAATAACTACCATTAGAGCCATTAGAAAACACTGTTGACTAGGATGAGCAAACCCCCTCCTGAGCCAACCATGAGCTTAGCCTCAATTTCAGTCAAAATTGGAAAGAAAATAGCATAACTTCACCTACATAATAGACTGCTGACCACAATGAGTAAACCCCCTCTTGAGGGTTGGGGTGTTTTTGTTGCTGACAGTTATCCTGCAATTCTTGTGAATGAAAACAGGTGAAGCTGCTGGTAGCACAGTGTTTACAGGACACCACTGTTTGATATGGCAACACAGCCATGTGGCACACTGAACACCTGTGACCTATTCAAGCTCCATTTAATCATTATTTCCTGCTCTTATCTCCAGATTATCCACTAAATATCTGAGAATGTGTGTTGTTACACCAAGGTCAAAGGCTATGCCCATCAATATTTGTTTTCATCCTTGCCCTTACATGCAGAGATTTCTCCAGATTATCTGAATCTTTTGATGATATTATGAATTTCATATGGTGAAATCCCTAAATTCTGGTTTGCCAACCAGTCTTGGGTGTAGCACACAAGAAAGGCGTTACAGAAATATATTATGCTTTAGCAATAATTAAGTAATATAATGCATTACCAACAGGACTTCAGGTGATATTATCACATTTACTATGTTGCGTTACCATGTTACATAAACTGTTTATTGTTTTCATTTTTCTTTTATCCATACTATTTCACTTCCGCCAGTGCGCCACCAGAAAAATATTGTTGTGTCTTGTCATGTTATTGCAGATGCCATACTGTGTGTCATCATGTTCAATGTGTTTCCATTAATATGACGACATTTCCCTGTGGAATGTGGTGCATGGTTTTTGAGCATTTCACATCTTTACCAGTCTTTCATTGTCCCTGTCTCAACTTTTTGGAATATTTTACAGGAATCAAAGTCAGAATGATTGTACATTTAAAAAAACAAACAATAAAGTTCATGAGTTTAAACATTAAATATCTTGTCTTTATACTTAATCTCAATTGAAAAGAGGTCAAAAAGGAATTGCAAATAGTTGTATTATGTTTTTACACAACGTCACAGCTTTTTTGGAATAAGAGTTGAACTTGTTTTCGTCTGCTGAGACTTAACTGTCCTCAGACTTTGTAGTCTTTACATGTTACAGTGATTTATTTGAATTAATGCTGATCAATGCCTACTTTCTAACAACAGCAATATTGCAAATACCTTTATTACTGAATTTCCTTTGTTTGTGTGTAGTTCTTCACAAATACAGCTATTTTGTACAAACATTTATAAATGAATTGTGTATTTACAGGGATTACCTCATTAATCATAATAAAAGTAATTAAATATCTGAGTGCTTACCTTAACTATGCTGTATCCAGCAATATTCCAGTGATAGATGTAGTGAGCAGTATTTTGGTGTTGTTAACATTCCCAGTGTCAACTGAGGCTTCCGTCTACCAACCACTTAGAAATATTTACATGTTCAACACTAAGGAGGAGGGGCATACACGCCTAGAAGATGAGCTGCTGAGAGAAGAGGGAGAGCAGTAGCTTTGATGAAAAGTCACTGTCAGCAAACCAATATTAGCTGAATTTATCACCATTGTATGTGCCTCCTTCACTTCCTTTGGTCAAATACACCAGCATTAGAGATGCTGTTACACTGTAACTATTAATAAGAAACAAATCTGTAAAAAGGGCTTTAGTTTCTGAGCCTGACGGGCTGCTCAAGCTCCGGATATTAACCCATCCTGGTGTTTCCTCCGCAGCCTCCACTTCACCCAGCTTCACTCAGCTGCCCGATAAACGCTGCCCGCCGTTTCTTCCCACATTAACCTGAATAGCAAACCAGGGCTCCGTGCTCCGGCTGCATCCAAACAGAGAGCCGGGGCTAGTTGGGAAGATAGCGGAGGCTAACCGGCTGTGCTTCTCTCCGGTCATGCTATGGCTAACGCCTCGCCAGCCGCTCCCAGCTAGCTCCAGATTGTTATTGAGGTTAAAGTGGGAGAGGCAGCGGATCTGTGGGGCAGCTGAGTGAAGTGGAGCCTGAGGAGAAAGCACTGGTTAGCCCCGGTTTCGTTCTGCTCTCTGCCATTTTATTTCGAAAATATGCGCTGCCATTGCTCACTGGCTGTAGCCTTTTATAGGGAGGGAGGGCCAAGGGTTCCAAGAGGGAGGGGGGGATGATTCACATGAACGTACATGAACGCGCAGCCGGACCGGCTTGTAAACAATGGGCTGGAGATCAACACAGAGAGAGGGTGTGTGAGGTCATGCTATACTCCAGATGAAATTACACCTCTAGTTCTTCACATAGCAATTTTTGAATTCCTTCAATCTAGAAATGATGAATTTCGCTTATTGCTCCTTTAAGGATTCATAGCCTATAGATGGGTATATATATATTCTTCTATTCTGATACATGAAGCCATTTGGACTGCAAGATATGATTTCAACTATTTCTCATTTTATACTCTGTTCTACCGAAGGTTTTGATGGCTGTGAGTTAGATTAAATTTAGTTGCCTGCAGAGTGATCTGTTATCATACAGAAAATTATTTAATAATACACTGAATCAGGTTTGGTTCTTGGACATATAGGCTATTTATCTATTAATTTATTGTATGTTTTTTTTTTTGTTCATGCTTATTCAAATCAAGCCTTCAGAGTGATTATAAAATGGTGGAAGGTTCTCCTCCCAACTATAATTTAAATATTTATTAGGAATTATGAAGGTTTGGCATTCTATGTACCTCTCTTTTTCTGCTGTTTTCATATTTTTTACTAGCCTGAGTGTCAGACTGAAGGTTCTGCGAGCTTCAGTCTGACACTCAGGCTAGTAAAAAATATGAAAACAGCAGAAATTGAAAGCGATTTACAAGGGGGAGGGAATTTGATTTTTTCCCTAACCAATCAGTAGAGATCAACGACTCACCCAGAATCTGACGTCATTAGTATCCATGCCTCGGGGGTGCCGAAAACAAGCGAGCATTGCCCGTTTAAAATGTCTCCGTCGTCGTGCACGTCCAGCTGCATCGCCATTAAATCCAGTTTAGCAGCTTCCTTAATTTGGTCCTCCATTAACGCGAGTAGTGGCGAAATACCTCGATAGCATCGTTAATGTGGTCTGTAGGATCTGCAGCGATCGCCATTGTTGCTATCCTCACCAGTTACCCACCGGCGTACAGCTTGACATCAGCGTGGCGCTGATTGGCTAATCGCTAGACTCCTGGCGTTCATTGGTCCGTCCATCGTTTGGACGGGATAAATCACAAATTCAATGAAGTATACCAGACCAGTGAGACCATAGATATACATAGAAAGGCTAGATGGCTGATGGGACTTTCGCCGGACATGCTGAAAGTGCAGCTTTTCTTTTTGAAAATCGATTTCATTTTTCTGCATAGTTGTGTGTCTGTCACAGCCATTTGCAAGGCTGCAATCTGGGAGTTTCAATTATTATATAGGTTTCCGTGAGACCAATAATAATTTTGTGACAACCACATATTTTGTCTAAATGACGATTTGTGTGGATGCAGTTGTGTTTATTAGCGAGCAAAGAAACAAGAGGCTGTGAATGTGACATAGTGGGCAACTGGGACTATTACAAAGTAGCCTAGACATAATTCTTTACAGGTGGGAAAGGCAGAATTACTCCTTTGTTTTAACATACATAATATGATTTATTTCAGTGGGCCCATAGATATACATAGAAAGGCTAGATAGCTTACCTACACTGTGAGCCAATGGGGACTGACGTCGTCACACGGCGGCCATCTTACCTCGGGGCTGCTGGCCCACTGATAACATTAATGTCTATGGTACATGTACTGTTTCAATGACCATATCCTGCTCAAATTTCAACTGATTTTCAAACAGATTGGTTTGTTATAAACGCCAGAGATGTAGTTATGTTTCTGCATATTTACGGATAATTATAACCATGGACTTTCATATTAAATTAAAAAAGTAGAGAGTAGAGCAATACCTGCCATAGCTGCACGCATACACACACAGTTAAAATTAAATTTTCAGTGTTTTTTTTATTTTTTTTAATTGCTTTAACATAAAAATAATTATACCACAAATGTAAAAAATTCCACGGCCTGTTGGAAATTATGTTTGTGTTATTTTAGGGTCACATAACAACTCGTGTATAGTTTTAAAGGTCAAGGGGATGGTTCGTTCATCCTACCCGTTCTGCTACATATATTTTAATATAAAAATTAAAATAAACACATTCAGTAACATGACATAAAGGTTCTTTTATTAACCAGATGTGCACAATTACAAAACAATTCAACATTCACTCCAAACCAACAGTCACTCAACCTTAAAAACATGAGAAGATACCGAGATATGAATTATTGACAACATTTAACACCCTTCTTACCTTTAACATTAATGGCAAAGACAAAAATACAGAGCTAAATTATGATATTGTTGGGGTAATTCATGTAGCCTATGCTTGAATGCCATTATGTAAACTTAAATAAGTCAATAACAGTAACATGTTAAAAAAATGTGAAAAAGAAATATTCAATGATTATTATGTAAACAAATGGTAGAAGCATTTCTAAAACGTCAGGGTGAAAATAACTTGTATTGTACAAGTACTAATTTAACTATGTTAAACACAATTATCCTAAATATGTCCCTCAAGTCATTTCTTATGAGTGAAATCACGGGCTCTTGTGTGGACAGAACGTTCATTTGCGCATCCATGTGCCGCACTAAAGTCTGGCATCTTGAACTGTGTTGAGTATTTCTGTAAACACAAAGCCAGGCATTTACTGTATCACAATGAATCTAAATTAAGGATATATTTTATTAATGAAACAGCTTGGAAATCATATTATGTATGTTAAAACAAAGGAGTAATTCTGCCTTTCCCACCTATAAAGAATTATGTCTAGGCTACTTTGTAATAGTCCCAGTTGCCCACTATGTCACATTCACAACCTCTTGTTTCTTTGCTAGCTAATAAACACAACTGCATCCACACAAATCATCATTTAGACAAAATATGTGGTTGTCACAAAATTATTATTGGTCTCACGGGAACCTATATAATAATTGAAACTCCCAGATTGCAGCCTTGCAAATGGCTGTGACAGACACACAACTATGCAGCAAAATGAAATCGATTTTCGAAAAGAAAAGCTGCACTTTCAGCATGTCCGCGCGGCCTGAATCATAGCCACGTTAATAAGGTTTTTAATAAACCAAACCGTTTGTAAATCCGTCAAGATTTCAGCGAGTTAAGTGTATGTTTGTTTGTGTCGGTCGCTCACCTTCCGTCCACTACTGTAGAGTGCGCGGGGAAAGTCCCCCTAGGTAAGATGGCCGCTCGGTGACGTCGCCGGCGAAAGTCCCATCAGCCATCTAGCCTTTCTATGTATATCTATGAGTGGGCCAGCAGCCCCGAGGTAAGATGGCCGCCGTGTGACGACGTCAGTCCCCATTGGCTCACAGCGTAGGTAAGCTATCTAGCCTTTCTATGAATATCTATGAGTGAGACAAGCCTACTCAGTTGAGTGGGTGGGGTCTATGGTCTGGAACCAGGCTAATTTTTTACGTGTTTATAGTAGATTTATTGGGTCTCATTCATGAAACGTGAGCAGAAGGAATTTGTGTGTAAACTGTTCGCAGACGGAAATTTACGTGCATGTCTGCATTCATCAATATTTTAGTTGCTCCGATCTTTTCGTAGCTACTAAGAAAATCTACTCCTGCTCCTGACCACTCGTAGTGCTTGTGTAAATTTAGTAAAGCACATAAATATTGCTTTTCACTATTGGAAATGACAATTTTAATTCGTATTGCGCTCTGTTATGTAGACAATACACAGATGCCTTTGAAACACGTAATCTAAACATGACAAAATATTAAAAATATAACACATTTAGTTAAATTATTTGGCAATTAGCAGGTTTAAGATCCTTATTAGATTCATGATTGTGAATTATCTATGTAAATCGACTCAATAGATTACACGTTCTTTCTACACGTTGAATGATGATAATAAAAATATCCGTAAGGACAGCCAGATCACAGCCTCTTCGGCCTCGATGCCTGGGTTCAGCAGGGGCAGCAGGTGGAAGGAGGACAATCGTTTCAATGAATAAATCTGATTTGATAATGATTAATTTACGTTGTATCAAACAGAGCTTTAGGCTATTAAGATTCAAATAATTTGAGGACGATGCATACAGACAGCTGTAGGCTATATGTTATCCGTATCATTTGATAAAATAAATGTTAAATAGCTCTACATTCTGACAGACATCACTGATTTAGTTTATCCATTACGCACAAAACATCTCTGGTTTCCCGTTCCCACTTCATTCAGAACCCCACAAATGAATCTTCTGTTTGTTTGGTGACCGCTGTATTTTTGTGTGTGTGCTTATGCGTTTCTCTGCCTCCAGTTTCATATCAAGCCATTTACGCTTCACCTCTGACATGGTTCTTTGTACTACGACAACATTAACAGCATCTGTTACCTCCCTCCAGGCCTTCGCTTTGCCTGTCCCTGCCACACCACCACTAACTGAAGAAAATAAAATGTTTTCCACATGTTGTCCACTTCACCCAAATTTATTTCGATCTCCGCTTTCTTTCTCTGCGCCATGACTGACAGGTCGACTGGATGCACCTACACCTCCTTATATGGTGGTCATTGCCTATTCATGGGCGGGGATTTATGCTAATTGCTGATTACCGGGAGCGCGCTGTCACTTTACGATGGATTGGCATTCATGATCATACACACATGTTTACGATCAAATCTGAGTTTCCCGCGGCGTTCCTGAATCCGGAGTAGGAGTAGAAGATTCTTCTTCCACTTGTGTATTGTATTTTTTTCCCCTTTTTTTTCTCTTATCTTTTCTTCCGTTGGGACTGTCCCTTTATCAATGGGGTTTTCAACTTGCACAATACAAGCTATAGTGTGTCTGATAAATTGTATATAATCAGAAGACTCAGTATTATCTATTTTTTTTTCAACTAAAATAACTTCAATCAATGTAAAAGGGGTAAATCATGCTATAAACGTAAGAAAATTCTAACATTGCTCAAAAAAGAGAAGGCAGATATCGCATTGCTGCAAGAGACCCATTTGACAGATACAGAACTTGAGAAACTTAAAAGAGAATGGGTGGGCCAAATTTACTTTTCTTCATTTTGTTCAAGTCGGAGAGGGGCCGCAATACTTTACCGAAACACCCCTTTTGATATTGAAAAATGTGTAAAAGATGTGGAGGGGCGATATGTGTTGATTAAGGGTACTTTATATGGGGAGTCCATCATGATAGGCTGTGTTTATGCACCAAACATTTACATGAGTACATTTCTCACATCTGATGTCTCGTCCATGTTAACTCCTATCGTCATCCTGGGTGGAGATTTTAATTGTGTGGTAAATCCAGAGTTAGATCATAACCCACCTTTAAAGACTCCCCCCTCCAAAAGGTCAGTAGTTACTAGGGAAATGTGTACAGAACCTGTTTGATGCCTGGCGGGATCTACACCCTAAGGAAAGGGATTTTACATTTTTATCAAACCCTCATCAAAGCTTTTCACAAATCGATTTTTTTTTTGCCTCTAGACAGGTATTGGATAGATTAGAGGAAAGTGGCATAGGAATTTGCACACTATCCGATCATTCTCCTGTCCATATATGTCTCTCTCCACCCTTCCATGATGCTAATTCTTGCCAGTGGCATATTGACCCATATCTTCTGAGCAGCCCCTCTTTCATGACATATATTAAGGAGCAATTTAAAACCTATATGACATTTAATGATGTTGGGGATATAAGCCCATCAACTTTATGGGAAGCTGCCAAGGCCTACTTAAGAGGTGTAATAATTACATGTAGTGCAGCTAAGGAAAAAAAAGCTCTTGAAGAACAAATAAGGCTGGAAAAGTGCTGACAAATTTAGAAGCTGAACTTAAACAAAATCCATCCAGCAATCTTTCTAGAAGAGTAAATGCTGCTAGATCAGCCTTGGACGAGCTTTTAACACAAAAGGCTGAATCTGCAATGTTTTATGCTAAGCACAGGTTGTATGAAATGGGGGACAAGCCAGGCTGTTTACTGGCTCGTTTTGCTGCAGGGAGATGTGAATCAAATGCCATCTCTTCTCTGGTCGACGCCACTGGCTATAAACAATTTGAAACCAAAAAATTATGTAATATTATGTTGGAATTCTACAAAAAACTATATATATCAGAGTTTGATAGTACTTCAGGTAGGTAGTTTTTTAGAACAGGTGAATTTGGTGCCATTGAAACAGGACGATAGAGATGTGTTATGTAGACCAGTAACTAAAGAAGAACTATCTGAAACTATCCAATTCCTACAAAATAGTAAAGCTCCAGGACCCGATGGCTATGGACCAGAATTTTACAAGAAATTTGCTTAACTGGTAACAGATCCACTTCTACGCATGTATACAGAATCTTTTGACAGGGGATATCTCCCTCCAACTTTATATAGAGCTAATATTACCCTCATTCTTAAGAAAGACAGGCCCGCTGATTAATGCAGTTCATACAGGCCGATCAGCTTAATAAATGTGGACAGTAAACTGCTCTCCAAACTTCTGGAAAGAAGATTGGAGATGCTGTTGCCCAAAATAATTAATACAGATTAAACCAGATTCATAAAAAATATATTATCATATACAAATATGCGTAAATTACTAAATGTTATCCAGCATGCAAATGAAACACAGAATGATGGACTAGTTATCTCACTTGATGCTGAAAAGGCATTCGACAGGATAGAATGGCCCTATCTTCAGAAAAATTTGGTATGGGTGAAGTTTTTATTAAATGGATCAAACTTGTATATTATTCTCCTACTGCTAAGGTAATGGTTAATGGTACCCTATCACCATCTTTTTGGTTGAGTAGATCCACATGCAAAGGGGATCCACTCTCACCTTTGCTATTTGCTACAGCCATTGAACCAGAGGCAGAGGCAATTAGAAACAGCCCTGATATATCTAGTGTTAAGTTGGGGCAGAATAGTCTTAAAGTAGCATCATTATTATTATTATGCTGATGATGTTTTACTTTGCTTCAAATCCAGGAAGATCGATCCCTGCCATTTTGTCGATAATTGAGTCATTTGGGCTGGAGTCAGGTTATAAAGTTAATTCAGACAAGTCAGTTGCAATGCCACTAGGGGGTGCTACTGATCCACCCTGTATTATAAACTTCACTTTCAGATGGTCTACATCAGGACTTAATTATCTAGGAATAACAGTCTCTACTAATCTGAAAGATCTGTTCAAGCTTAATTTTCTTCCAGCTTTGAAAAAAATTCAGAGTGATATTAACAGGTGGATAATCAAGATGAACGTTCTTCCACACCTACTTCATCTGATGCAAAAGCTACCTTTATGGATCACAAAACAGATATTTAAGAGTATACAGAAAGATCTCAGTGAACACATTTGGCGTGGTAAAGACCCAGATTAAAAGAATAGAATAGTCTTTATTGTCATTGTACAAGTACAACGAAATTGAAAGTGCAGTCTCTTAAAGTGCATACTTATAAATACTTATACTTATAAACGTATATATATATATATATATACGTATATATATATATATATATATATATATATATATATATATATATATATGTATATATATATATATATATATATATATATATATATATATATATATATATTTATAATTGAAATAGATAATTGATTCACAATCACCTGCATTTACTTAATAGGTTCCCTCATCACCACTGAATTGAGGGATTTGCTGTATGTAATTGTCTACAATCAATAGATAAATGTCATGTGATTATTTCCTATGAACTGATCATTTCAGAAATGTTATAATCTATAGGGGAGACCGGGGATGGTTGTAACAAAGGGATAGCCACCTCCTCTCGTTCCCTCAGATCTTCCTCCTCCCTCCACCTCTCTGTGCCCTCTGCCCGTCTCAGCACCATGGGGAGCAGAGCGTTCAGTCGCTCTGCTCCCCAACTCTGGAATTCACTACCGCCCGACATCAGAAACATTGATTCTCTCCCCACCTTCAAATCCAAACTGAAAACTCACCTGTTCCGGTCTGCATTCTCTTTATAACTTCACTTCTCCACGTTGCTTATTTTTTTACATGATGGATTTTATTATTGTGTTTGTACTTCCTTGTGTTATTTATTTGTGTTTTTATCCACTCTGTAAAGTGTCCTTGAGTGTTCTGAAAGGCGCTTCTAAATAAAATGTATTATTATTATTATTATAGTTGTAACACTCTCAGTTTGGCCAATTAGAAACGAGCTGTGGTGACATCATCAACATAGTCCATGCCCATTTACAATTGGAGCTCACTGGTGAAGCCACATGTCTCTGAGTCCAAATTAGTCTGTTCTAGAGCCAAAAAAAACAGTTTTTCAGGTGAGAAACCAAATATTTTCATCACAATTGTTTTTTGCATAGTGTCCATTGTGTTGTATGTACAATTGTTTCACTTACATAGGTTCAAGTAGTAGTTTCTCTAGTTTAATTTAATGTGTTTCATTAGTGCTAGCTTTGAAGCTGAATGCTAAAAACTGTTAGCTCTTTCATAGCTGCTAGGCATGGGGAGGGTTGTAACAGTTCTTAAAAAGTGTAGATTTTCGGCCCACGAAGCCTGCACCCCAGGCAAGGACATCTACATTTGCCACAACTGCCAATCAGATTAAAAATAGGCTATGTAGTGTAATATTTACTATAGTGTTCGTACTGTACCTTTAAACTGACCTTTAAAAGATACGTGTGTGAAGCAATATAATCTGTGCAACTGACAAATTACACACTGGTTTAATATTTCATGTATTCTTATGATACACACACACACTCATTGAGCACTTAAAGCCTCTGGAAACTCAAATCCACAATAGCCTTCTAACTATGTAATTTAGGGTCTTATGTACATAATATTGAACATGTAAAACAATTAAAAATCAGTTTCCATCCAAATTCGAAATATTTGTCTTTTAAGTTTTTGTACATTCTTGAAATTGGGTTTGATTGGGCCGTGGTTATCTCTCAGATTTATTACCCAATAAATTTGAAACCAATCATAAATCATCTGTCAGTTGTGTCATCCCGCCCCCCAGTGGCAGCACAACAAAACCTTTCTGCTCCAGCTAAATCTGCCTCTTTGAGTCTGAGCCAACTCGTCTCTTCATAGCCATTTGCGATTAGCCACCCAACTAATTTTATATAGCCTACAGGCAGACAGTCCCCAGGCTTATAGCGGGCCTGTCTGTCTGTCTGTCTGTCTATCTATCTATCTATCTATCTATCTGTCTATCTGTCTGTCTGTCTAACGTTAGCTAGCTATCTATCGTTAGCGATCTAGCTAGCTAACGTTAGCTATCTAGCTAGCTATCGTTAGCGATCTAGCTAGCTAACGTTATCTATCTTTCCATCTATCTATCTATCCATCGATCTATCTATTGATCGGCTTGTGAGCGGCCGGGCTTGCCCCCCGGGCCCGGTGCCGGTGTCGGCTCACGGGGAGGGGACGTAATGTGCACCCTTCCTCACCCCTAACCCCAACCTCAAGCAGTTAGCTTTGCTACGCATAAACATATCCGCAATCACGGAGGTGATGCTGCGGGAAACAACACAATTTTAGCTGGAGGGGAACATTATTTGAGGTGGACAAATACTTCTACACAACGCCAGAGAAACGGCCGGCCGGCACCGGTCTCTCCCGCTTTGAGGGTCGGTGTGCGTGTCAGAGTAAAGACATATTTAATCTGTTAAGACTGGATGTGTTTGAATGAAAAAGGCTATTATCAGAAAAACGGAGCAGATTTATGTTTTCAATGAAAACGTATCTCAGTGAAGAAAGGCAAAGCGCCAGCCTCCCGCTGTCATTCATCTCAGCTAACACTGCATGTAAAAGTTATGCTAACTATTCTACGAAGTAACATTAATATGAATCACAAAACATTTTGAAACTTATTATTCAGTGACCACCTGAAAGGAGTCATTTTCAGCTTCTGCTTCGTCCTCTGAATCATCAGAGGGCTCAAACATGTACGGCTGGATTAAATTTGTGGCAGCCATTGCTGAGCCAGGGAGATGTCAATCAAAACGAGGGAGCTGTCAATCAGAGCGTTATCTGCCACGCCCACTCTGTCCTGGCAAGTGGTCTAAACAGCAAAATGAGCTGTTTTTAAACCAGGTTTTCTAATAGTTATGAATGGTTATTTTCACTAAGACTTTTGTGGATGATTAATGAGACACTCGACTTTGATATAATATATGCATTTTTACTATTTCAGGCTGTGTTTCCAAAGGCTTTAAGCATTGTGGTGGAGAAATACCTAGGACTCACTGTGAATCCAATTGCATGAGGATGGGTTCAGAAAACACTAGTGGAAAGTTAGGGGAATTGCAGTTTGTCCTGATATGACCCTAGAGGGGGAGGGACTAAAAAAAAGTGTAAACTCAGCAGAAATGTGACACCGATATGGTGGGAAGGACTAAAAAAGTGTAAACTCAGCAGAAATGTGACACCTTTATGATCAGCACCCAGTGGAAAAGTTTAAGGAGAGATGACTCAGCAGAAATTCTACGATAAAAAGCGAGTGCAAACAAAGAAATTTCAGTCCTGTTCCGGAGCTTGACTCATTGAGTGTGATGTGTTTGTTGCCTGCGAGCACATTAAACTCAGTTGCATCTGATTCTACGTGTCTCCAGTGATTTTTTGACCTGAGTATTTGAGTTTTTGATATCTAATGGAAGACAAAGAAAGTTTGTTCGGGAGGCAGAGAGCGGGGTTGTGAGCCTCCTGGCACGGCTCGGGACCTTGACTTTTTTGCTTCCACATTAATTGGTGAGCCAGGGAGTCGAATCCTAAGATCGGGGGCGCTTGGCTGTGCATCAGACGTGTAGGTGGCCACCAGATAAGGTAAGCAGAGCCTTTTTTTTCTGCCTAAACCGGGTGCATCTGAGGTGTAGTTGGGAGCTGCCTGAGTCGGAGGTATTTGACGAATTCCTCTCCTAAAGAACCTAAAATGTGATGTAAAAATAACTAACTAATAACACAACATTGGAACATAGATGATATATTGCTGGAGACAACTGAATCTAATGCAACACAGTGTGACCTTGATGTGTGTGTGTGTGTGTGTGGGTGGGTGTAGAAGTTACAGAGATAAACATGGAGAGTGAATGTGGGAGGGAGTGTGTGTAAGTGTGTGTGTGGAATGTGGGGGAGTGAGCTAGAGTAACCAAGCAGGCAAAAGAAAAAGTGAATGTGTGTGTGCTGAATATATGGTAACAAATGTAGTGAGGAATGTAGTAAGAGTAAAGTATTTAAAGTGAGAAGTGCACAAAAACCTGTAAAAGTTATACAGGGAAGAGAAAAATAACCGGTAAAGCCAAAGAGATAAAGTATTTCTGTGATACCACTATTTCATATTGCCACCGTTTCCTTTTTGCCACGCATGGGGGCAGGATTGTGCGCTGGAGAAATAGGTTTTCTTGGACAGAATACTAAGGGTTAAAAGAAAAGTATTTCTGTGATACCGCAGTTTATCTTACTGATATTCCTTTTTCACTTGAAGAAACAGGAAGGATAGATCTAGAGAACAGGTTTGCTTAGACAGAATACTAAAAAGAGATAGAAGCTTCCAAAGAGAAAAGAGGAAAAATATAAAAAAAGAAAACAAGAGAACAGTCAGAAGATCGATCAAAGTGTAAAAACTGTAAATATTATACGTGTATAAATAGACATGTGTAGATAAAAAGACTGAGAACATAATAGACTAACGACTGGACAAGGACGGGGAGCGTAAGAGGTAGATAAAAGTGCACACAGCCAACAGAAGTGGGCTTATACAAAAAACAAAGCTTTGTTAAAATTTGATATTTTGGTTCTGATCTCTGTTGGGTCATTACAAAGAAAATTCTTTTGACATTTTGGGGCCTGAATGTTTTATCATAATCTGGTATCTGTGTGTTTGTTTTATGTGATTCGTTTCAAAGTTTGTTACATGAGGTAGTTATTAACAGTGTCTCAGTGAAACAAAACCAGACAAGGGAAACCTAACGGTGCCAACAAATTGTCTGGGGACTGGAAACCTAATGGTGCCAACAAAAAGTCCATATGTTTCACTGATTGAACCAGTTGCTCGGGTGAACTCCATACAAACTGGTTGGCTGTTAAGGGGAGAATAAAAAAGAAATATCTGTTATTTTAATTTAATTTGATAGAGAAATTAAATAAGTGATAAGTATAGTTTCGTAAATAAATAGAATAAGTGATAAAATTATAAATAAATTATAAGTGATAAATACAGTTTTATAATAAATAAAATAAGTAATAAAATAAAGAAAAAAGAAGTTGAGATCAGGCTGTTAAGAACTGGGTGGAAGAGGGTGACAGCAGTAGTGACGAAAATTGGGCTGAGGAACATTGCATGACTGATGGCTTAGTAGATACTAGAGGCATAAAAAAACACATTTCGGGTTAGAAAGAACCTACATAGACAACGAGGGTGAGAAGCAGTGGCAAGACGAGCAACAGATTTGATTAAAACTTGGATAGTTAGTAAATTTACCAATTGAAACTAGTGAAGGAAGAATTTCAGGTATACAGTGGTAGACGACTTTAAATGATTTGTGGGCTCCCCGCTCATTAGATCCACTGCTGCAATATTTGTGTGATAAGTATAAAAACGGACCTGTAGCTTCACTTCCTCTGAACCAGGTAATATTTCAAGATTTAGAGAACGGAGTGGAATTTAATCCAAGATTGCGGATTGTTGTCATGCCTAGAAAAGCTAATTTGGGAAGAGATTGGTCACATAAATTAGAACATAACCTCTGAAGAAAAATAATACAAAACTGCCTTCACAGTAGGGAAATTACTAGCACTGATACATACAAAAAGAGACAGACGAGCAACCACAAAATTCCAAGAGTGAGTAAAGTTAAACAAGGCTTCATGGGAGCCAACCAAGGACAGATGGAAAAAGGGTTTCTGACACCCATAGAGATAGTGATGATACAACACCCAGATAGGAGAAACCGAATCCAACGCTGTGTGACTAAATGGCACAAAAGAACATCAGAAAAAAATAAAAAAAAATAAAAAATAAATCGTTGGCCTAAAGATGGAACCTTCAACCTGGCATGTTGCGACGAGGTGGATACAGACACATTGAGGCAAAAGACACTAGGGCGAGTTATAAGAAAAAGAACAAAAGGGTTAAAGAAAGGGAGGTATTGGGGTGGTTTAGACAGACAGGGGGTGGGAAGCAAATAGTGCAAGTAGAGTACTGTAAGCATCCACAGGACCCACAGGCCCCACAGACACTGAAGCAAATGGTGCAAGCAGAGCGCAGCAAGGACACACAGGACCCCCAGGCACCGACGGATGTGACACCCACAGCCCCACCCCTGCCAGCATCACCACCACCATATCCACAAGACACATCACTATCAGAGACGGCACAGCACCCACTACGCTCAGTAGGGGAGGCAAGAGCAGCAACAACAATGGAAGGCCAAGTGGAGGGAAGGTTCACAGTGACCTTGGCCAGGGATACGAAGACCGAGAGCAGATGAAAGAAGACACTCCCCACACGCAGAACACTGACAATGCAATGCCTCACATTACCACTACTTTTATCCACAATGAGCAGGTGGAAACAACGGTAGCAAGAGGCCCCCTAGGGGGCGGGGTCGAGGCGAACCTAGGGGAGAACCAGCAGGCTGAGGAGGATGGAGAAGGGGACCGAACTTTCCTCCAGGACCCCAGCCACCGCAACAGCAAACCTATCAGTGAGCCGCACCCTATCAGCAATCAGGCTCCCAGGAAATTAACTGAGGATATCCAGGAGTGAATCCTGCAGCACCTAACAAGCTATGCTGGGGTTGTTATCAGCCCGGCCACCGACATAGGGAGTGCCCGGTCAACCCATGGGAAGGTCCAGTAGAAAATTGGCCGAAAATGAGACAAGGTGCCCATGATACGGCTGCCCAGAGAAGTCTGAGGGGCAAGTAATGTCACCAGCCATTTCGTTACAGCCACACGACGAACCAACTATACCTGTTGTCATCCACGAACAAGCATATCCCTTTATGGTGGACACAGGGGCTACATATTCATGTATTGGAAAAGAAGACTCTACACTCCCCCTCTCTAAGTCATCCTTCAAGACCATAGGCTTCTCTGGGAAATCACAAGTCATACCAATGACAGAGCCTGTTCCAATGCTTATCGCCGGTAAAGTCATCTTTGTACCCCTACTCTACTCAGCTCATACGCCAGTGAACCTCCTAGGCAGCGATATATTGTGCCCTCTCAAAACTAAGATCACGAGTACTCAAGATGGACTATATTTAGACTTCTCTGACAACTCCCCACAAAGCATGATGCCACAGCTGCCCGGGAACGCCACAGAGACATCACAGGCGTTGGTCTACTGGCTCCAACTGACATCAGAAGAGTCTCACCTCAAACAGACATGGACTCAGTGGGAACCATGGGTCAGGTTACATTTTGACACAGCACATACTCCCACTCTGCCACTGCATTGCACGCTCATGTATGACACGGACCAGACTCATGTAAATTATCAAGAATGCTGGGACACAGTGCTCAATACAATTAGCAGGATGGTTTCAGGTGCCAAATTCTGCACCACACGTTACACTGATGATAACAGAAGGTTATGAGTCTCATCATCTGGGTCCAATGGTCAGATGTGCACTGCAGGTACGAGAGTGGTTACCCACCAAGAACAAATACATCCACATTTCAGATGACAAACAATGCATCAGAATCTCAACTAAGACAGGTGATGAAACAGTCGCAGGCAAGGTATATGTAGATGGTACTACACCCACACAGATAGCAGTCACAGAAGAACATGCACAGTTGTTGAGTAAAGTTCCACCACAGCTATAGACAGCACGTAAAACAGATGTAGGTTTGATAAAATCAGCGCAACCTGTTCGCATCACACTAAAACCACATGCTAGCCTACCATACCAGAGGCAGTGTCCTCTCCAGCAGCTTGCCATTGATGGTATCCAACCCACAATTGAAGGCTTAGTAAAAGCCGGAGTTCTGGTCAAAACTAGAAGTCCTGCAACACGCCCATTTTTCC
This sequence comes from Epinephelus awoara, assembly GCA_035609425.1. Taxonomy (NCBI): domain Eukaryota; kingdom Metazoa; phylum Chordata; class Actinopteri; order Perciformes; family Serranidae; genus Epinephelus; species Epinephelus awoara. The sequence continues at coordinate 42,570,089 of CM069302.1, read as the reverse complement.
AATCAAGAAACCAAATTCCTCAGAAGAGCAGCTAATGCAGTGGTGGAAACAGGGACGCCACATGTGCCAGATTCACACACGTTGCTCTCAAACATACTACCCGACACACAGTGGTATATAATCATTTATTTATGTTCTGTTTTGTATGCCATGTTCATGCTAACATATGGAGACAAAGAGGACTTTGCAGAGCTGATTGCACTCCTGTAACCCATGGAGACGCCATCCGTGAACTATTAGAAGCCATGCTTCTTCCCACAGCCTTAGCAGTGATTAGATGTCCAGGCCACCAAAAGGCTGATTCGTTGATAGCCACAGGTAATAATCTGGCTGACGTGGCTGCCAAACAGGCTGCCATAGGCAAAATAATGGCACCCATACTCACCACACATGATTGTGCTCTTATCTTAGCTCAAAACAGAGTAGATGACGTTGAAAAACGTCTATAGGAAAAGCGCAGAGCCATCAGAACAGTAGAACCAGGCTCAAAAAATGGTCTCTGGAGCGACTGTCGTGGTCATTTTGTACTACCAACTTTACTGTTAAGACATGCAATACTTTTGGCGCATGGTAATGACCATTGCGCAAGGGGGGAGATACTAAGGAAACTGCAAACAGTATGGTGGTCACCATTCATGGCAGCCACAGTGGATAGAGTACTAAGTGAATGCGAAACTTGCGCGAGATATAACATCAGCAAAGTTTTTACAGCCCCAATAGTATGGAGTTAGATCAGTCTCAATATTCACAAATGCACACAGAAGGATTCACAAATACATGTTAAGATTTATATAGAAATGACTCTCTCCACACAAATATTTTCAATGCACACACATATATTTAGCATTTTATATAAATGTAAAAAAAATCCACAAATAACCAAAAAAGTTTCACAAATGTATTTCTGATGCACACACAAATATTTATTGTTTTAAATATATGCAATAAAAATCCACAAATATATGTATTTAAAAAGTATTTGCAATTTTCATCAAAACATATTTGGATGTTGATACATTCATTTACAAATGCTTTTATTTTGTGAACCTCCGCGCATTTGTGTGTGAATCTTTTTGAGACTCCCCTGACGTGACCCGATCCACAAATGCATTTTTTCTACCAAGGGGATATAGGTAGCCAATCAGATGTCTCCTTCCTCTTCAGCCAATCACTGTGTAGCCTTAAGAAAACCAATAATCAGTGAGGCTAACCGGAAAAAAAGGCTTCAATTTGCTAGGGAGCATAAAGATTGGACTCTGGAGCAATGGAAGAAGGTCATGTGGTCTGATGAGTCCAGATTTACCCTGTTCCAGAGTGATGGGCGCATCAGGGTAAGAAGAGAGGCAGATGAAGTGATGCACCCATCATGCCTAGTGCCTACTGTACAAGCCTGTGGGGGCAGTGTTATGATCTGGGGTTGCTGGCGTTGGTCAGGTCTAGGTCCAGCAACAGTATGTGCTCAAAGAATGAGGTCAGCTGACTACCTGAATATACTGAATGACCAGGTTATTCCATCAATGTATTTTTTCTTCCCTGATGGCACGGGCATATTCCAAGATGACAATGCCAGGATTCATTGGGCTCAAATTGTGAAAGACTGGTTCAGGGAGCATGAGACATCATTTTCACACATGGATTGGCCACCACAGACGCCAGACCTTAACCCCATTGAGGATCTTTGGGATGTGCTGGAGAAGGCTTTGCGCAGCGGTCAGACTCTACCATCATCAATGCAAGATCTTGGTGAAAAATTAATGCAACACTGGATGGAAATAAATCTTGTGACATTGCAGAAGCTTATCAAAACAATGCCACAGTGAATGCGTGCCGTAATCAAAGCTAAAGGCGGTCCAACGAAATATTAGAGTGTATGACCTTTTTTTTTGGTGGTGACTTTTTTTTGGCTAGGCAGTGTATGTTATTATAGCCTCTTGAGAGGTTTCAGGGTTTGCGTACGGTGTCATCAGCCATGTTTTCAGGCCATATCCCCGGTCAACCAAACAATATAACATTTTAGCATTAACGGAATAGAGATTTACTAAAAATACTAACTAAAAACAATTGAAATAAGACTAGAACAAAAGATGCTCATCAACAAGCCATCCACTTCTCACAGCCCCTGCCTCCAAATGCATTCCCACAGTACTGTTTTGCAAAATAAATGAGTCATGGGTGCCTCCTGGCCAGTGGGCCACAGCGTTAAGGATATGGCAGTCGGCATTACAGATCATCTGCACGTTGGAGTGATAGTTTTTTTCTGTTCAAGTTGTTGTTAATATTTTGTCAAAATGATGAAGGTGAACAATTTCATGGTTATTTAATACATCTGGCTAATATATTGGTAAATTAATGATTTTAAAAAATGTTAATTAAATCTCTTTTTAATGAATGTGGTTTTATAGACTCTGCATGTACTTAAAAGGTATGTGTTTGCATTTTCTAAGTCAGTTCGGCCATCCTCATTTGTGCATATGCTTGGTCTGAGGCAGTTCTAAGGCCCAATTCCAATCCGATCCCTTACAGACTCACTGACTTAGAGGCGCATTCATGTGAAGTGCGTGAGCGTGTGAGGGCTGTCCCATTGTCAAATCGTCAAGTCAGTGAGTGAGCCCTTTATGCCCCCTTACCGTAGGTTAGCATCGATGCGGACTTACGGTAAGGAAATTGCCCACAGTTCATAGCGTTGTGACGTCAAATATAGGGGTTGCCCTCGGAACACCGGAAGTGTTATAAAAAAAAACAACAACCCGAAAACACGGTCGGCAGATATGCAAACGGTAATGTTATGGAAGGAGAGCGAAAAAAAACCCAGATAGATAAACAATTAAACATTACATTAACAAGGATTTAAGATGGGAGGTGCTGTCCCATTCCTATTTGTAGCATCCAGAGCCCTTTCAGACTCTCACACTCAGTCACTTACAGCTGACATCAGTTAAGTCAGTGTGGGTTCAGAGCATGAGTCTTTAGGGGTTGGATTGGAATAGGGCCTAAATTTGTTCGCAGAGTAAGAACAAATTCGGGTAAGAAAATATTGATGAATCCCAGATTTGTGCGTCAAACGATCGTATGCACAGTTTAAGCACAGATTAGTGTGTATGCACTGTTTGTGAATGAGGCCCAATGTCTGGATGGTGGCATATCTTGCTTCAAAACCTGTACATCACTTTCAGCATTCACGGTGCCCTCACAGATGTGCAAGTTACCCATGATGCCATGGGCCCTAAAGCCTGATTTATAGTCGTGCGTTGAATCGACGACGTCGCTATGTCATAGGGTACAGGGCTACGCAGAAGGCTCGCCGTAGCCCCCGGCGTAGCCTGACGTGCAGCTCCCCAAAAATGTAACTACGCATCGAGACGACGCAGACCCAGTGCAGACCAGCACGGCTGTGATTGGTTTGCTTGGTAGCAACGCATTTCCGGTTCCGTATTTCCAGATTCCGCCATCCCCGCCATCTTTAAACATCTTCCATTGCGATGTAGATGTTGCAGTGTTAAGACTCATTATATATATGCCATTATGCTCAACATTCGATACGGATACGGCCGGAGCCGTCTGTTCGTGCTCCGCGTTCATTTCTCTGTGACCGGAAAAGCCGGAAGCTAAACAAAGAATCAACTAGAGATGATGATAACCACTCAGGAAAGGAACGCAGCCTCCTACCGCTCTGGCGGTGAATTGCACCGCGACAAAACGGAGTGACGGAGAAGTTCGAAGGGTTCACGACTGCGTCACGGCAACCATGTAGCGTCGTCGTCGATTCAACGCACGACCATAAATCAGGCTTGAGACACTTCCATACCATCAGTAGTGCTGGCTTTGATCTTTGAGCTGGTAACAATGTGGATTGTGTTGTAATGAACATCGTAGAATGGGACGAGGATCGATGGACGGTGTGATAAAATGACACTACATACAGTATGACCTGCTGACTCAAGAAAATGGATTCAGTGGGAAGTCACTCTCCAACCTCTTCTACTCCAACCTACGTACCAGAGACCCATTTTGGTCTTTCTAGGGGGGCTGGGGATATTCGGGAGGGCTGCAGGTCAACAGTACACAACACACCGAAGTGATATACATCAGCTCAATTTGAGGTGCAGGTCAGCACACTGTGTCAAGTTTTTCTTCTGTAACAAACATTGTGTTTTAGATAGACAATCTTTCAAACTATGAAAGTTAGAGTGTATAGGTACTTGGAACATTAAAACAGAAGTACATGACAGCCAGTCCATGCTCAATTATGTCTCATAAGTTGCTGCAGCATTTTTTTTGGGTTGATACCAGTTGTTACACATTTGGTGCTAAATATGAACATTTGACCACTTGAAAACTGATAGAAATGGTCAAAAATTAATCCCCCTAAAAATACCTCGTTATGACACAAAGACCTTGAGGAACACCATAGAAAAATCAATGCTGTAATTTGGTATCAAACTTTGGACTTTTAGAAATGTCCATGAGAATTGCATTTTTTTAAGCAATGGCGAGTACTTCTGTTCTGGAAACTGCTGAGAACCCCTTTATTGTCAATATACCTATGAAAGCCATGCATCCTCTGAATGCTTAAGGTGTCTAGTTTTTGACTGTTTGGCTCATGAGGCTGTGGTTATCCTGAAGGTCATTGTAGGTCACTGTATACAGTGATGCCCATTTCAAAGAAATGGTCTCAATACAATGTATTGGCTACTGTGGAGACTAACATCATCACAAATGAATACAACTGGGCTCACTGAATCTACAGGCATTTCAACTTCCCAGTCAGACACAATTTATGAAATTCCACATCTGTTTAGGGACCCCAGTATGCAGAAATATAAATCGATAAATGAGCCACTCTACCTCTGAGCCACAGCCAGAGGTAGAGTGGCTCATTTATCGATTTATATATTATGTCAGTGACAATGTTAAACATTAATGCTTTATGTTTTATCTGTAGTGTATGGTTTGTTTGCCCTTTCAATTGACAGTCAGATTTGATTGTGAAATACAACATTCAGTCAGTAACAAAGGCAAAAGGAGTGCAAATATAAATAGAATTTATTGAAATTTTAAACAAGTTTTAGATGAATATAAAAACTCAACATTAGCCATGACAGCCTGGGCTATGTTCAGGCCTAACAAAATGTGTCCTAAAGGCCAAATTCAAAAGCAGTGACACTGCCAACTGTAAGCAGTTCACTGCGTTTGGAGGTGGTCTTTAAGACAATTAACTAATTTACTTAAAAACATATAATTTCTCTATCTAGGTGTGAGATGACTGTGTCTGATGTGAGGGTGCTCAATTATGGCACCATTTAAACTATGAACAAATGTAGCCATAACACTGTAAACACATTTCCTGGCCTTATCAATCTTTGCTGGATTGCCACCAGCCTCCCACCTGCACCTTTGGGCCAATGAAGAAAGTACTATCTTAATGCCAGGATGCTGGAGGTGAAGCTGGTGCAGGTCCTCCTTCATCATGCTGACCAGCTTGACACTGCTGACCTTCCCCGCCACAGTGGATGATGAGGACATCTGATGCTGCTCTTCCACGCAGGGAGTGGGAAAAGAAGGAGAGAAGGCCTCTCTGCAGTCCATCCCAGCCAAACCAGCAGCCGGCATGCTGAGGGTGCTTCCCAAGGTCTCTGCAGCTCTCTGGACACCACGCCGGACATAGCTGTCACCAGTGCTCCACACTGTGCATATGAAACTAAAATGAGTGTAATAAATAATAAGCATTATATATTTAAAAAAAAAAAAGTTGAATCGGTTTTTTTTTAAGATAACAAGGTTTGTTGTATAACGTTAGTTTAAGCTAAACTCAACTTACCTCAAGTTTCGTGAGGGAGCTGCCACAGGGCTAGCCAAAGTAGCGTAGCTTCTTAGCCTCGTAGCTTCTTAGCCTAGCTTGTTAGCCTTAGCTAACTTAGCAGCGCCGAGCGAGGTGGGCGTGTTTAACCCGTGAGGACACTTCATTTTGACTATACTATTTTTGACCAAGGGACCCAAAATGGTCCCGCTCATAAATGTGTAATAAATATGCAATAAAGATTTTTTTTTTTTCACTTTCATTGCAATCTTTTCAGTAACTTCAGACCTAACCATAGATATTAAGTTTTTAATTATTTTTTTTATATTTTATATGTTTTTGTGCCATTTTTTGTCATAAGAGCCCCTATTTTTTTAATGTGAAAAACACAAAATATGCAATATTTTCCAAAAATGAGGTGCAAAGTGGATTATTTGGGATGAGGTTATTACAGTCTTGACTAGGTCAATAATTGATAACAACATTGATTTTGATGCATTATTATTTTTGGAGCAATGAGAGTTTTTAAAGGGAACATCCACCTTTTGCCTTAATGACCCAAAATGGTCCCTCTCATAAAAGTGTAATACAAATGCATTAAATTTATTTATTTTTTCACTTTCACTGCATCAGATCTTTTCAGTAACTTCAGACCTAACCATGGATATTAAGTTTTTAATTACTTTTTATTATTTTGTATGTTTTTATGCCCTTTTTGTCATAAGAACCCCGATTTTTTTCAACGTGAAAAACATAAAATATGCAATATTTTCCAAAAAATGACGTGCAAAGTGGATTATTTGGGATGAGGTTATTACAGTCTTGACTAGGACAATAATTGATAACAACATTGATTTTGATGCATTATTATTTTTGGAGCAATGAGAGTTTTTAAAGAGAACATACACCATTTGACCTAGGGACCCAAAATGGTCCCTCTCATAAAAGTGTAATAAAAATACAATAAAGATTTTTTTTTTTGCACTTTCACCACATCAGATCTTTTCAGTAACTTCAGACCTAACCATAGATATTACGTTTTTAATTACTTTTTATTATTTTGTATGTTTTTATGCCCTTTTTGTCATACATTTTTCACAACTGAAGGCATGCTACCACACATCCAATAGGAGAGGAGGCTCTCTTTTGATCAAGAGTAAACATAAACAGAGCCCCTTGAACCTTAGATGACCCTCTCTCACACAGACACATGCACGCACACACACACACACAAACACACGCACGCGCGCGCGCACACACACACACACACACACACACACACACACACACACACACACACACACACACACACTGACACAGGCAATCGCAGAAGCTGACCAGAATAGAGTCTGCAGACACAGACACAGACACACACAAACAAACACACACACACAACCAGATTTTTATCATGCATTTTGCAAGGCAAGAAAACAGTGTCTCCACTGAAACTTTGTGATTGAGCTTTGCTGCCCCCTGATGGTTTTGGGGGGGGTCATCTCTCTCTCTCTCACAGACTCACACACACGCAGACACACACACGCACACACACACACACACACCAACTCTCACCACTCTGTTATATCCATACCAACACACTAAGACCATTTTTGTGGTGTTCAGCTGTTTTGTTGCTATAAATTTTGCATTGTTAGAGAATCACTGCTTTGCCTTGAAACTTTATTCTAAGAGCTATGCCTCCCTCTGCTGGTGTAGGGGGGTCATCACACCCCCACACACACAGACACACACACATACTCACACAGACAACAACTCTCACCACTCTGTTATATCCATACCAACACACTAAGACCATTTTTGTGGTGTTCAGCTGTTTTGTTGCTATAAATTTTGCATTGTTAGAGAATCACTGCTTTGCCTTGAAACTTTATTCTAAGAGCTATGCCTCCCTCTGCTGGTTTAGGGGGGTCATCACACATAAAACGTGTTTTCCCTTTATTTTGAAGGGAGAGGCTTAGATTTATTAGGTTTTCATGGGGAAAGCATTATAACATGTCAGGATTACAAGATATAAAAAATATGTGGTTATAATGGGGGTCAATGGACCAAAAATGGTCCCAATGGTTCCAGATGGGTGAAAAATCACACCATGCAGTCTATACAGTTGGAACAGATGATTTTTTGAAATTTTGAAAATATTACTAAAAATACAAAACCTGGCCCACTTTGAAACAGTTAACCTTTAAACTGTCAGATATATTGAGGATTTAAAAAAAAAAAAAAGTATGAAAAATTATGAAAAATGGACCATTTGGCTTCCTTCGACCCGCCTCTTTGCCCATTTTTGATTGTCCGGGAGTTGGGCGGAGTCAGGCACTGGCAAGATGGCGACGTCCAGAACGGAGTATTTTGAGCTTCAAATCCACTCTGCAGAAACGGACGTGTGACGTCACGGTGACTACGTCCATTATTTTATGCAGTCTATGGTTATTTCACAACTTTCCCAGTAAGCTAGCATGGCATGGAGGGTACCAAGGGATTCCTTAAAGGACCAATAAGTGAAATCGTTTCACTGCTAGGTTTGCTGTTGTGCACTGCCTGTAGACCAAAACAAAGTGTGTCATGAGCCACTCCTCCCTCCACCCCCACCCCCCTCATCTAGCAGTTAGCAATGTCTCGGTCTCTGCTGTGTTTAGCTATTCCCCTGCCTACTTCAATGATGATGGTACCTGTAATAAATGTAATATATTTGCTGAGATGGAGGCGAGGCTCAGTGACTAGAGGAGCTGGAAGAAGTGCTCCATAGCTGTTAAGTTACTCCAGTAGCCGGTGGCAGCCAACTCGGCTAGTGCTAACACCGGGAGCAAAGTTCAATATTTTCAACTCGAGCGATGAGGCGTTGGACGCGAATTTCGCGTCTATTGCGTCCATCGCGCCGCGCCAAACGCGTCCATCGCACCGCCCGGCGCGAATTCGCGTCTAATCGCGTCTTTGCATTTACTTTGTATGTAATCTTGTAAAATTCGCGCGTCAAGGTTACATACAAAGTCAATGCAAAGACGCGATTAGACGCGAATTCGCGCCGGGCGGTGCGATGGACGCGTTTAGCGCGGCGCGATGGACGCGATAGACGCGATGGACGCGGCGCGATAGACGCGAAATTCGCGTCCAACGCCTCATCGCTCGAGTTGAAAATATTGAACTTTTGAGGCGAATTCGCGTGAGTCATAGCCGCAAAAGCCAATCAGCGTTGAGATTCTCCCGACGCCATGGCTGACATCCAGTTGTTGACACAACAATAAACTGCTACTCACCGGAGACAGATGGACAGACGCTCCGCAGCTGAAATGTAGCGCCTGTAGCTGGTGTCCTGCCGGGAGATCCTGGCACCAGCCCTCGCCAACAGGTCCTCAAACTGTTCCCCAGTCAGCCTGAAGTACCGCTGAAAGCGGCTATCATCCAGACGGAGTTACTGGAGGAGGTGGTGAAACTCGCCGAGTTGGATGTGCTTCTGCGGGATCGGGTGAACCCAAAAACGACGGCGTTTGGCCCTCGCAGGTACAAAGCGGCGATGGTGGTTATCTCTGCCACGGTCGTCAGTGGCTACCCGGAGCTATATGATACTACGTGTCTACTCTACAGAGACCGCAACAAAAATGAGCAGGCTTGGGTGAAAGACGCCGAGGAGACTGGTCTACTTGGTAAGTTCTGTAAATATGTGTCTGTAATTAGTTTGCAGAATGGTTGTACTACGAACGTTAGCGCTAGCTTAGCTCCAGTTAGCACAACCGGCTTCCCCGCTACTCGCGCCGATGACGCGATGACGCGAATTAACAAAATGGTCAGGCGTCGAAACTCGGGCGTTACGCGCGAGTAATTCGCTTCATTCGCGTTTGGTGTGAACGCACAGTAACGTTCCTCTTCTTCTTTGTGAGTGAGAGCAATGCTTTAGCCTAGCGGGCAGCTGGCTTGCAGGCTGCCAACTAAACATCGCTTCAGTGGGAAGTAGCAGCGGGCAGCCCGCGAGCCAGCTGCACGCTAGGCTAAAACATCGCTCTCACTCACAGAGAAGAGGAGGAACGTTAGCGTTAGCTCCTGGTGTTAGCACTAGCCGATTCGGCTGCCACCGGCTACTGGAGTGACTCAACAGCTATGGAGCGTTTTTATCAGCTCTTCGAGTCACTGAGCCTCGCCTCCATCTCAGCAAATATATTACAAAAATGTAGCCTCGCGAGGAGGCAACATTTTACAATGCTAATTGGGATTCACAGGAACGTGCAGCCAGACCGGCTTGTAAACAATGGGCTGGAGATCAACACAGAGAGAGGGTGTGTGAGGTCATGCTATACTCCAGATGAAATTACACCTCTAGTTCTTCACATAGCAATTTTTGAATTCCTTCAATCTAGAAATGATGAATTTCGCTTATTGCTCCGTTAAGTCTTCTACTCTTACATGATACCAGTATCTCACTCTGCCTCTAAAAAAAAAAAAGTAACTGGTCACCAGTCTGATGGACACTGGCACAGCAGGTAGAAAGCCAATGGATGGTTTCAGGCAGCTGCATCCATTGGACACCAGGGGTCAGGCACTAGCTTTTGTGATGGCTTCACTTCTATTTTAAGTTAAACATCTAAACAATATTCATATTCACATACTCTTCAATGATCTCAAACTCACATTTTAATTCATGACCATTGCTATTACTATTAAAACATTACTTAAATTGCAGTGCATGCTAAAGAAAGAGTCTAAAATCACATAATCACAGATGAATTAGTTAATGAAACAACATCTTCGTATTAGTGGGTCTGATGAAATCGAGTCCCACAGAAAAAGTTTTATTTTGTCAACATAAAAAGTGGTACTAAAAATCTGATGCACAACAGTGACAAACAGGTTTTGGATAAACCTTTACTTCAACTGAACATACCTGAGAACCCTTTGCAAATGCAGAAAGCAAACAAAGACAAATGACTTGTGATGTCGAAGAGAAAATACATAGAGGAACATAAAGTCAGAGTTTGTCTTTATTGGTCCTAGCTAGGCACTTCAAATGACACTCAAATCCTTCCTCTAATGTACAACACTGAGAATGATGCTTCACTAACCGTACACATTTACTAACAGCTGACACAAATCCATTTATGCTTATCTGAGTGCTTGCTCTCAATACATGGGAGCTCAGTACAATTTGACTCGTGCAGTAAGAAGTAGTCCACAATAATCCACATATTGATTGGTCTCCACAGCAGTTCCATTTAAGATTAAAGCTGCTGGCAGCACCAACTGGCAGTAAGAGGTAACTACATTTTAAACTGCAATACCACAGTATACTGGAACATGTCAGAAAACAACTTTGGGAATTGATTATGAGGTTTTTGTTTGTCTCTTCCTGGTTGGGGAAAAGTGATCCGACAAACACTAGAAACTCGTATCATCAACTATTTGAGATCTACAGTGTCTAATTTAGTGCAGTTGTTAAAAACCTACTGTGCTTTCAGTTGAGATGAGCACATTTTAAGAAGAATCTTAAGAAATTCCACTAGAGCAGCTACATATACCATATTCCATTGCGTGCGTGCGCGCGTACACACACACACAATATACAGGATATTTTACAGCTGGCTCCCCTGTTTTCTTCTTAAGCTGTACATGTTCTCTTGGCTCTGGTCTTTAGACCTATGAGGTTGTTTATTCAGTTCATTCATATGATTCAGTAAAACTATGGCAGCTCTTGCATTATCTTTATCTATGATGATCAAAAAAACATACATTCTGAAAACCAACAGTTGTTCTCTGATCAATAGAATCGTTTGCGTCTGTTTTCTTTCCAGCGCCTGTAAACAATTAGCCCTACCACTGCCAGCACACCCAGGCCCAGGATGGAGAAGAGCAGGGTGAAGAAGAACTGGACTCCACCCATCCCCTCTGCCTCCACTTCCACTGTAAAGCAAAGGGAGATGAGATTCATTATCAAACATATGTTCAATTTATACAACAATTTCATGGTGACGGATTTATTTTACTCCATAGCTCACTCCCCTGACAATTTTAAAATCAAACCAAAGCAAACCAGCAAAGTTTGTTACTCTAGACAATAAAATGTGGTTATGCTACCATTCATCTTTGCTGAGAATCACAAACTGCCTATCTGGAGAGTTCCTGACACTTAATAAAGCATTGCATGTAGGGGTGTAACAATAAACATATTTGTATTAAACTGTTCGGTATGAGGCTTTTAGTTGAATGTTGAATTATCCTATTACATTTGGAAAACAAAATCTACAAGCTAAACTGTGTTTTATATAACGTTCTCAGTGCCACTGCCCTCAACAAGGTAGCCCACAGGACGGAACAGGCAACGTGCTGTCTGCCCCTCCCACACTCAAACCAGAACTTTCTACTCCTGAGAGACACACTGAGAGAAAGCTACACTAAGCTAGCTCATTGCAAAATAGTTACACCGTTACCAGAACAGAAAGAGAAGATCCCATGACAACCTACAGGTCTGGTGTTCGGAGCTACTTTGGTTTCACTGTGAATTATGAGTGTGATCGTGAGAGAGAGTGGTGAATACAAACACACTGAGCCAAAGAACAAGCTGCTGCTTAGTAGGGCTGGACGATTATGGCAAAAATAATAATCACGATTATTCTGATTGATAATGAAATCTCAATTAATAAACACGATTATTCATTGATTTCAAAACTCAACTTTAACCTTGAACGCAACACCATCTCCGACAAGTAAATGGAAAGCCCGATGTGCAATGAATGGAGACCTATTATCCTGCTTGAACACAGACGACTAAATTCTTTCAACAATGTGACTCAAAATAATGATAAAATAGATTTTACTGATGTAAAATAATATGCTGATGGTGACACTGGTCCACTGCGCTCTGAATCTGGTGTCAGTGACACATGCTGCTCTGAGCTGTGCATCTGTCTGCTTGCGCTGCAGTGCGCAGAGGGTTTTAATTTTTAGTGTTAAATCATTGTAGCCAAGTGCCATAATGGCATGCAAATAAAAACTCAGGTAAGTTCAATGTCTGGGCTGAGGCAAAAGGTTGGGACTCTGGGTGCAAGCAATGCAGTAACGAGACGTGTGTGTTTTTTCCTTTCATGTGGCTCAGAATCGCCTTCCCCCCCGTGTTGGGCGTGCTGTGGCCGTGCTGCTCTCTCCGGTTTTACACCAGACTCGGCTCCTATCAAAGGCTCCTTGCGAGGCACTCCTCCAGGGTTTTTTCGGACCTAATTGTATTGCAGAGTTTTGCACAGCGGCGACTGGATCTTTGCTCTCAAACCACAAAAAAATGTGGTGGCACAACAGTCTCCTTCAGTTCATTATTCTATGCTTTCTTTTGATTTTCACATCTTGTTAAATCACTCTGTAAATGATATGTTGACATTATTACTATAATCTATGAATCTATAATCTATTACTGTCATGGCATCCGAAGGTAGGCCTACTAATCCGTTGAGCAGGTGACAGTCCGCGGCCGTTTTCAAAACACACTTGTGTCACGCACTCCAAAAGAAACTTGTTGAAACTTTAAACAATAATTTATTGTACAAAATGGGGGAAACAAACGTTGACAAAAACGTTTCCATAATTCATATTAAATTCAAAAGATAACGCAAAAAACAGCTACAAGTTAGAGGGAATAGTGATAAAGCGGTAAAACTTGACATTGATCCACAGCCTCAGACGGATGCGCCCAAGCCTGCCATGCGCACAAGCTCCATTGGTAGGCGATACTATATTTTCACATTTTTAACAATGCAAATTAAAAGTTTTGATTTTTTTTTATAACCTACATTTACCAACAACAAAAAGACTACATTTAGCACCAAAAAAATATGGAAAAATAAAAATAATAATTAAAAAAATAAAATTAAATAAAATTAAATAAAAAAACAAATAACGAAAACCAAACTTTCATAACAAATACCTACCCATAGAAACGAATATTCGAATATCCGAATATTTGGGTACAGCCTAAGCATCTAGTTCTGTGTGTGAATTGTGAATCCTTGGCCAACCAGTAATTATATACGGTATTGTCAAGCCATCCATCCAAAAACTTGCATCTACCCATTGTCAACCACATGAAACTCGTCTTCTTGTCGAAGGTGCAGTGTTGGAGTGAAACTTGATACTTGGGGGGCTGGAGGAGGGTCATGGGGCAGCGGACTGGACATACCACTTGTCAATCAGATAAAAGGGGCGGTATTTTTTCTGAGACATTTGCTCTCACACAAACTGTGCTTGGCCCGGCATAAAACACGATCTGGATTGATTAAATTATTTTTGGAAATACCTAATTTTTATTTTAAAAAACAGTATTTTAGAACAGTGGTAATAGTCTGGAAACAAATATTTTTCCATACTTTATTTTTCATTTTCCATACTTTGTAATACCTGGAAATTGATCATATTTATTTCCATACTTTCCATACTTGTGTAGGAACTCTGAGAAGTGCACCCTGCCATTTTATGTCAACAACTAACTTTACTGAACAAAGAAACCTGCAAAGCTCATCAAATCTACTTTTCGAAATGTATAACTGATCAAAAAAACAACCCACGCACTCTTTTCTCACTATCAGCTGCCTTCTTAACCCAGAGTCCAACCTGATCAATCTTACATTGAGTTGTGAGGATTTCGCCATCATTTTCAGGGATAAGATAAGAAACATCAGACAGAGTATTGAAAAAAAATGTATTCCCTGCTCGGCTGGTACGTGCTGCAATCCAAAGCGGGCATTATTGCGTTATTACGCTGGGTGGGAAATATAAGCTCATCCCTGATGAGGTCAACCACAAACATTATCCCTGCACAATCGAGTTGCAGCCATTTTTAACTCTAGTCTGTTAATCAGCCCTAAACCTAAACTAGATTATAATTCATTTGAAAGCCTTTTTCTTAGTCTTTTACATCCGACCTGGAAAACCTCGCAGCCACTTTTATTTGTTATAGCGCATCTTGCTCCTGGCCCGTCTTCTGAATTTGTATCTGAATTCTCAGAGTTTTTATCCAGTTTAGTTCTTAAATCAGATAAAGTTATTATTGTAGGCGACTTTAACATTCATGTTGACGTTGATAATGACTCCCTGGCTACTGCGTTTATCTCATTATTAGACTCCATTGGCTTCAGTCAGGGTGTACATGAACCCACTCACTGTTTTAAACATACCCTCGATCTAGTTCTGACGTATGGAATTGAAATTGATAACCTAACAGTCTTTCCACAGAATCCCTCGCTATCAGATCATTATTTGATTACTTTTGATTTTTTTTAACTCGACTACACGCCACTCAGCAACAGTTACTATACTAGATGTATATCAAATAGTGCTGTCGCAAAATTTAAGGAAATAATTCCTCTGTCGTTAAATTTAATACCATGTCCTTCAGTAACAGAGGTTTCCCGTACCGACTTAAACCTCTCCCGAATTGATCATATTGTCGATAGTGCCGTAGGCTTGCTGCGAACAACACTTGACTCCGTAGCGCCTCTTAAAAAGACGTTAACAAAGCAAACAAAGTTCACTCCTTGGTATAACTCTCAAACCCGTAAGTTAAAACAAATATTGCGAAAATTTGAAAGGAATTGGCGATTAACCAAACTGGAAGAATACAGGCAGACAGAAGAGGGGCCTCCGCAATGCCAGAGCAACTTATTACTCATCTTTAATAGAAGAAAATAAGAGCTTTTCAGCACTGTAGCCAGGCTGACTGAGAGTCACAGCTCTATTGAGCCTTGTATTCCTTTAACCCTTAGCAGTAATGATTTTATGAGCTTTTTTAATGACAAAAATCAAACTATTAGAGGCAAAATTCATGACCTCCTGTCCTCAGATAGTACCTATCTGCCCTCAAACACAGCTGTAAGACCTAATATATATTTAGACTGCTTCTCCCCAATTTCTCTTCAAGAATTGACTGCTGTGATTTCCTCATCTAAATCATCAATGTGTCTCTTAGGCCTTGTTCAGACTGCCAGCCAAAATCCGATTTTTAGCCAATCTAGATTGGAACCAGATGGCTCTTATGAAGTCTGAACAGTCATAAATGACATGAAATCTGATTTTTGCAAACCAGATCGAAACCACCTTTGAGACGTAGTTTCAAATCGCATTTGGACAGATGCGTCTGAGTCTGAACAGCTCCTTATATGACTTCACACAATACACGTTAGATGAAGCCTCCGCTCTGACGTCGTTGCCACAGCAACCTGTCAGATTGGTCATAATGTGGCCCAGTCTGAACAGAGCCAAATCCGATTTGGACACTTGCTAAAAACAGTGTGGACAGTCAGCAGTCAAAAATCGGATTTGAGAAGGAATCAGATTTGAATCAGATTCGCCTGCAGTCTGAACGCAGCCTAAGACCCCATCCCAACTAGGCTACTTAAGGAAGTCTTACCTTTAGTTAACACTCACTTATTAGACATGATCAATATATCTTTATTAACAGGCTATGTACCACAGTGTTTTAAGGTAGCTGTAATTAAACCTCTCCTAAAAAAGCCCACCCTGGATCCAGAGGTGTTAGCCAACTATGGACCAATATCTAATCTTCCCTTTCTTTCAAAGATCCTTGAGAAAGTAGTCGCAGACTAGCTATGTGATTTTCTCCATGATAGTAATTTATTTGAGGAATTTCAGTCAGGATTTAAAGTGCATCATAGCACTGAGACAGCACTAGTTAAAATTACAAATGATCTTCTGATTGCTTCAGACAAAGGACTCGTCTCTGTGCTTGTTTTATTAGATATTAGTGCAGCGTTTGACACAGTTGACCATTAAATTCTGCTACAGAAACTGGAACACTTAATTGGCCTAAAAGGTTCTGCACTAAGCTGGTTTAAATCTTATTTATCCGATCGTTTTCACTTTGTTCATGTTCACGATGAATCATCCTTACGTACTAAAGTTTGTTTTGGAATTCAGCAAGGTTCTGTGCTCGGACCAATCCTGTTTACTCTATATATGCTTCCTTTAGGTAACATCATTAGAAATCACTCTGTAAATTTCCATTGTTATGCGGATGATACACAGCTGTATTTATCGATGAAGCCAGAAGAAAGTAATCAATTAACTAAACATCCTAACTGCCTTAAAGACATAAAAACCTGGATGAGCACCAATTTACTTATGTTAAATTCAGACAAAACTGAAGTTATTGTTCTTGGCCCCAAACAACTCAGAGACCCTTTATCTGATGACATAGTTTCTCTGGATGGCATTGCTCTGGCCTCTAGCACTACCGTAAGAAGTAATATTTGATGAAGATTTGTCTTTTAATTCTCATTTAAAACAAACCTCACAGACTGCATTTTTTCATCTATGCAATATTGCAAAAATTAGGCCTATCCTGACCCAAAAAGATGCAAAAAAAAAATTGGTCCATGCTTTTGTTACCTCTAGGCTGGATTACTGTGACTCTCCATTATCAGGTAGCTCAAATAAGTCTTTAAAGTCTTCAGATGCTGATCTGTTCTGTACGACATCTATTGCACGTCTGTCCGTCCTGGAAGAGGGATCCCTCCTCAGTTGCTCTTCCTGCGGATTCTACCATTTTTTTCCCCCGGTAAAGGGTTTTTTTGGGGAGTTTTTCCTTATCCGCTGTGAGGGTCTAAAGGACAGAGAGATGTCGTATGCTGTAAAGCCCTGTGAGGCAAATTGTATTTGTGATATTGGGCTTTTTAAAAAAGATTGATTGATTGATTGATTGATTGATTGACAATTCTAGTGCAGAGCCTCTGGTCTTAAGCAACTTCCGGCCCATTTCTAATCTACCTTTTATGAGAAAGATCATAGAAAAGCTAGTGTCCCTGCAGCTTAACAGTTATTTGAATTCACACCACATCTCTGAACTCGATGAGGGAAAGACTTTTGTTCTTGTCTTTCTTGAGTTTAGTGCAGCTTTCGATACCATTGATCACAGCATCCTTCTAAAACGGCTCCAAACCAATCTAAACATTTCAGGCTCAGTTCTAACCTGGTTTAAATCCTATCTGACAGGAAGAGACTATGTTGTGTCCCTGCGTGAGTCACTGTTTTCCAAAACTGATGTCATTCTTGGACCCACTCTTTTTAATCTGTAAATGTTACCATTGGGAAATATTATTAGAGAGCATGAAACTGATTTCCAATCCTATGCCTAAGATACTCAGCTATACATATCATTCTCTTCAGATGATACAAGCCCAACTGAAAAACTTATGCTGCAATGACCTAATTTATATGTGGATGTCCTAAATTCTTTTACAATTTTCTTACCGAGGTTCTATTAATTGGATCATAGGAAAAGCAATTTCAATTTAATAGTCATTTACAAAAGTTGGCTGTGAAAAAAAGCATGAGGTAAAAGAACCTTGGTGTCATATTTGATTGTGACCTGTGTTTTGAACCCCAAGTAAGAAACTTGCATTGCATTTTTTTAAATCTTAGAAACATCGCCCATGTGCAGCCTCTTTAATCTAAAGACGACACCAAAGAACTTGTTCATGCGTTTATCTCCAGCTAACTTTACAACTGTAATGCCTTGTTCTCAGGCCTCTCCAAGAAATCTATAAACCAAGTGCAGATAATCCAAAATGCAGCAGCATGTCTACTCACCAAGAAAAAACATCGAGAACACGTTACCCTGTTTTTTAAATCCCTTCATTAGCTTCCTGTACATTTTAGAATTCATCTTAAAATTTTGCTTTTAGTTTTTAAATCTCTTAATGGTCTGGCTCCTCACTATTTATCCAACATGTTGGTCAAATACATTCCCTCTAGATCCCCAAGATCTTCCACCTCTGGTCTACTGAGTGTCCCCCAGAGTAGAAGTAAAAAGCATGGTGATGCTGCATTCTGTGTCATTGGCCCTCATCTCTGGAACAGCCTTCCAGAGGACGCCAGACCCCTGATTCAGTAGACAGCTTCAAACAAAATCTTAAAACCTATCTTTTTAGACTTGCATTTTTGTAGCTTTTATTCAATTAATTGGTATAAACATAATTCAGATTTTAATGTACGTGTGTGTTTGTGTGTGTGTGTGATCGAATCTTCTTTCCTCTATCTTACCCTGTCTTTTATGTGTATTTTCTCATTTTTTAATGTAAAGCACTTTGAGTTGCACTTGATATGAACAGTGATATACATATAAAATTCTTATTATTAGTAGTAGTTTCTAAGATCCAATGTTGTGACAAAGAATCGATTACTTTAACGCCAACAGAGTGGAGTGGGCCATGGTGCATCTACCTTGAAACTGTTCCATGTTGTCAACTCTAGGGAGGGTGACCTCTTCCTCCTCCTCTTCCTCAGGAGTCATCTCTACTGTCAGCTGGTACAACTTCATGGAGATGATGTCATGATTATCTAGAGCAACATGCACAAGTCAGTACCTAACATTTAAAAAAAATCCCACAATTGTAGCATCTATGGCATTTGGTTTGGCATTGTTTTGGATGTATAGATTGTACAGTAGGGGTGTCCTGATAGTCGTGATGATCTGAGTATCTATTGTATCTATTTATTATTGAGTATCTGCCGATATTTGCCAATATCAGCTCTTACCTGTGGACTGTTCCACGTGTTTTTTGAGCATTCCACAACTTTCCCAGTCTTTTGTTGCTCCTTTCTATACTTTTTGAAAATGTGTTGCATATTTACAAAGAAAAGAACAATAACCTTTATATATTTAAACATTAAATATAGCCGCAAACAGCAATTCCAGGGTTCAAGCCTGTTTTGTGACAATAGATGCTCGATCATTGTGTCCAAATCTCTACCAGGCCACACTCTTCTTTGGAAACTCTGTTGCCTCCTATTGGTCAACTGCAAAAACATTATGGGGACATGCTTTAATGGTTTTAATAAAA
Source organism: Epinephelus awoara (assembly GCA_035609425.1). NCBI lineage: Eukaryota > Metazoa > Chordata > Actinopteri > Perciformes > Serranidae > Epinephelus > Epinephelus awoara. The sequence continues at coordinate 42,550,448 of CM069302.1, read as the reverse complement.
ACCCTTATTGATTATGGTCAAATTTTGTGAAAGGCCATTGTAATTGTTTGGAACTTGTGACGCCCCTGTTCACTAGTTTTAAAATAATTTAATACACATGGTTCATATTTATTATTCAACATACCCTGCAAGTTTGGTAATGATTGTACAATCAATTTATGATTTATAATCAAATTTGTGTTATTGTGTGCCCATTTTTTTGCATTTGTGGTGCCACTAGTGGTAAACATTTATGAAACTTTTAGGATATGTTTCTAGTACCTCTTAAGACATTGCTTGTAAGGTTTGTGATGATAGGCCCAAACATTGTGGAGACATTTGCAGAGTCACGCCCCCTTTAAAAGGTCTTCAGTTAATATCTCCAAAAAGCAATGAGATATCAGTAACAGTTAAAGCAAAGCATTGGTGATAAAATTCTGAAAAATCACATCATCACTCTGATTTCAGATGACTTCAGGTATATTGTCAAATATTTTGGTGAAATTTGGTTAAAAATAATATGAAAAAGAAAATGTTGTGCATACAGTACAAATTATAACAAGATAATGAATATCACTGTTCAGTTCAGTTCAGACAACTTTATTAGTCCCCAAAGGGCCAATTCAGTTCAAGCAGTCACTGTACAGTACATGAAACAATGACGAAAATGACAACAAGCAGCAGACAGACAGGAGCGCAACATTATGTCAGAGACAACTGATCAGCACATAGCCATGGTTACAAAAAGGATTAAAAAGAGAGATAGTCAGTGGCACTTACACCACTGCACTGCCGAATGGCAGAGTGGCACGATTAAATAACAGAAAAAAATAATAAATAAGTGGGCATACAGAGATGCATTGCACGTCAAGTTACAGGAATACAAATAATGGTTATATTTTCATTCCAAATTACTCCACCATCTAGGTTTAAAAAAAATGTATGGCAGATGGAATGAAAAATTTGACATACCTATCCTGATAGGTGCTACAAAGCGGCAGTCTGAAGATATCACCATGAACTCAGAGGACAGGATGTGGCCATGTTGAGGCCATCTGCGCCTCCCACAAAGAACTCAAATCCCTCGGCTGGACATCAATTATTTTAGAGCAGACCTTTACAATACTGTAAAGGCTGTTTTTGTCTTTTACAGACAGGCCACCAAACCAGCAGATAAAGGAGAAAGTTAAAATGATCTCAATAAAAGACTGATAAAACATATACAATATTCTGTTGCAGACATTAAAAAGAGTTCAACTTTCTTAGTAAGTGCGTTCTTTGCTGGCCTCGTTTGACAGTACATTCAGTATTTTTATCAAACTTTAACTGGGAATCAAACACAGAACCTAAGTACTTGTAAATTTCAACAATTTCGACCTCTCTACCATGGATCGAGCTTGCCTTAGGTTTACACAGTTTTTCCTAAAATCAATGACAAGCTCCTTTGTTTTTTCCACATTAAGGTCAAGGAAGTTTTCATCACACCAGTTAACAAAATCTCGCAGGGCACTACCATGGTCCAACTCTGACCCTTGAAGGAGAGTCAGAAGTGTTGTATCGTCGGAAAATTTTACCAAGTAGCTGCCCTCTTTGTGAGACCTGCAGATGTCTGTATACAGAATGAAAAGAAGGGGAGATAAAACACAACCCTGTGGGGAGCCAGTGTTTGAGACCAAAATATCTGACAAAACTCCATTAACCAAAACCTGCTGCTTCCTATCAGTGAAAAAGTTCAAAAGCAACAATAAAAACTGATGAGGTAAATTAAAACAAGAGGAAAGCTGTTGAGCTAAAATGTGCGGTTTCATCTTGTTAAAAGCTGAAGAGAAATCAGCGAATAAAAGTCTGGCATGTGATTTTCTTCTCCAAGTGCTTGTAAATTTGGTCAAGAATGAGGAGTTTAGCATCCGCTACCCCCTTTCCAGCTTGATATGCAAACTGTAAGGGGTCTAGTTTGTCACACACTAAAGAGACAATCTCATCCTGAAGGATTTTCTCAAAGATTTTCATAATAAGTGATGTGAGAGCAACAGGCCTAAACTCAGTTAGTTTCCCAGGATTTTTTGTAATTATTATTAATCTCTTCCAGATTGAAGGAAGCTGACAGTGATTGGCACACATCTGAAAGAAAAAACTCTGAGCTGGTTGGCACAGTACCTCGATGTGCGCTCGATGACAGCATCAGGGCCAGCTGCCTTCCTTATGTTGGTTTTCTTCAACAAAGCTGTAACCTCATCTTTGCATATCACGAAATCATTATGGGGTACAAGAGAATCCTTCAACATAGAAACATTCTGAGTAAAATCACATCTTTCAAAACGAGAAAAGAAACAATTGAAAGTACTTGGTAAATCAGCAACTACTACTCCATTAATGCTGATATGTGGCTTGGACTCCTCTGCCTGCTTGTCAATACAGGCTATTGAAGTCCTTGCCAAGCTGCTCTGATATTACCACCTCCAAACTGTATTTCAATTTTGTTCTTATTTAATGAATTAATTTTGTAGTTTAGTTTCGCCTTTGTTATTTCTCTCCTCACTTCACTCGAGAGAGCCCTTTTCTCCAGAAGATCACCTGTGAAGAAGGTCCTTTTCTTTTTGTTGATAGTAGTTTTGAGTTCCTTAGTTACCCATGGTTTGTTGTTGGGATAAACAACAACCTTTTTTGATGGGATAATAGAGTTCGCACAAAAGGAGATGTAGGAGAAAACAGTATCACAGAGTTCATCAATCTCCCCACAGCTATCATAAAAACAATCCCAATCCGTGCAGCCAAAACAGGCCTGGAGAGATGAAACAATGTCCTCCCACCAGGTTTTCACTTCCTTCTCTCCACTTAAGACGTCTGAGGGCAGGCTTATACACAAGCATTAAAAACACACAGTTGTCAGGGTATCTGCAGGTTTCAGTAAGTTAAATTTAAGACTTTTTAAGACCTTTTTAATGCCACCTTGAATGGAATTTAAGACCGAAAAAACTATAAATATAAGCGATGGTTGGGGGATCCCGCTGTACTATAACCAGTGCTTAATTTGTAAAATTAGAAGTGGGGGAACTCTCTTTTAAGCGGCACCAGAGCCGCTTCACTGCGCAACTCCGAATGGAATGGTTGTGACATCTAGTGTTGTCACGGTACCAAAATTGGGACCCACGGTACGTTACCAGTGAAAGTATCACGGTTCTGAGTAGTATCACGATACCACAGCAAAAATGTCATTGTCATTTCTATAAAAAGATAAATCACTTTTCTATAATACATCAATGATATTTCAATGGAATAAATTACTTATTGACTTATTCATACTTGAAAAACAGCATCAATAAGTGATTAACATAGGGGGGATCAAAATAAAATAAATAAATGAAATAAAAATCAACAAGCCACCCTCCTCCTCATTAGGCTACTGGACCTGGGTTCGGATTTCTCTGTCACCAAGCTGTTATTTTGCGCCGCAGAGCCGCCATAGGCTATTTGACCACCGTATTCCTGTCTGTGACCCCCGTTCAACCCACAACCTGCATGATTCACCTTTCGTTTCTGCTGCTGGTTGAAATCTGGACTCGCACAGCGTGCTGAATGATTTATTTTGCTGGCACAAAACTATTTTTAGTCGCAAATGCGAGTAAAATGCTCGCACATAGAGCTCTGTGGAAAACAAATCACTGCCGACAAGTAAAATGTCATAAATAATAACTTTCACTGCTCAAAGATACTCACGTCTGGAAAACAAACCACTACAGCAGCATATTGAGTGCCAGGTGGCCAGCGTGCACCGTTAAGCCCTTTTCACACAGAGCACACAAAGCGCAGACCTCCGCCGACAAGAACACTGGATTTCCACTGGATGCGTGTCCGTTGCAGAACGGCAGCGCTGGTTGTCTGCTGCGTGCTCCGGCTGCTGTGCGGAGCGGTGTTGACTTCAGGCCTGCCTCCGCCCATTATGTAGTTTTCAAGGTGTAGTGCAAGGAAATATGATCCGCCGTAAACACTTTATTTTATTTTGAAAATTAACCGGATGTTTTATTTTGTTTCTGTGCACGACTTCCTGCCCAGCACGATCTGCTCTGTGCTGAATTGCTGCGTTGTGCTCCGGCGTCCGGCAAAAATAGAAGTTCTGCGTATCTGTTGCGGAGGGCTCCGAGGCACCACAGCTGAGACAGAGCCGGAACGCAACACAGCTGCAGCCGGTGGAAACACACACATTGACTAGAATTGAATCCTATCGGCTCTGCTGCCGTACCGGAGTGCAGACGCAACCAACACGCATCTGGTGGAAATAGGCCCCATTCATTGTGTATGTGCTACTGTCAGCGCGTGCCAATATTGGACGGCGCATGGACACTCACAGAAAAGTGCCGCGAGAATAAAAAAAAAAAGAAAAGAAAGTAAGTCAGATTAAATATTCCTTCCGCAACAATTTTAAGACCTTTGAGTAATGAATTTAAGACCAATTTAAGACATTTCTAATGAATTTAAGACATTTTCAGGCCTTAATTTTAGATACATGAATTTAAGACTTTTTAAGACTTTTCAAGGATCCGCGGGTACCCTGGTTGTGGTAGGGCGCACCAAGAAAAGGCATGGGCAGGGATTTATAAGCACTGCTTACAGCGCCATAACACAGATCAATCGTGGAGTGATGGCACAACACACATATTGTCCATAAGTTTTCAGTGTCTTGGTCAAAGTGCAGTGATTAAAATCACCAAGGATAAACATTGGAGCAGCAGGACAAATGGAGTTTAGTCTGTGTGTGACATCCGCGATCAGCTGTGCCGCTGTGGCTGCGTTGGCTCGTGGATGAATGTAAACAAGCGTGAAAAACAGTTGATGAAATTCCCGGGGCAAATAGTGCGGCGTGAGACAGGCAACAGTTCAGTATCAGGAGTAGCGAGGTCCTCATCTTGGTCCGTTTCACTGAGCCATGTCTCAGTGAATGCTAGCAGACATGTTTACCGAACTTCAGGTTTGAATTTGGCCCACACTTCCAGCTCATCCATTTTGTTCCTGATGGACTGCATGTGTGAAAGCAGGACCGTAGGCAGCGGGGGAAGCCGACAGCGGTTGTCCAGGCTGAGGCGTTTCAGTCTCCGACATACGCCTCCTCTCCTTCCTCTTTTCCTTCAGGTGGCCCGGTGAAAGGGGATTTTATCCAGGCTGTGCGAGGTGCACAGTTCAGCCAGTACTCCCGCCGGTACCCCTCTATCAGTGAAGGTCCTCAGAGAAAGGAGTTCGCGACTGAAGGTGGTGCATCTCCTGGACTTGGCGTGTCCGCCGTGATGTCCAGCCGCCTCATGACTGATAAACACCTTTATCACAAAAAAAGTGCACTGTGCCAACAAGCCCATAGTCCATGTACCGAGTCTCAGACATAAAAGACGTTCCACACAAAAACAATAAAAACACTAAAACCACACGCTACGCCAGGTAAAACACAAACACCAGGTAGACTGTTAGCTAATCGTTAAACTGATCTGAACACCATGTAAAACATGTGGCATCCAGTATCCAAAGAGTGTTTGTGGCAATAGTGGTTGCAATTAGATGAAGACTTTTGGAGATATAAATGTTAATTAATTTTACATATTCTTAAAAATATGTGAGTGACAGACTTCTGAATTGACTATAGGTTGCAGCGCAGCAAAGTTTTGTAACAATTCAGTCGATGTGCGGCTTTGTAGGACACACTGGTGATTTATTTTGATTTTTTGAAGTATGGAATGTAAAATGTCTTGAAATTTAGATTTAATGTAATAGGCCACGCCCCCTTTAAGCAATAATTTTTGACCCTAGATGATGCCAACCAAGTTTCGTACAAATATCTCTGGCTGATTACAAGATATCAACTTTTTGCTTGTGTAGAACCCACTATTGGTTGATTTGCATCAAACTTTCAGGGTATGATTCAGATACTTATGTTAACATTACCGACAAGTTTTGTGACAACTGGCACAGCGGTTAAGGAGTAAAATACATATATGTGCTAAGCCACGCCTCAATGGTCTCATCAAAATGCAATGACATATCAAAAAGTCTTTGATAACTTTTAAAAAGCCAATACGGCAGACAATCTTGTGGGAGGACCTTGAGGTCTTTTTTTCATGCTTTTGTAGAACTCCTTCACCTGACCACGTATGTCGAGGTTCAAGTCAATCTGACATACGGTGCGAGGGTGGTGGCCCTTCAAAACCAATTTTTCCTCGACCTTAAATATAGCACCCCCATCTGGCCTGTTGGCATTATATATCTTGAACAGCATTTGTACACAACTTCCAATCATTGGTGGAAATTTCATGTTTCTATGATGTACCATCTCACGGGAATTTGCGAAAACATTTCTGAATAATAACACTAATAATATAATAATAATGATATCAATAATAATAATAATGATGATAATAACAAAACAGGACAAAAACAAAAGGGCAGCCCTTCCGGCTTAAACCCCTAATAATTAAAGCTGCAAGCACCAATGAAAGAGCCTCGCAACACCAACTCAGGGATGTTGGCAAGACGCCGGCTGACGTGACAGTTTATGTCTGTCAAAGTCAGACACTGCACGCAGGCGTGAGATGGCATATCCTTCATAAAGTGTGGGGCCAGCAATGGCCTATTTCACATTTTGTACTATTTCCTCTGTCCACCATCAGGTGCTGGGGAACACATTAATGGTACCTGATGATTTTGTACATCAAATACAGACCACAGCATTTAAATTCCAGGTTAATCCAAGAACAGTTGACAAGTGTCTGATAAGACGCACTTCCTGTTGCCATCAGGTGGTGCTATGACTATCATGGAATATTATCATATAAATGTGTTCAGGGCGGGACTAATATGAATCATGTGCAGTCTGGTGGAGATCGGACCATTTACACAAGAGTTAAAAGGAATTTTGTGTTTCATGGCGACCGCCACACAGTATAATGCTGACCCTGGAGAATGCACTAATGATACATCATGATTTTCTACATTAAATATAGACCACAACATGTAAATTCCAGTTACATCAAAAGATAAATGTCTGAAAAGACGTACTTCCTGTTGCCAGTAGGTAGCGCTATCTGTAATACCAAATATTGACATATAGGTGTGTTCAGGGTGGGGCTGTCATCAATCCTGTGAAATTTGGGGAAGATTGGACCATGTATGCTGGAGTTATAAACTACTTCCTGTTTTGTGGCGGTACACCTAAGTTTGACGCCCTGCCACGGTCACATGGATTGACAAAAACTTCAGCTTGTAATAACCTCTTTTCTTCAAGGTCTTCCAGTGGGACAGACCAAGGTTTAAAGTTAATTGGATAAATCGCTACTGTTTAAGGGGCGTGGTCAAGCCATTTTGCCCCGCCCACCAACGAAAGCCATATTACACATAAATTTACATGCTGAATTAAGCGCATGCAAAAACTGGCACATTTTTGACTATGTTAAAAACCCCAACAAGGCGATTTACTTCAAGGAAAAATAATTAAAGCTGCAAGCAGCAATGAACGGGACTTCGCACCTTCACGCAACTTGGGGTGTTGGCAGGACGACTCCTAACGCGGCAGTTCAATTCCGTCAAAGTTAGACATTGCATGCAGGAGTGACTTGGCATATCCTTGATGCAGTGCTGGAATGACATATTTCACATTTTGAACCACTTCCTCTTTCCGCTAGAGGGAGCTGGAGAGCGCACTAATGATACATCATGTTTTTATACATCAAATATACACCACAGCATTTACCATTCAGATAAATCAAAATTTAAATGTCTGATAAGACGTACTAACTGTCGCCACTAGGTGGCGCTACGATTATAAGGAAATATGGTCATACAAATGTTTTCAAGGCGAGACTTATGAATCATGTGAAGTTGGTCATATGGTACGGTGCTGGATTCCATCACCCCTGCTAATACCTAGAGATTTTTGCAAGAAATTTTGAGGGGTGTCTGCTGCTGCCACAGAGTATGGAGGTACTACATACAGCAGGTACTACAGGTACTGCACACTACATGTTTACAGCTCCTCTCACATCTGTATTCAACATCCATAGGCCAAACAGTGGCAGCAGTAGTAGCAGTAGTAGTATTACTACAAGGCTGTAGCAGTGGATAATAGGTGCTGATATAAAATGTTTACATGTGCTTTAAAGTTGCTCCAATGATGTCTGTATTTGACACTCATAGCCCAAACAGTACCAACAGTAGCAGCAGCAGCAGCAGTAGTAGTACTAGTAGTATTTGTAGCAGTGATATAGAGGTACTACTTCTAGTAGTATTAATAGTAGTGATAGGACTGGACAGGATTCACTGTTAGTAAATGCAGAGATGACAGCCACTTTTGCTCCTTATCTGTTAAATAGAGACACCACACCAACATGTCTCTGTGTTGGTGTGTCCGTAGCAATTGCCATGGTGTGTCAGAGCGCTTGTCATGGTAATTAATAGCCCCTTTTCCAATACAGGAACTTTTCTTATTTACCCCAGATTTTGAAAAACCTCTGCGCGTTTCCACTGAAATTACCCAGGTAAAAAACTTTTCCTAAACCCCAAACTTTCCCTGAAAAAAGTACCTAGTAGGGGGGTAGGACTTTCCAGATTAACCGGAATTCTTGAGGAGCGGGGCTGTTTACCGAAGAATGCTGATCGGTGGATCACACACTTGCAGCCTTCTGCACTTCTGTGTCAGTGTGTCTGCAAACTTTATTTCACTTCTACAGGCTTCACTTCGTTTTTGTTTTGATTAAGGATGGGTAAACCCCGGTACTAAATTAGCCCCGGGGCTAAATTATCAAAGACCGTAATATTGATAAGCGCTGATGGTATCTGTTCTTTTGTGCCGGTGCTGAACTCCTCCACATACACACACATCCACTCACACATGCCGACGCGACACAGTAACTGGCGCACAGCTGAGCGGCCGCGGTGGAAACAAAGTGAAGATACCTAGAAAATGACTCGAGTTGACAGCAGCTACACTCGTTACTGTAAGTGACATTAAACCTTAGCGGGTAAGAAGCCAATAATTTATCAATACATGTTTTCAGCAGGCATGAACATGTAAACATGCAGACAGTGATATTCAATATGCTCCGTCCAGTCTCTAATCCACTGACACTAACATTATGTCACGATACCAAAAATTCAGTAGTCGGTGCTGATACCAGTAAAATTACACGATTCTCGATACCAAAGTCGATACCTCCTCATAAAATATCTGAATATAAAATAACATTTCTATCAACAGATTGATATTACTTATATACAGGGCTGATAGTAGTTTGCTTCATGCATTTTTAAAAAGTAAAGTCAAAAACCAAACAAACAAATAAAAACATTTCAATATTTTACTGTACCTGTATGGAGTAGAAAGAAATTAGAAACACTTCACAAGTAGAGTGGAGTAAAACATTTGTTTTAATGTTTAGGGTGCTGGCATGTATGAAACCTTAATGAACACTTAAAATCATCCATGTCATTTTTTTCTTTTCCTCTTTACCTATTTTTCGTTGTAAAAAAACATTGATCAACATCCACAATAAACTCAATAAACTATTTAAATAAATCACGCTGACAGCGTTTGAGCCAACCACAAGAATGTGTGGAATTTCGTCTGTTTCATTTACAGTTTCTCCTGTCCCGGTGCAAACTGCGTTTTTTGACATGGTCCAGTTGTGGAAAAATCAAACGTCCCAGTACAATAAATCAAACGGACCCCAAATGCTGTGTTTCCAAAGTAGATGTGCATGCAAGAGACGAAGCCAAATCTGTATTAGTAAAGTGTGGTTCAGTGGAAAACAGATTAAGGTATTGTCAGCTGAGAAACCAAGTTACAAAACTGAATAAAACAATGAAAAAAGAATATTATAAGCAAAGAATAAATGTTGTAAAGCAAGATGGAAGAGAGCTCAAGAGAACTCTAAATGAAGTAATGGGGAGAAAAGCAACTGGTGGAGCTTCTTTTGTGGAATTGGAGGGTAGGTTTATAACTAAACCATTTGATATAGCCAATTATTTTAATGATTTCTTTATAAACAAGGTCACTGTATTAAGGCAGAACATGGACAATATGGATTCCAATACTCTCAAGCTCATAAGAAATAATACAATGCTTAGTAAGAGCTGCACTTTTCAGTTCAATAGTGTGGATGAGAGGGAGGTAAGGAAGATGTTGAAGGCCCTTCCTGAACACAACTCAGTGGGTTCTGACATGCTAGATAGTAAGGTGCTTGGTCTGGCAGCTGACTGTATCTGTGGTCCCATATGTCACATTTTAAATAACTGTTTAATGCAGGGTAAGAAGGCAAAATAATTCCATTACCTAAAGATGGCAGACTAGCTATTCTTCCAGTACTCAGCAAACGATGTGGGTTTCGTTAATAATTGGCAAACTTTCTGGGGGAAACCTGGTCTCATTAGGAGAGACGGCATTCATCCCACTTTGGATGGAGCTGCTCTCATTTCTAGGAACCTGGAAAATTTTATTAGCAGATTAAATCCCTGACAACCCAGAGTTGAGACCAGGACAGAGAGCTGCAGTCCTACACGCCTCTCTGAGCTTCTAGTTCACTTACCCAGCCATAGTTTTCATAGTTTTATACCAACGGTGTCTGTCCCTCGACCACCTAAATAATTTAAATCTAAAATTAAACAAAGAGGAGTTGTGCAAAACAACCTCATAGAAATTAAAACCTCTTCTGTGACAGAAAGACAAAACAGGAGAATTAAATGCGGACTGTTAAATATCAGGTCTCTTTCGTCTAAAGCAGTGTTAGTAAACGAATTAATATCAGATAATCATATTGATTTACTCAGTCTCACTGAAACCTGGCTGTGTCCTGATGAATATGTCAGTCTAAATGAATCCACTCCTCCCAGTCATAATAATACCCACATTCCTCGAGGCAGCGGCCGAGGAGGGGGAGTTGCAGCCATTTTTAACTCTAGTCTGTTAATCAGCGCCAAACCTAAACTAGATTATAATTCTTTTGAAAGCCTTGTTCTTAGTCTTTTACATCCGACCTGGAAAACCTCACAGCCACTTTTATTTATTATTGTGTACCGTGCTCCTGGCCCGTATTCTGAATTTATATCTGAATTCTCAGAGTTTTTATCCAGTTTAGTTCTAAAATCAGATAAAGTTATTATTGTAGGCGACTTTAACATTCATGTCGACGTTGATAATGACTCCCTGGCTACCGCGTTTATCTCATTATTAGACTCCATTGGCTTCAGTCAGGGTGTACGTGAACCCACTCACTGTTTTAACCATACCCTCGATCTAGTTCTGACGTATGGAATTGAAATTGATAACCCAACAGTCTTTCCACAGAATCCCTCGCTATCGGATCATTATTTGATTACTTTTGATTTCTTTTTACTCGACTAGACGCCACTTAGCAACAGTTACTATACCAGATGTTTATCAGATAGTGCTGTCGCAAAATTTAAGAAAATGATTACTCCGTCGTTAAATTCAATCCCAAGTCCTTTAGTAACAGAGGTTTCCCGTACCGATTTTAACCTCTCCCGAATTGATCAATTTGTTGATAGCGCCGTAAGCTCGCTGCGAACAACACTTGACTCTGTAGCTCCTCTTAAAAAGAAGTTAACAAAACAAAGAAAGTTCGCTCCTTGGTATAACTCTGAAACCCGTAAATTAAAGCAAATATCGCGAAAGTTTGAAAGGAATTGGCGATTAACCAAACTGGAAGAATCTCGTGTAATCTGGGCAGACAGTCTCAAAACTTATAAGAGGGGCCTCCGCAATGCCAGAGCAAACTATTACTCAGCTTTAATAGAAGAAAACAAAAATAACCCCAGGTTTCTTTTCAGCACTGTAGCCAGGCTGACTGAGAGTCAAAGCTCTATTGAGCCTTGTATTCCTTTAACCCTTAGCAGTAATGATTTTATGAGCTTCTTTAATGACAAAATTCTAGCTATTAGAGGCAAAATTCATGATGACCTGTCCTCAGATAGTACCTATCTAACCTCAAACACAGCTGTAACACCTAATATTTATTTAGATTCCTTCTCCCCAATTTCTCTTCAAGAATTGACCGCAGGGATTTCATCATCTAAATCATCAACATGTCTCTTAGACCCCATCCCAACTAGGCTACTCAAGGAGGTCTTACCTTTAGTTAACACCCATATATTAGACATGATCAATATATCCTTATTAACAGGCTATGTACCACAGTCTTTTAAGGTAGCTGTAATTAAACCTCTACTAAAAAAGCCCACCCTGGATCCAGAGGTGTTAGCCAACTATAGACCAATATCTAATCTTACCTTTATGTCAAAGATCCTTGAGAAAGTAGTCGCAGACCAGCTGTGTGATTTTCTCCAGGATAATAATTTATTTGAGGAATTACAGTCAGGATTTAGAGCGCATCATAGCACTGAGACAGCTCTAGTGAAAATTACAAATGACCTTCTGATTGCTTCAGACAAAGGACTCGTCTCTGTGCTTGTTTTATTAGATATTAGTGCAGCGTTTGACACTGTTGACCATGAAATTCTGCTAAAGAGACTGGAACACTTAATTGGCCTAAAAGGTTCTGCACTAAGCTGGTTTAAATCTTATTTATCTGATCGTTTTCAATTTGTTGACATTCATAATGAATCATCCGTACGTACTAAAGTTTGTTTTGGAGTTCCGCAAGGTTCTGTGCTTGGACCAATCCTATTTATTCTATATATGCTTCCTTTAGGTAACATCATTAGAAATCACTCTATAAATTTCCATTGTTATGCGGATGATACACAGTTGTATTTATCGATGAAGCCAGAAGAAAGGGATCAATTAACTAAACTTCATAATTGTCTTAAAGACATAAAAACCTGGATGAGCACCAATTTCCTGATGTTAAATTCAAACAAAACTGAAGTTATTGTTCTTGGCCCCAAACAACTCAGAGACTCTTTATCTGATGACATAGTTTCTCTCGATGGCATTGCTCTGGCCTCTACCACTACCGTAAGAAACCTCGGAGTAACATTTGATCAAGATCTGTCTTTCAATTCTCATTTAAAACAAACCTCACGGACTGCATTTTTTCATCTGCGTAATATTGCAAAAATTAGGCCTATCTTGACCCAAAAAGATGCAGAAAAATTGGTCCACGCTTTTGTGACCTCGAGGCTGGATTACTGTAACTCTCTACTATCAGGTAGCTCTAGTAAATCATTAAAAACTCTTCAGCTAATTCAGAATGCAGCAGCACGTGTACTAACAGGAACTAAGAAACGAGATCATATTTCTCCTGTTTTAGCTTCTCTGCACTGGCTCCCTGTAAAATCCAGAATTGAATTTAAAATCCTACTGTTAACTTATGAAGCTCTAAATGGTCAGGCTCCGTCATATCTTAGAGAGCTCATAGTGCCTTATTATCCCACCAGAACTCTGCGCTCTGAGAACGCAGGGTTACTCGTGGTCCCTAAAGTCTCCAAAAGTAGATCAGGAGCCAGAGCCTTCAGCTATCAGGCTCCTCTCCTGTGGAATCATCTTCCTGTTACGGTCCGGGAGGCAGACACCGTCTCCACATTTAAGGCTAGACTTAAGACTTTCCTCTTTGATAAAGCTTATAGTTAGGGCTGGCTCAGGCTTGCCTTGTACCAGCCCCTAGTTAGGCTGACTTAGGCCTAGTCAACCGGAGGACCACCTTTAATGCACCGGGCACCTTCTCTCTCTCTCTCTCTCGCTCTCTCTCTCTCCCTCTCTCTCTCGTATCCTATTACTGTATCTATTTTACTCGGCCATTCTGGATGTCACTAACTCGGTTTCTTCTCCGGAGCCTTTGTGCTCCACTGTCTCTCAGGTTAACTCGTATTGCAGCGGTGCCTGGACAGTGTGACGTGTGTGGTTGTGCTGCTGCCGTGGTCCTGCCAGATGCCTCCTGCTGCTGCTGCTGCTGCTGCCATCATTAATCATTAGTCATACTTCTACTGCTATTATAGACATATGATATTATCATACATGTATACTGCCTGATACTAATATATACTTTCAACATATTGTACCACAGTAGCCAGAACTATAACGACAGTATTATTACTTTCATGAATGTTGTAGTAAGCTACTGTCATTACCGAGGATGTCATACAGATTACTGTATTGTGTCATACAGATTACTGTTAATTTGTTATGCTGATCTGTTCTGTACGACATCTACTGCATGTCTGTCCGTCCTGGAAGAGGGATCCCTCCTCAGTTGCTCTTCCTGAGGTTTCTACCATTTTTTTCCCCCGGTAAAGGGGTTTTTTTGGGGAGTTTTTCCTTATCCGCTGTGAGGGTCTAAAGGACAGAGGGATGTCGTATGCTGTAAAGCCCTGTGAGGCAAATTGTATTTGTGATATTGGGCTTTATAAATAAAATTGATTGATTGATTGATTGATAGTCCATTCACAAATACAGGATTACTTTGACTGTAATGGTTTGAATACAAGACCTCAACATGCTTACAGACGTAACTACTCCACTTGTTCTGCCCTTACAGAAATGACAGATGACTGGTTTAAGGAGATGGATAATTCTAAGATGACTGGTGCAGTATTACTGGATTTAGTGCAGCATTTGATGTCATAGATAACGAACTTCTGATTGGGAAACCAAAATGTTATGGATTTAGTCCAACCACCATCTTATTTATGAAGCGTTATCTCTCAAATAGGACAAGAGGGTTTTTCTACAACGGCAGCTGGTCCAACTCCAAAGGGCTGGATGGGGGGTCCCACAGGGGAGCTGCAAAGTGGTGTTTAAAACTGCATATATTGCTAGCAGATCTATTTTCTGGCCTAAAGTTCTGGATCTACTTTCAACATGATGACAGCTATGGAAGATATATCCAAAACTTTTGAATCTACCGAGGAGGACTACTCCCGTATCATTTTATAAGACTCACTTTTTAATGGCGCCACAACGAGGTCCGCTGACCAGGACGGGATTCATAAGCTGTACAAGCTACAAGATTAAAGAAGTACGGCAGTTTTTGCATGCCGTCACTCTCAGTGATTACATGCGAGTGAAAAGAATTCCTTGGGGACTACGACTTGTTAAGAGCCCAATAATAGGCAGAGACAACGACACATTCGTCAGCCGCTGGTGTGAAATTTTAAATAAATGCTCCTTCGACCTCATGGCGCTGACAATCCAGGAGCTGTGCTCCCAGCTGAAAAAAAAAACAGAGACGAAGTAAGTGAACTCAAACGTCAACTTCTGTCTAACTCTCCTGACTCCCTCAACACCCACTCGTATGGCAGAGCAAGAAATGCAGGAGGGGGCAGAAACGCACCAAGAGAACCCTACAACACACGTCAGAGGGGGAAGACGTGAATGTCATCAATCTCTCAAGTAAGCCCACCTCAGATACTTGCATCTCTGCTCTGAACAAGGGCCTATCATTCTGTCCCACCACCCATTGTAAAGATTTTGATGTGTTTATTGAGTGCTGATCCTTTTTTAGAGCACAAACTTCTTGTGTTTATTTGAATTCAGAACTAGCCCAGCTAGTGACTGCTGTGAATAGGGCAGCAGACAACAAGGGAAAGACCATGTGACCGCTTGGAAAGACAGCTGACAGGAGGGAAAAGACCCCAAAGGTGCTGGTATGGGTTAGCAACCCATGGTAGCAGTGGTGAGGCCTAGCAGCCTTACTACAACCAAAATTAGCTACAGCCAACAGCGAGAGCAGGGGTGGAAGATGACTCACAGGTGCATTACACGGTAACAGACATTGGAACGGACATGACTATGACTTGGATCTGTGACTCAGTGAAGGATAGGGGCACGGACCTATCCACCAGGGCTAGAATTAGCAGCACTCAGGGCAAGGTGAGCGCATCTGTAGAGGATAAAAGTAGCACAGTTGAGAACAAGATGCTTCAGGTTTGTCCTTGCGGCTGGCAGAAAGTAACATCAGTGAAAGGCCTCAGAACTCATCAGGGAAAGAAGAAGTGTGTGGCAAAGAAAGGGCAGAGTAGCTGCATTGATCAGTACTTCCTAAGAAGTCAGTCGAGTCAGTCGGATGAAGTCCAGCGGCAGGTAAAAAACCACAGTTCGCAGGATATCAGTAACGCTGCCACTGAGGAGGAGGAGGAGGGGGTAGTAAGAGAGGATGCAGGTGACACTGAGGCCAGTATGCCAGTCAGAGAGAGAGCCATGGAGCAAAAGGTTAGAGTTAGATGGCCTAGAGCAAATGACAGTAAGGCATGGCAGATAGTTAATAGAGATTTGTCAGTAATCTTGAGTAGGCTTAGAGGAAATGCAATAGAAAGATTAGAAAAGATGGGAGATATAATGTATTCATATGGTGTAGAGAGGTTTGGGGTGCATGAGAGAAAGAGGAGTGAGAGGGTACAGTCAGGTAAGTCTAGGTGGCAAAGAGAAATAGAGAAGTTAGTCAAGGAAAGGAGACAGTTAAGAAAGCAGTGGAAAAAGGCTACAGAAGAAGAAAGGGAGGGAATTAAGGTGTTGCAAGAGGAGTTGAGAAGCAGGCTAGCAGTTCTTAGAAGGGCAGAGCATCTCAGGAAAAAGAGGAGGAAGAAGGAATATGCTAGGACAGGTTTTTTCAAGGACCCTTTTAAGTTTGTTAAAGGATTGTTGAGCCAGTAAAAGGGAGGGTAGCTTAAAGCAGAAAGGTTAGAGGTTGAAGAATATTTGAGAAACACATTCAGATTTAGAGAAGAATAGGATAGTAGGTTTCCCACCCGATATCCCTCCATTAGGAGAGATAGAGCATGACATGGATGTCAGGCCACCTAGGTGGAAGGAAGTTCAGGAGGTGGTCAGGCGTGCAAAGGCTTCCTTGGCCCCAGGGCCTAATGGAGTCCCCTACCGGGTTTATAAAGGTGCGCCTGATATCCTTACATTTTTGTGGAAACAGCTAAGAATAGTTTGGGAAAAACAAATTATACCAAGAGCATGGCGTAGGGCAGGAGGTGTCCTCATTCCTAAGGAGAAGGAGTCTGTGGACCTTAGCCAGTTCCAGATGATTTCTCTCTTGAATGTGGAGGGGAAGATTTTCTTCAGTGTAGTTGCGCAGAGATTAGCTAGCTACTTAGAAAGGAATAGCTTAATTGATACCATGGTGCAGAAGGCAGGAATACCAGGTTTTTCAGGGTGTTTAGAGCATACTAGCATGATCTGGCACCAGATTCAGGCAGCGAAGATTAACAAAAGGGATCTACATGTAATATTTTTAGATCTTGCAAATGCGTTTGGTTCAGTACCCCACAGCCTCATTTGGAGTGCGTTTGACTATTTCAGAGTGCCACAGGTAGTTGTCAACTTAGTGAAAGCATACTTTCAGGATATTAGGTTGTGTCTAAGTACGGCAGGCTTCACAACAGGTTGGCAGAGGCTAGAAATAGGCATCATGGCAGGGCGTACAATTTCTCCATTAGCATTTACTATGACGATGGAAGTGATCATCAGGGCTTCAAAGTGGGTGGTAGGTGGGGAGAGACGGCAGAACGGGTTGCATCTTCCACCAGTTAGGGCTTACATGGATGATATGACACTGGTGACCACAACAATGCCATGTACAAAGAACATAAGGTACATAAGAACCTGAAGTGGGCCAGCATGAAGATCAACCCTAGTAAATCTAGAAGCATCTCGATATGTAGAGGGAAGTTAAGTGATAGGAAGTTTGTCATAGATGATGAGGACATCCCAACAATTAGGGAAAAGTCAGTAAAGAGCTTAGGTAGGTGGTACAATGTAGAGTTGAATGATAAGGAACAGGTGGTGAAATTTAGAAAAGATGTGGCTGAAGGATTGGATAGAATAGTTGTGGTGTTTACAATTTGGGCTATATCCTAAGTTAATGTGGCCATTGTCAATTTATGAAATTCCAATATCCGTTGTGGAGAGAATTGAAAGGTCGGTTAGCTCCTATATTAGGAAGTGGTTGGGCGCTCCTAGGTGCTTAAGTAGTGTTGAATTGTATGGAAAAGGGATACTTCAGCTGCCAGTATCTAGTTTAACAGACGAATTTAAATGTACCAAGGTCAGGACAGAGCTCTTGTTATCTGGGAGTAAGGACGTGGTAGTCAGGAGTGTGGTTCCAAATCCAACCAAGGGGAGGAAGTGGAACCCAATATCGGCAGTTCAGGAGGCAGAGGCAGCTCTTAAGCATGCAGAGATTGTAGGTAATGTTCAGTTTGGCCGGGGAGGCCTGGGGCTTGGCTCAGGCAAACCGGTATGGAATACAGCAGGTCTCAAAGATAAACGAAAGCTGGTTGTGGAATAGATACGCAGACAGAAGTAGATAGTAAGGGGTGTAAAGGTAGTGGCCCAGGCTAAACAGGGACAGTGGTTGAATTGGGAAAGTGTAGAGAAGAGGAAGCTTAGTTGGAGGTACCCGTGGAGTATGGAGGAGAATCGTATTAGATTCCTGGTAGGGGCTACATATGATGTGTTACCAACCCCCCAGAACCTAAAACTGTGGGTAAATGAGGACCCATCATGCCCATTGTGTTCAGGTACCGCAAGCTTAAAGCATATTTTGTCAGGCTGTAAAGTTAGCTTGTCACAAGTGTAGTGTAATGTTTTATGACTAATCAGGCAAAAGGCCAAATTGATCAAGGTTGAAGTAAAATCATTTAAGGATCAGATAAATATTATATCCTGCATAAGTTGATTATGTCTAATGATTAAGTTGTGTGATATTTGAGTAACTATGAAAGATGAATCATTGTTGTAACCACACACCTGATTGAAACACAGCACATTTGTATGAGTTAAAGCACACACACATAAAACATTGTGCATCACCTGGAAATGTAACAATAGACACACACACACTCTAAGGTCTGTAGGTTGATAGGCTTAAGGTTTGTGTAATGTGTGAGCTCAGGGGATCAAACTAAAGAAAAATCCCCGGAGCTCACATGATTTTTAAAAATAGAAGATACAGCAGTGTGAATCTAATGGAAGAAAGTTTGGTACTTTCCAGAGGCCCTGAGGTCAGCCTTGGACAAAGGCCAGATTGGTTGCCACGATTAGATCATGGCGAAGGCAGATTTGGACAAAAAAGGAAAAGTTATCTTCCAATAGAATCCGGCCGCAATAGGATGGTTTAAGGAAAAGAGGTGGAGATTCTGCTGAATCTCCACAAGCATAAAAGAGAGTGTTCAAATCGTGAGTCTTCAGTCCAATCCCAGGATTGACTCACGAGTTGATGTGTTATTGATGCTGTGACACATTAAACTCACGTTGCACCTGATTCCTCTTGACTCCAGAGTATCTTTGAGTATTTTTAAGTTCTTGTCTGCTGAACCTAAAATCTTACAGTCAATCAGAGTACAAATATAAGTGAAGCAGTGGGATGAGCAGCTGAGAGCCAATTGGCCCTAAAGGCTCCGCAGAGTGAGACACCACACGTGGCGTCGCCAGCCAGGAGAGGCAAAGGGGATTGAAGCCTGAGACCGGAGGTGCCGCATTGCATCCAGACAGGCACGAGGTGGCCACCTAAAACAAGGTAAAAGACTTTTTCTTTTCTTTGTGTGTGTCTGGAGTGCACTGCTGGGGGCCGCCCAGGTCAAAGGTATTTGATTTTTCCCTCCCTTAAAAGAACCTAGTTATAATGTGATGATTAAGTGATTTAAAGGAATGATTAATGCATAACTAACATCACTGGAGACAGTTAAATAAGGTGCAACAGGTGTGATTATGGAGCGGAAAGAGTGAATGTGTGTGTGTTGAGTGTCTAATAACCAGCTTAGTGAGTTAAGGTATTTAAAGTATTTAAAGTGAGAAGTGCACAAAAACCTGTAGAAGTTATACAGGGAAGAGAAATAACCGGTAAAGCCAAAGAGATAAAGTATTTCTGTGATACCACTATTTTATCCTCCTAACGGTCCTTTATGTCACGTATGAGGACAGGGTCGTCAGGCAGAAACATAGGTTTGCTTGGGCAGAGTACTGAGTGTTTCTGTGATACCGCCACTTCATCTTGTCACATTCCTTTCAGTCACGGGAATTGTGTTATTGGGGGAGTGGGCCTGCGTGGACAGAACACCAAAAGAAGAGGCTAAGAGGATCCACAGAGAGAAAAGTGAAAAAATAAACAAAAAAGTCAAAAGAGCAGTGCCAAAAACCGATTGATCATATTGTAAAAACTTGTAATATAACTAAATGTGGTATGTGATGTCTGTGTAAATGTAGAAAAACACATTAAGTAGAGCATAAACTCTGTGTAAATGTAGAAAAACACCTTAAGTAGGGCATAAACTGTTGTTGTATATACAGTAAAAAGGAGGTGAGTAGGGGAGAAGTGTATAAAGTGTAAAATAACACGCTAGACTGCTGACTTATACAGACACAGAGAAGGAGTCCAGACTGACGTAAGGCTGACACGACTGACTGCACAGACACAGACAGGAGAGCAAGGCGAGATAGGTGAGCGCCAACACGGTCGGCTGCACAAACATAAAAGAGGGAGACGTAGAGCGGAGCAGGAGTAAAAAGAGACTTGACTAACAAATTAAAAGACATAAATTTAGTCTGTCAACAAGGGAAAAAAAGGCAACCTTAAACATAGAGAAATACAGAACACCTAAATTTAGATGGAATTGGATGATGGTCGTGAGGATGAAATTATAGAGGAAGAGCATTGTCTGACAGAGGGTCCCGTAGAATATAAAGGAATACGCACACATTTCTGGTTAGAAAGATCATATTTTGATAACGAGGGGACTGAGCATTGGCAGGACGAGCAAGAAATTAAACAGAAACTCTGGCAGATCACTAAATTCACTAACCTGAAAAAAGTAAAAGAAACATATCCGGGTGCTCCGTGGGAAGCGATCTTGCGCGGATTGTGGGTTCCTTATTCACTAAATCCCCTTTTGCAGGTGTTGTGTGATAACTATAAAAAACGCTCCAGTAGCGAGACTCCCGCTGCAACAAATAAGAATCAGAGGTCAAGCAGATGGAGTGATATATCATCCACGGCTGCAGATTGTCATTTTGCCCAGAAAAGTTGAGTGGGAGACAGGGAAATTTGGCTGTTTAACCCAGGTCCCACAAGAAGACGGATCACACAAATTTGAGTACAATCCTCACAGAGATAAAAAGTATAAGACTGCTATAACAGTAGGAAAGATTATAGTACTGATACGCACTACTGAAACAGACGAACAGCGAGAGTTTCCAAGAGCCAGTGAAGTCAAACAAGGCTTCATGGGAGCCAGACAGGGAAAGATGGAGAAAGGGGTGTTAACCCCAGTGGAGGCAGTGATGCGACAGCACCCAAATCGAGTAAAACGCATTCAACGGTGTGTAAATAAGTGGCACAAAAGAACATCAGGAAAGTATCGCTGGCCTATGGATGGTACCTTTAATCCAGCATGCTGTGATGAAGTGGAGTCAGAGCTAAGACACATTGAAGCTAGAGACACTAAAGCCAGCTACAAGAAAAAGAATAAACGAGCCAAGGAGAGAGAGGTGTTGAATTGGTTCAGGCAGGCAGGAGGAAGAAAACAAATGGTGCAGCTGGGAGAAAAGGAAAAAGAGCACCAAAATCAGGAGGTAGTGACACCCACCGCACCGCCCCTGCCCATACCACCACCTCCACCTTATCCACAAGAACCTACACAACCTACACAACCAATAACAGGACAATATCCACTGCATGCAGCAAAAGCAATGGAAATGGAGGGTCAAGTGCAGGGTAAATTCACTGTAACTCTAACCAAGCCAGGTAAAAAGGAGAAACAACAGGTGCCAAGGAAGAAGCTACAGCTGGAGGAGGCGTCACCCTCAGAGGCAGAGAGCACTGATGGATCGTCAGATGATGATGACGAGGAGGATTACAGTGAATTATACCCAGCAGACCTTAAAGGTGAGAAAGAAAAAGTCACCACATACTCAACTGACATAAAGCCCGTTTCCACCGCAGGAACTTCGGGGTAGATTTACGGGGCCGGGGCCGTTGGTGCGTGTCTCCACCGCAGGAACCACCCCGGAAGGACAGAGTTCCGGAACTTTTACAGGGGCTAAACAAGTCCCTGCTTCGGGGTAGGTACTCAGAACGGCCCTGAAAGACTCCTGGGTGGGGCTTGGGGGTTACTTGGTGCTAGTTGGATTTACTCAAGGCGGGATGTGACGTCAACAGAAAGCAACAAAATAGCCGGCATTTTTAAAACTCAGCAGACGAGGGTTAGCTCGTTCATAGCTTCCACCGCCATGTAAACAAACTCAATAACCGGTCCGTGAAAAACACATTTTTTCCGGTGGATATCTTAGTTACAACATGATTGAGCTAGCAAAGCAGTTTTGTGTTGCTATGTGTGGTATTATTCAGTTTTGGGAAATCACGATGTCTAGAAAGCATCAGTAGCATCAGCTGACAGGGACAGCTAACAGCAGCAGCAAAGCTAACATCAGGACGTCATTTGTTAAATGCCTCCTGTTGTCAGATACGACATGAAACTACTCCAGTTAGCTCAATCAGGTTGTAACTAAGACATCCGCTGGAAAAAAAAAATTCACGGGCCACTTTGTGAGTTTAGTGAGTTATTACAGACACCGCTAACAACGTCCCTACGCCGCTACGTTGCTCCGGTCAAAATGGTCGCGTAACGATTACATCACATCCAGAGCCTGGTAACTTCACAGGAACCTTCCTCCTACTCCGCTCTCTCAGTGGAGACACGGCGGTTGAGAGGGCCGAGCGAGTGGACGTTCCTGTAATAGTTCCTGTCCCCCAAATAGTACCAGGAACTTCTTCAGTGGAAACGGGCCTATAGAGACAGCTTAATACACTGAAGCAGAAGAGGCCCCTCCCGGAAGGCGGGCCCCACTCCTGAAGCGAAGGGGGAGGAGCAGAGACGGACTAATCAAAGACAAAGCATACAAGTCCCATCATGCAAGCTGCTTGGACCTCCTCATGAAAAAGCCCGCCCACCCTACTGGCCACTCCGGCCTCACCCGAACAAAATCTGGATCAAGCATTAAAGAAACACACAAAGAGGAGAGGCGGGACCCCCGACACTGGCTTTTAAGCGAGGGGGAAAATCCCTACTGGCCAGACTGGCTAAGCGAAGAAATGCTGAATGAGGCCAGACGCCGACAGGAAGAAAGGAGACGCCAAGAAGAAGAATATAGGAGGGAAACCACCATTGACCCTCCACCTTATCCAGACCAGCCAACAAGACATAACACACCCGAGAGGGGCAGCCACGGACTCGCAGAAGGCGCCACAAGGGGAGCAACACCAGCTCACGCTCCGGACAACCAGTTACTGCAGCAAATGGATGAGCTAGCTCTGCAAACTGTGGAAAAGGTAAAACACCTGACTGAAGAAACAGAAAAACTAGAGGAGCATATGCGATGGGATAGCCCCTCCCAACAGCAACCAAGGGAACCCCAACCCAGCTCCACAACAGAACACATCACACTGACACTCCAGGGCGTCATGGAGTCTGACAGATCACGTTCAGTAAAGACAAAAAAGGCTGATAAACAGCAGCACAGGGGCATGGCATTAAGAAACGGAAAGACAGTTGGTGACAAAGAAGAGGGACTGTTGGATGAGGACAGTGAGAGCATGTACCCTCTCATAACCACCTCGGGTGGAAGACAACAGTACGAACCCTGGCCCTTCATGGACATGATAGGCTTGGCAGAACACCTGCCTGCACTCACAGATGGAGCTGATAAATGGATAATGGCCTTGGAAGAAACCACAGCTGGTATACAACTGGCATTAGGAGACATTAAAGCTCTCCTCACTTATGTGGCAGGAAAACAGACCACTCTGGAAATATTCACTGAAGCACACATAGAGGGAGCCACTGGTAATAATCAACATGACTCACGTGACTTTGGCCGCTACCGTGCAAATGTGTGGAAGCAGCTGAGAGTGCATTACCCAGCAAAAAGAGACCCCTCCAAACTGGAAGGAGAAACTATGGGGGAGAATGAATGCCCCTGCAAGTTCCTGCACAACTTTCAGAAGAGATGGAAAGAGGAAACAGGAGAGGCATGGAACGCTAATAAAACAACTCAGAGTCTGTTCAAGGTGATGGTTAAAAAGGCCATGCCAGAAGAGGTGCAGCAACGCCTAGAGGGTGTGGTGGGACTGATGAAGATGGATTGGCCGCTGTTTTCAGAACACATTATCCATCATGTTGAACTGTACAGAAAAGACAAAAAGAAAACAGAGGAGGAGAATAAACAGCTAGCCAATAAGCTGACACAACTGCAACTGGGAGAACTCAGCAAGCTGGTCAAAAAGGAGAAAGAAAAGAATAAAGTGCAAGCCCCAATGATAGCGGCCAACCAAACACCTCCCCAGTCCAGCCCCCCAAAAGCGCCTCAGCAGCCAGCCCCAGCAGACCCCAATACAGCAGGTAATGGAAGCTCTGCTAATGCTACACACCATTACTATTACTACCAGCAGCCAACGCCAAGGGGAGGCGGCAACCAGCCCCAAAGAGGCCGAGGCAGAGGTGGGTCCCGCGGCAGAAACTACACACCAGGAAACCAACAAGCATACCAACAAACCACACCCAATCAGCAACCAGGCCCACCAGACATGGGCTCAGGCTATCCAGGGGCTAATCCAGCTCCACCTGACAATCTGTGCTGGGGGTGTGGTCAGCCAGGCCATATACGGAGCCAGTGTCCCATTAACCCATGGGAAGGTCCAGCACAGAACTGGCCTAACACCACGCCAGGGCAGCCCTGGTAGGGGTGCCCAGAGGAGCCTGAGGGGGAACTAATATCACCAGCCATATCACTGCAGTCACATGATGAGCCCATCATACCTGTTGTCATTCACGAGCGTGAGTATCCTTTCATGGTAGACACAGGGGCTACATACTCATGTATTGGAAAAGAAGGTTCCAGGTTCCCCCAAATCAGGCTATCCAGGGGCTAATCCAGCTCCACCTGACAATCTGTGCTGGGGGTGTGGTCAGCCAGGCCATATACGGAGCCAGTGTCCCATTAACCCATGGGAAGGTCCAGCACAGAACTGGCCTAACACCACGCCAGGGCAGCCCTGGTAGGGGTGCCCAGAGGAGCCTGAGGGGGAACTAATATCACCAGCCATATCACTGCAGTCACATGATGAGCCCATCATACCTGTTGTCATTCACGAGCGTGAGTATCCTTTCATGGTAGACACAGGGGCTACATACTCATGTATTGGAAAAGAAGGTTCCAGGTTCCCCCAAATCACAAGTCATACCTTTAACGGAACCGGTTCCAATGCTCATTGCAGGTAAAACCATATGTGCACCCCTGCTATATTCAGCACACTCCAGTGAACCTATTGGGAAGAGATGTCCTGTGTTCACTAAAAGCAAAAATCATGTGTACTCAAGATGGACTATATTTGGACTTTCCTGAGGATCCTCCCCACAGTATGATGTCACAGCTCTCTGCAGACATACCCAAAACAAAGCAGGCACTTGTCTATTGGCTCCAGCTAGTACCACCACAAACCTACATTGGACAGGAATGGTTATATAGAGAAAGGTGGATTAGGCGTCATTATCATGCTGCATGCACCCCCACTCTGCCACTGCACTGCACACTTATGTATGACAAAGACCAGACACATGAGGATTATCAGCAATGCTGGGACTCAGTACTTGATCAGAAATTGCGCATAATTAGATGTGAAGACATGTTTTTGGGACCAGAAGGCGTAGCTACAGCTGTTAGCCTTCCAGAAGAATTAGCTGGGTGGTTTCAGGTGCCAAATTCCACACCACACATAACATTGTTAGTGGCTGAGGGTTATGAGTCTCACCATCTTGGTCCCATGGTCAAGCGTGCCCTGCAGGTGCCAGAGTGGGTACCTACAGAGATTCCAGACACTTACGTCTCACAGGACAAGCAGTTCATCAAAATCTCATGCAGCCTGCTGGATGACGCAGTAACACATAAGGTATTGATAGAAGATCACACACCCACACAAATGGCGCTCACTGCAGAACATGAAAACATGTTGAAGCAAGTTCCACCTCAGCTATGGACAGCTCATAAGACAGATGTAGGACTGATAAAATCAGCCCAACCAGTTCACGTCAAGCTAAAACCAAATGTTAATCTACCATACCAAAAACAGTACCCCCTCAAACAGCATGCGATTGATGGTATCAGACCAACGCCCAAGGGGTTAGTGGAAGCAGGAGTGTTGGTTGAAACTAACAGTCCCTGTAACACACCCATTTTTCCCCATCAGGAAACCAAATTCCTCAGACTACCGTTTGGTCCACGACTTGAGAGCAGTTAATGCGGTAATAGACGGAGAAGTGCCACATGTGCCAGATCCACACACGTTGCTTTCAAACATTCCACCAGACACGCAGTGGTACACAGTTATTGATTTGTGTTCAGCCTTCTTCAGTGTACCAGTACATCCAGATTCCCAATATTTGTTTGCCTTCACATATAACAAACAATGGACATATCGGCGGATCCCACAAGGTTTTTCACAGTCTCCGTCGATATTTAACCACGTGTTGACACAAGACCTCGCCAGTTTGAACGTACAAAGTACAGTTTTGCAGTACGTTGATGATTTGCTCGTCTGTAGTCCTACAAAAGAACAGTGTGAAAAAGATTCCATTGCTGTGCTCACTGCACTAGCAAAGGGGGGACACAAAGTCAGTAAAAACAAATTGCAGTTCTGCCAACAAACGGTAGAGTACTTGGGCAGACAGTTGTGTGGAGACAAAAGACAGATTGCTCCGTCTCAGTTGGAAACAGTGATCAAGGCCCCTCAACCGCAAACGGTTGGCCAAATGTTGTCTTTTCTGGGCATGACAGGCTACAGCAGACCATGGATTTGTGACTATGCTATTAAAACTGCTCCACTCAGGGCTCTGATAAGGGCAGCAGGCCAAACTAATAGCACAGCTCAGTTAGAGTGGATGGAGGAGGCAGAAGGAGCATTTCAGGCTCTAAAAGCAGACATGAAGTCTGCTCCAGCATTGGGAACCCCTAACTACGCTAAACCTTTTCATCTGTATGTGGCAGAAAAATCTGGTTTTGCATGTGCTGTGTTGATGCAGGACACACCCACAGGTAAACAACCTTTAGCCTATTACAGCACCAAACTTGATAACATTGAAACTGGGCTACCACCCTGCTATCAGGGGCTAGCTGCAGCTGTGTTTGCATTTCAGAAAGCATCATCGCTGACCATGGGACACCCTGTGACACTGTACACTTCCCACCAACTCCACGCGCTGCTAACAAGTCCACGGTTCGTACTGACACAAGCCAGACGCACGGGCTATGAGGTAATTCTATCAGCCCCTGAACTTAACATTCAACGCTGCAGCACCATAAATCCAGCCACAAAACTGATACTACCATCGGAGGGCACACCACATGACTCTCTCCTTGACACTGACAAATTCATGCGTGCTAGGGAAGATTTGCATAACCAACCAATTCCAGCCGACCTCACATTGTTCGTTGACGGATCCTGTTTCCGTGACGCCACGGGTACCCATGCTGGTTATGGCGTTGTTCAACTTAACAATGATGACCAAACCTTTGTGACGCTACAATCATGTAAACTTGCTCAGCCCTGCTCAGCCCAACTCGCTGAAATAAAAGCTCTAACAGCAGCATGTAAATTAGCAAAGGGAAAGTCATTAAATGTCTACACAGACTCTGCATATGCCTATGGTGTGTGTCATGTTCACGCTAACATATGGAAACAAAGAGGCTATTGCAGAGCTGATGGCACTCCGGTAACCCATGGAGAAGCCATCCGCGAGCTGTTAGAAGCCATGCTTCTCCCCACAGCTCTAGCAGTCATTAAATGTCTGGCCCACCAAAAAACTGACTCATTGATTGCTAAAGGAAACAATTTTGCTGATGAAACAGCCAAACAGGCTGCCATAGGCACAGTAATGGCACCCATACTCACCATCCAGGATTGTGAATCTCTCACTACCATGCCCTCTCTCATTCTAGCTCAAAACAGTAGATGATGCTGAAAAACGCCTATGGGTGAAGCGCGGCGCCATCAGAGTAACAGAACCAGGCCCAACACATGGTCTCTGGCCCGACGCTCATGGTCATTTTGTACTATCAACCCTACTGATCAGACATGCAATCCTTTTGGCGCATGGTAATGACCATTGCGCAAGGGGGGAGATACTAAGGAAACTACAAGCAGTCTGGTGGTCGCCATTCATGGCTGCCACAGTAGATAGAGTACTTAGTGAGTGTGAAACTTGCACGAGATATAACATCAGGAAAGTTTTCACAGCCCCAATCGCGCACATACCACCTCCAGACGGTCCTTTCAGACACATCATGCTAGATCAGAATCAGAATCAGAATCACAATCGTTTTTAATCGCCAAGTACGTTCGCACATACAAGGAATTCTGTTCCGGCAGGTGGTAACACTCTCAAAATAAGGTACAAGTGATAAAGAACAAGAAAGGAATACGTAATAAGAAAAACAGGATATGTACATCTATATGCAAAGTAAGAAAGTAAGTTAAAAAATAGAATAAAATAAAATAAATAAGTAAATAAAGTAGTATGTACAAGGGTGGTGCAAAGTACACAAGATAGTGCAAATGATAGTGGTTTTTGGTTAGTGCAAATGATTGGTTGAAACCATTTATGAGCTGTTCATTAAAGTGATGGTAGTGGGGAAGAAGCTGTTTTTAAGTCGTGTGGTTTTGGTGCGCAGGGCTCTGTAGCGCCTGCCGGAGGCGAGGAGGGAGAACAGGTTGTTTCCCGGGTGGGCGGGGTCCTTGATGATGTTGGCTGCCCTCTTCCTGGTTCTGGAGCAGTACAGTTCCTGGATGGAGGGCAGGGGGGTTCCAGTGATTTTTTCAGCAGTTCTAACTGTTCGCTGCAGTCTGTTCCTGTCCTGCTGTGTGGCTGCTCCGAACCACACAGTGATGGAGGAGCACAGGACAGACTCGATGACAGCCGTGTAGAACTGGATCAGCAGCTCCTGAGACAGGCCGTGTCTCTTCAGCTGTCGCAGGAAGAACATCCTCTGCTGGGCCTTTTTCAGGATGGAGTGGATGTTCTTCTCCCACTTCAGGTCCTGGGAGATGGTAGTCCCCAGGAACTTGAAGGTCTCGACGGCTGACACAGGGCAGCTGCTGATGGTGAGGGGGAGCAGTGGCGAGGGCTGTCTCCTGAAGTCCACTGTCATCTCCACCGTCTTGAGCGTGTTCAGCTCCAGGTTGTGCTGGCTGCACCAGAGCACCAGCCGCTCGATCTCTCGCCGGTATGCAGACTCGTCTCCGTCCTGGATCAGGCCGATGACTGTGGTGTCGTCTGCAAACTTCAGGAGTTTGACGATTACATAGACATGGGACCACAGTCACGAGCTAGAGGGATGAGATATATCCTGGTGGTCATATGCAGATACAGCAGATGGGTGGAAGCAAAAGCCACCTCAAAATCAGATCACAGAACAGTTGCAAAATTTCTGTGTCAGGAAGTTTTCCCAAGATTTGGAATGCCAGATACCATATCATCAGACAACGGCAGCCATTTTGTGTCCAACGTCATACAAGAAACACTAAAGCAATTGGGCATCAAACAAAAGTTTGGCTGCGTCTACCATCCCCAGTCACAGGGAGCAGTAGAAAGAGCAAATGGTATTTTGAAAGCTAAGATAGCCAAGATAGTGGCAGACAGTGGAGATAAGCTTAACTGGGTGGATGCATTGCCGCTTGCATTAATGTCTATGCATTCACAAGCCAGCAGAGTCACGCATCTAACACCGCATGAAATGCTTACAGGCCGGCCTCTGCCATTGCCATATTTGAGAGGGCCTCATGAGGGACCCTCACTGGAACAGCTGCAAGGTGAAATGTTTGACTATTTACGAAGTCTGACTCCCATCCACAGGGCTGTGTTCCAGCAGGTGAAAGGTGC
Source organism: Epinephelus awoara (assembly GCA_035609425.1). NCBI lineage: Eukaryota > Metazoa > Chordata > Actinopteri > Perciformes > Serranidae > Epinephelus > Epinephelus awoara. Next base: position 42,520,589 of record CM069302.1, on the reverse strand, counting down.
CACTGAGGACAGACGGGTGGAGATCCCTGAAGACGCATACTTCCTGGAGAGTGGGTGTACGTCAAGGTGTTCAAAAGGAAGTGGGACCAGCCACGCAGGGAAGGTCCATACAAGGTCTTAGTAGCCACACCAACTGCCTTGAAAGTCGAAGGTAAGGACGTTTGGTTCCACCTTAACCACTGCTGCAGAGCTAACAACCCAGACAGGCCGATACCTCGGCCTAGAGCCAGACAGAGAGCTACACCACAAGGGGAAGGCGAAGCCGCCCCGAGGGAAGCAGAAGGGGAAGGTGATGCCTCCCCGCAGGAACAGGGGGCCAGGAGGTTGGAGCGCTTGGCGCAACGGCGGGACCAGGGCAGAGTCCAGAGCGACAATAGCGGGTCGCTGCCAGAGAGGGTGTCGACAGAGAGCACCTCAGAGGGAAGCACCCCAGCCTCGGTGGTTGACGACGAACCTCATGAGTCGCCACCTGGTAGCAGCAGGACTGATGATGAGGGCTCAGGCACAGAGAGAGCAGAGGCAGAAAGAGAGCAGGGAACAGAGAGCAGCAGTCCAGAAACGGGCGAGGCTAGCAGCCCAGAAAGGTCAGATGCAGAATCAGGGGACTCAGACAGAAGCCGCCCAGAATCAGGAGACTCAGACCCCAGAGCAGGAACATCCCAGGGAACAGCACCCTAATAGGCCAAAACAGGGTACAGGCAGCATGGGGGGAGGAGTCAAGGTGGGGATAATACTGCTACTAACCATACTGCTTATCCTGGCGGGAGTAAGGCAAAGTGAAGGGGCAGAACCAGACAACCAAAACCAGATACAATTAGGTGAGTGTGCAGTAGCGCTAGGAACCTTAGCTGCAAAAATGGGCAAAATACCTTACAGGGAGACCATACAACTGACCTATTACAAATCGCATGCTTACACTGACATCTTGGTGGAGGGTACAGGAGGTATTAGATTGCATGGCTGGTCAATTGGACAACGCTGTAGCATAGAGGGAATGGTGACAGCAAGAGTTATGTGTAATGTGAGAGGATGCACCCACACAGCCACAGGGCACACCATATCTGCAAAGGTGGCCCGACAGTGACTCCAATTAAAACCAGTATGCCAAAGAAAACCAAGACAGGCGCCAATGTCAAGAATGAATGTAATAAAAACCACCACTTGGGGATCCAACATGTTTTATCAATGGTTAGAGTATTCTGCTAAACTAGTAACCAACAAGTCATGTATAGCATGTCACAGAATGGGCCTACCCATAGTTAAGCCTCTTCCAAATGTAGAAGCACTTGCACACACAAACTCCTGTTTTGCTCAATGTACTATGTGGATGGCAGGAGGGAGGAAAAATCACACCAATGACACCACCATTTGTCCAATGAGTCTTAAGGACGCCTCAGAGCAAGTTAAAAATGACTATTTAGTACCTCCAATAGTGCATTTGGCGCAAAATACTGTATTTCCCTTTTGCATAGCTCGGGGAGATAAGCTAAGACAATTGTTACACATCACCTTTCACCGCGCCCACAGACTCGGACCCCGAGCAGGTCAGCGTCCTCGTCCCATCATCGCCAAATTTGAACATTATCAGCAGAAAATGCTCGTTAAAAGTAAAGGACGAGAGCTGAAAGGCACTTCGTTCGGTATGAACGATCAGTTCCCCAGGGAAATCAACGAGAGGCGGAAAGTGTTATATCCTATATTTAAAGAGCACAGGCAGAAGGGAAATAGGACCTCTCTTGTGGTAGACAAATTATACATAGATGGTCAACTATTCCGCAACTCTACCACCACCCCATGGCTCTTCTAAGTGAGATAAGTGCCCCTAAAACCACAAAACAAAGTAGAACCATAGCTTAATTATATTATCAAAGGAATATCTATAAAAAAAAAAAGATCAAAAGATGTGTGTATGCATGTATATATATTGGGGCTGCACTATTCTTGAAATAAATAAATAAATATAGGCATGTATATTTCATTCAAAATGGTATTCTTACACATTTCTCCTGCAACAGATAACTAAGCATTCCTGTGAATGCAATGCAATTAATTGTGCGGCCCGGGTATATATATATATGTATATGTGTATATATATCTATCTGTATGTATGTATATATGCAGATGTGTATGTATGTACATATGGATGTATGGTTGTATATGTGTACATAATGAACATAACACTGACTTAGTAAAAAGAAGAAGAAAAAAAAAAAAATCTCACAGGGTGTGAATGTACACTTCACACACTCCACCCAGTATTCTCCCTTTCCTTCTCAATTTTTTTTTTCTTTTTCCCCTCCTTCATGTCCCCCCCTCCCCTCTCACTCATTCCCCCTCCCTCACCTCACACACAAATACACTCCATGTAACCCCTTTGTTTTTCAGGTTTGTGAATACCTCAACACGCAGGCGCTTCTGGTTGTTAACTGTGCTTATATATATTCTGATGCTCTGCTCCATAACTCTGCAATGCTTCACCATGACACATCGGTTGACTGTAATACATACACTTAACAATTACATCTACTCATGCAAAATCCACGCAGAGAGAAACTCACATAGAAACACACACAGATTATTTTCCATACCCTCACACAGTATGATAAAACCCCCACTTTGTCAATGTCACACCTAAACTTGGTTTCCTGGAATGTGCATGGCATCCGCTCACAGGCGAAGAAAATTAAAGTGATGGACTTTGTCACAAAATTGAAAACAGATATATTCCTCCTACAAGAAACCCACTTGCTAAAGTCAGAAGAAAAATCTCTTAAAGATCCAAATTTTAATCAAATTTTTTCATCCTGCTATAACAACAGACAAAGAGGTGTCTCTATCATGGTCCACAAGAGACTACCATTCACTTTAAACAGCACGGTAACAGACCCAGAAGGCCGCTACATCATTATTCAGGCAACAATCTTTAACAAATTATATACAATCGTTAATCTGTATGCCCCTAATAATGATGATCCAGCCTTCTTTCACACAGTCTTCTCTCTACTATCTAACCTATCAGGCAGCTCCACAACTATAATTGGAGGAGACTTTAACACATAAATAAATGCTTCATTAGACCGATCTAGTAACTCAGTACATACAAAGCAATCACAATCGGCTAAGGTAATACAGGAAAATACGGATGATTTTGGGCTTGGCGATGGCTGGAGACTCAGATACCCATCGAAGAGGGAATATACTTTCTTCTCTCCTGTGCATCGCTCATTTTCAAGAATTGACCTTTTTCTCTTAAATAATTCCATCTCACAAAAAATTACCACAAAAATACACCCTATCATTATCAGCGACCATGCACCAATATCACTCAGTTTGCAAACAGAAACCATCCATAGACGGTCCCCAACATGGCGCTTTAATATCTCTTTACTTAAAGACCCAGACTTTGATAAAATGGTGAGACGGGAGTGGGCAAACTTTCTTGAAGATAATGACTCTCCAAATTTATCTCCATCTTTAGTATGGGAGGCTGGAAAGGCAGTAATCAGAGGGAAAATTGTATGATACTCCTCCTACAAAAAGAAAGAGGAATTGCAAGCGGAAAAAAACATTGAGGAAAAAATTAAATAACTAACACAGGAATATGCGAACAATCCAAGTGATCAGGTATGGACCCAATTACAGTGTACAAAATCACAATTGGACAATATTCTATCAAAGAAAACTGAATTTATTATACAGCAACTAAGATATAATAATTTTGAACACAGTAACAAATCAGGAAATTTTTTGGCAAACCAGCTCCAACGTAATAAAGAAAAATCTCTGATAACAACAATCCAGGGGCCGTCCGGAAATTACACACAATCCCCTTAGGAGATTAATCAGATTTTCTATTCTTTCTACCATAACCTATATTCAACAGTAAACAATCCAAACCCAGAAGATATTCAGGCTTTTCTCGACAACCTAAATTTACCTCAATTATCCACGGAACACAGAAATATTTTAGATGCCCCCCTGACTATTAATGACCTGCAGAGCGCATTAGACAAAATGCCAACAGGTAAGGCCCCAGGTCCAGATGGCTTTCCTGCTGAATTTATAAAACATTTCTGGACTATATTAGCACCACTTTTCATCAGGACAGTGACAGAGATCAAAAACAACGGAGGTATAAGACCTCACATGAATACAGCAGCAATCAAATTATTACTAAAGCCAGACAAAGACCCCACACTTCCTTCTAGCTACCGTCCTCTATCACTAATCAACAGTGATATCAAAATTATCTCAAAGGCACTTGCTTCTAGACTGGAGAAAATAATTGCAACAATAATTCATAATGATCAAACAGGCTTCATTAATGGCAGACACTCAAGTAATAACGTCAGAAGAGTTCTTAATTTGATAAGTAAAGCACAACGGGCTAATACCAAAACAATTGTTCTGTCACTTGATGCAGAAAAAGCCTTCAACAAGGTCAACTGGTCCTTCCTATTTGCCACCCTGAGTGGATTTGGCTTTGGAGAGTCATTTATCAAGTGGGTATCAGCCTTATATAATTCCCCTAAGGCCACAGTCACCACCAATGGGATCACATCTAAAAGCTTCACTTTGCAGAGAGGTACCAGACAAGGGTGCCCACTCTCGCCTCTACTGTTTGCAATATTCATCGAACCATTGGCTATGGCAATCCGTCAGAACAGCAAGATCAGAGGTATCCATTCCGCCAATTCAGAGCATAAAATTAATCTATATGCCGACGACATTTTACTTTACCTACAAGAACCGAAATCATCTTTACATGAAGTATTTAATCTCATAACAAATTTTTCTAAACTTTCGGACTACTCCATCAACTGGTCCAAATCGACAATACTGCCAATAACGGAGAACTCTTGGAATCCTGCAGACCAAAAATTTTCTCTCCCTGTGGGCAACATAAGATATCTTGGCATAAATATTTCATCCAAACTATCAGACTTGGTCCACCTGAACTTTAGCCCGCTTCTAGATAAGATCTGTGGTGACCTGAAGCGCTGGAATAATCTTCCCATCTCCCTCCTGGGTCGAATAGCCACAGTTAAAATGAAAATTCTACCCCAAATTATCTATTTTTTTTCCATGATTCCATTCACTCCCACATCGAAATGGTTCCTGTCATTAGATTCTGCAATTATAAAATTTTACTCAAAGAACAAAACAGCAAAAATTAGCCTAAGTACCCTTCAGAAAAACAAACTGGAAGGGGGTTTGGACGCTCCTAACTTTAAACATTACTATTTGGCTAACCAGCTACAATACCTACTGAAATGGTTATACCCTAATAAAGACTACAACTCCTGGCTCGAACTAGAACAGGCGGACTGTAACAATATAAAACTTTCTGACCTCCTTTTTATCACCACTACACTCAAACGTCATAACTGTTTTAAGAACCCAATGATTGCTTCCACCTTTTCAGCCTGGTGGAAAACACTAGAAATCACAAACTCTCAGATAGAACCTTGCTTGCTCTCTCCAATCTGGCACAACCCGGACTTTGAAATCAACAAAAGACCTCTCCATTTTAGCACATGGGAGTTGAAGGGAGTAACTCATCTCCATCACCTTTTTCAAGACAATATACTTATGACATACACAAACTTATTTCAAACTTTTGAAATAAGAAATGGAAATTTTCTACAATATTTACAACTGATAAAAACAATCAAGAAGAGAATTCCAGCGCCTCAGGACACTTTGCAGCCACCAGAATTTGCCAAACATATTACAAAGCTTTCTCCGAGTAATAAGAAGAACCTTTCCAAGATTTATAAATTACTGTCAAAGACCAGCTCTATACATTTACCAATTTTAAAATGGGAAAAGGAGCTGGGTGCTTCACCAGACCCTGACTTCTGGACTCAGATATGCAAAAATACATTTAAGATGACAAGACACACTAATATACAGCTTATCCAATTTAAAGTACTCCACAGAACACACATCACCCAACAAAAGATAAATAGAACGCCCGGTGGGTGGGTGGGCCCTCCTGTCCCGCCTGTCTGGGGTGTGTCTCTGTCTCTCTGGGGGGGCCGGCCATTGCTGTGGCTCCCTGGTCGTGGGGTCTGGGCGCTCCTGTGGTCTTGGGGTGACGGGCCGCCCCCCCTTCCCCCGCAGGGCCGGCCCTGGACCCTGGTGTTGGTTTTCATAAACACATTGGGAGGGTTCTAATACACGCATGCATGTTCGTTACTTCAGCCCCGTGACGCATCACAAAGAACCGATGGGATCACTTCAAAGGGGCCCACTTGCTTCTCAAACTTTCCACACTGCGCTCTCTCTTCTCTACAGGAGGGCTTTCCCCCTCCACCAAGACTCTCACATTTTTGGTGTTCAGTATAGACTTTTCTTTTGTTTCTGTTTCTGAGTACAGTATAGTAGACATGTATATGTTTATTTCTGATAATCTGCATGAAGCACAACCACCTCAAGGCCACAATACATCAGCTACACTGCCTGTTTATCCCTTTTTTTTTTTTTTGTTTGTTTGTTTGTTTGTTTTCCCTCCTTCTCCTCCGCATGCACTGTCACTATATAACTCAGGACCTGCCCCCTCCCCCTTGCTTGTTCCTTACTCTCCCCTGAACACACCTTGGTGTATCACGGCCCTCTCTGGCTCATATTAGGAAGCTTTTCCAATAAAGGCTGATAGGCTAGTCTCCAGGGAGGGTGGGTGACGGTCACAACCACGCATTGTGGGTATAAAAATACTTGACTGCAAGATTAACAGTGCATCAATCTTCACAAGAAGCTTGCACCCTTTTGTGGCGCTAAGCTATGAAGACCAATGCAGACAAGTAGGAGAAGAAAAAAAAAAAAAAAAGAAGACAATTGTTACACAACTCTACCGCCTGCAATGCTTCTGAAGAGGCACAGGAGATGATTCAGTGCAGATATGAGGGCTCAGGCGAAATGAATGGTTTGACTCCAGGACGAGTAAAGATATGTAACACCACTGAGAACTCAAAAATTCAGTGTCGCCAGGTGGTCAATGGCACGGTTGCAGCCTCGGTGCCTTTCTTGTCACATAATGACTCGACCACCCGCTGGGTGTGGTTTGGAGACTTTAGCAACGGCACAGAGCCACTGGCAGACATATTTTGGATGTGTGAAGACGATCGGCAGATAAAATCTGTGTTATTATCTAACTGGACTGGAATTTGTGCCCCAGTAATGTTAATAGGACCAATTACAATATTAAGCCTAACTAATCATACTGTCAAAAGATCTCGCAGATCAACCTCAAATCAACCTACAGAGTGGGACAAGGGGGATGTATACATTTCATGGGAGAAAATACCAGTAGGGGTTCCTGACGACCACCAAGCAATATCAGATGCCTGGATAGAGACAGGAAGATTATTGGGGATGATACCATTTTATGGGCACATATCAAATGCCAACTACATAGTCCGGAACAGCCGATGGGTAAATTATTTATGGTATAATCAGCAGAGATTCATAAACTGGACTATAGAGGCTCTAGAGGTGCCACTACATGCTACATCCCTTATGACAATGCAAAACAAACTTATTATTGAAACAATGCTTGCAAAAGATCGAGGAATCTGTGATGTGATAGGCGATATGACAGGAGAAACCTGTTGTACTGTCATCCCGATGCATACAGGACCCGATGGCAATTTAACACGGGCCTTAGAGAACATGCACCAGCTACGAGAACAACATGTCCAGCATTCTAATTGGAACACAAAGATTCCCTCACTGGTGGATTGGCTAATGAACTTATCCCCTGGAAAGATATTAGAAATGATAGGAATACTATTGGGACTTGTGGTACTGACCCTTCTTGTAGTAGCTTGTTGTGTTCTTCCCCTAGTGCAGCTTGTAATTAAAAGAACCATGGCAAGCGTCACAGGACAATTTGTGGTTATAGACCAAGGTCTGAGGTCTACTGGAGACACAGAACCACCAAAGTATGAGAATGTCTCTCAGGAAAAGACTCTTGAGTACCAAAATCCAACTAAAAGGCAAAACGGCGGCAATCAGTATGAGTTACAATACACAAACATGACAGAAACACCTGCCTTGTACGAGCTAATGTATGGGCAGACTGAGGGATTATATGAGGATATGATGTAGGGCAAGGATGGCTCAGGCCAGCAGCCCACGCCTATGCTGTCACCAAACCCACGCTAACAATCAATCTGTTACTAATTTGCTTGCATGTTTTTAGAGAAATGTAACGGGTGTAGGGAAAAAGGAAAAAGTTTAAGAAAATGAGCTGTAGTAAAAATGTCCCTTATGACCTAAAGCTAGGTGCTGAATATGGCTGAGAATTGGAGAGCCCCAAACCCGGATCAGCAGCAGAATCCGGGGGATCAACCGGGGTTCCAGTTGCAGGTGCAGAGTCCAGCCACACAGTACCAACCACCTTCACCATTCCGTGTGCCACGTCCACCACCCCCACCGTACCGTCCCAGACCAACCATCCCGATGTCACCAGCCCATACCCCAGGAGGAGGCGTCGCCTTCGAGGTTCCAGAATGCCGCATTCGGATGACGGACACCACAGGGGTTCAGATGACTGTCCACGTCCCAACCCAACCGCTGGCCCCACCACTTGTCCAATCCCCACTTCTGTACCAGGCCTTAACCCAACCCCCACCCAACGTCCTTCCCCGACTGCCAGCCCCACCTGTCGGTCGACCCCCGCTCCTGCAGCTGTCCCCTCAAAGTAGATGCAAATGGATAGCAGACCATTCACCTGAGGAGGTGGCTCTGGCAATATGGTATGAAGTTGTAGAGGCACCAGGCCCGTCATGTGCCATGGCAGGTCCATCCTGTGCCATGGTACCTAAGGTGATCCCTGATAGTACCGCCATGGGTTGTTGGGCTCAGGCAGGCCCCAGTGGGCTTGGAAATCCCCCTGGAAGGGCAGAGACCACACCAGCTGGCTCACAGCGGGAAGAGCCAAGCAGCTCACAGTCCATGCAACTATGCCAGCAAAAGGAGGACTCAGACGACAGCGATACAGGGGGTGGGATACAGCCAATGTCCTCTCCTGATGGCTCTACATCAACAGATGACAATGATGACCACTTTGCCAACCACCCTTATTCACCCACCACCCCTCCAGAGCCACGCCCTATCGATCCCTCTTACTCACCCGTCACCCCTCCCGAGCCAGGCCCAGCCAACCCCTCTCCTCCACATAACCCCCAGGCAGAGCCACCAGAAGGGTGGTTTGAGCCAACCCCTCAGCGAGTACGGCCTGTATCTCCAACCACACTAGCTGCACTGTACCATAGATATGGAGTTCAACTGTGGGAGGTTGAGCACCATCTCAGCCTCCTGCCAGCGGACGGCGAGGCAGTAACCGACATCGAGCAAGAGACAGCAGCACGTCTGCGTAACCTGCTTCATGTAGTCCCTCAAGGAATGTTTCGTTGTCTTATGAATCACTTCCCCCCGGAGCTAAGGAAGAAGCTCCGCAAAATCCGGCAACAAACCTACCAAATCAGAAAGGGAGAGAATAGGTTGCTGATGCGGGATCATAGGCTCCGAATGGAGAAGGAGACGTGCAACCTGCGCAGACAGGCAGTGGAAGCAGCTCGACGTCAGGAGAGCTTGAAGAAGGAAGTGACCGACCTTCAGCTGCAGGTGTCACTGTGCAAAAACCAACTGCTGGATGCGCAGAGCAAGGTTATGGCACTGCAACAGGAATGTGAGCCACAAAGAAGGCAGGTGGCTTTCTACAGGCGCCTGCGAGGGGCAGGCATGGCAGCTGATGTGGCAGGAGGACAGTTCCAGGACAATGAGAGTGGCTAAGCGCATGTATCCATGTTCTGCTCGTTGTAACCTGTATACCAAATAGTTAAGCTGTATAACCTGAGTATCTCTGAATCAATATCATACTGCTGATATACAGGGCATTTAAACTAAACTGTGATTTGGAAAAGCTATTACTGGAACTATTGTTGTGTAATGACTACTGATCTATGGTAATTGTAGTATGAGACTTTTCAGTCTCAGAGGAGGGAATATATATTTTTCCTTCCAGCGATTGGTGTGAAATCTACTGATGAGTACGTAACAACCAAGAAATATTAAACCTGTGCTATGTGAAGACAATCATTGATGCTAATTATGTAGTATGGGACTTATGAGTCCCAGAGGAGGGAATATATATTTTTTTCTCTCTCTGATTTTAAGGCATTGATTTTTAACATTATATGGGGCATGTAGCCCCAAAGGGGGAATGTAGTGTAATGTTTTATGACTAATCAGGCAAAAGGCCAAATTGATCAAGGTTGACGTAAAATCATTTAAGGATCAGATAAATATTATATCCTGCATAAGTTGATTATGTCCAATGATTAAGTTGTGTGATATTTGAGTAACTATGAAAGATGAATCATTGTTGTAACCACACACCTGATTGAAAAACAGCACATTTGTATGAGTTAAAGCACACACACATAAAACATTGTGCATCACCTGGAAATGTAACAATAGACACACACACACACTCTAAGGTCTGTAAGGTTTGTGTAATGTGTGAGCTCAGGGGATCAAATTAAAGAAAAATCCCCGGAGCTCACATGATTTTTAAAAATAGAAGATACAGCGGTGTGAATCTAATGGAAGAAAGTTTGGTACTTTCCAGAGGCCCTGAGGTCAGCCTTGGACAAAGGCCAGATTGGTTGCCACGATTAGATCATGGCGAAGGCAGATTTGGACAAAAAAGGAAAAGTTATCTTCCAATAGAATCCGGCCGCGATAGGATGGTTTAAGGTAAAGAGGTGGAGATTCTGCTGAATCTCCACAAGCATAAAAGAGAGTGTTCAAATCGTGAGTCTTCAGTCCAATCCCGGGGTTGACTCACTAGTTTATGTGTTATTGTTGCTGTGACACATTAAACTCACGTTGCACCTGATTCCTCTTGACTCCAGAGTATCTTTGAGTATTTTTAAGTTCTTGTCTGCTGAACCTAAAATCTTACAGTCAATCAGAGTACAAATATAAGTGAAGCAGTGGGATGAGCAGCTGAGAGCCAATTGGCCCTAAAGGCTCCGCAGAGTGAGACACCACACAAGGCGGATATACATGGCGACATAACCAGGTGTTGAAATGTTTAGCTGCAGGAATCGAAGGGAAACGAAGACAGGTGAATTCAGAAGGTGTTAAGGATAGGAGTTTAGCAATTCAGTTTGTCCGTGAAGGAGAGAAATACAGACGGGATAAATTAGTAAGGAGGCAGGGGTGTGGCCGCCTAGAAGGTGCATGCGATTGGGAAATGCAAGTAGATTTAGGGGGAAAGCTTGTTGTTCCCCAGGAAATAGTTTGTACCAAGCAAAGGCCTGACATAGTATTGTGGTCATTGAGTCAACGGATAGTTTATTTCATTGAGCTGACAGTTCCTTGGGAAGACTATGTGGAAGAAGCCTATGAAAGAAAAAAGCTTAGATATGCAGATTTAGGAGCAGAAGCTGAGCAGCGAGAATGGAAGACTAGGATTTGTCCAGTGGAAGTGGGGTGTAGGGGATTCATAGCAAGATCAGCTGTCTCGCTCCTGGGGGAACTCGGAGTGCGGGGACAGAGTTTGAAGAAGACAGTGAGGGAAATGTCAGATGAAGCACTAAGAACCAGCCAGCTCATCTACTACAGAAGAAATAATGTCAGTTGGGGGCCAGCAGGGGGAACTACTAAGCGGGGCACATAACTCCTTGAGATCTGGTGGAGAGATCCACTTCCACTCAGGAGAAATCCAGGAAGAGGAAGGTGATTTAAGTGTGGGAGTGGCCTATTTGAATCCATTTTGTTTGAGGCCAAGCTGCAAGGTGAGTGTGTTTGCTGATCCTGTAAGTTTATTTATCTTCTTTAACTTTAGCTTATATTGTAGTTATGCTATGTAGCGTGTGAAATAGAGTATGGTGAATGTGCTAGGAAAGGTAGTATCAGCACTACTTCTGCCTGGAGCTCGCATGTACGGAGCCTGGGTTTGGTTGAAGGTGGCAGTGCTGTTTGGGCTGTGAAAGCCATGTGTAAGTAAGGAGGAAGAGGAAGGTTATTTAAGTGTGGGAGTGGCCTATTTGAATCCATTTTGTTTGAGGCCATGCTGCAAGGTGAGTGTGTTCGCTGATCCTGTAAGTTTATTTATCTCCTTTAACTTTAGCTTATATGGTAGTTATGTTATGTAGCGTGTGAAATAGAGTATGGTAAATGTGCTAGGAAAGGTAGTATCAGCACTACTTCTGCCTGGAGCTCACATGTACGGAGCCTGGGTTTGGTTGAAGGTGGCAGTGCTGTTTGGGCTGAGAAAGCCATGTGTAAGTAAGGTTAAGGAGGTTATTGTGTTGGTGTGGAGAGCAGTGAGACCTGGCATTAGAGGAGTGTCTCTGGGACGCCAGAGATCACTGTCTAGCCTCCTGGAGGTGTCGTGGGACCAACTAGACGAAACACCGGTGAAAGGAGGTTCCCATCCGATGACCCCAAAGACATGTTAATTATCACTGCTCATTGGTCTGTATAGTTAAGACTTGCCATAATAGCTTATCATAGGGCTTAGGAGGTTATTCACTGAGTGCTGATCCTTTTTTTGTTTATTTGAATTGACTTCCAAAAGTTTTTCCACATCCTATGCCTCAAAGAATTCTTCAAAGACAAGCAGAGGGAGAACTCCCCCCATGTGGTCAGCATTCATGACACCCACGGGGCAGCCCCCACCAGCTGCACAGGGACTAGGGATGACCTGGACACCACCCAGCACACCTCTACTAGACCCCGCACACACTTTAGAGGTAAATCCACCTTCATTCCCCCGAAACACAGGAACTCAGCTATAGACACATACTGCAGATTGGTGGAACGTGACATTTCTAAATTACTGGGACAGAAGAGAGAATATAAAGTGAAACACAACCTGACAACACCACAACGCACAGAATTGGACAATTTAAAAAATGACACGTCCATAGTAGTTCAAAGCGCGGACAAAGGGGGCGCTCTAATGATTCTGGACAGATCGGCCTACAACCAGGAAGTTATGACACAACTGAACAGTCCCTCCTTCTATCAGAAACTTCCTGGAAATCCCACCACAGATTTCAAATCTAAGGTCCACGGTGTCCTCCATGACCTTCTAGCTCAAGGTGAAATCACCAAACAGGAACACTCTTTCATGCTGGTCTCTTCACCAGTAACACCAGTTTTTACACTCTACCCAAAATATACAACGACACGCCTCCAGGCAGACCCATTGTGGCTGTTATTGGGTCTCGGACAGAGAAAATATCTGCCTTCGTGGACTACTTTCTTCAGCCTTGTGTTACAGCTTTGCCCACCTATTTTAAAGACTCAATCGAGTTAATCAAATTGATAAAAACGGTCCAACTTAACCCTAATTACAATCAACCATTTCTGGTGACTATGGATGTGGAAGCCCTGTACACTAATGTGTGCCTATACAAGGCGGGCTGAGGGAAGCTGAGTGGTTCCTTCTTAAAAAACAGGAAATGAACTCCACTGAACAGCCCACACCAAGCTCATCTCATCATGTCTGACAAAGACTTTTTCTTACAGGTATCTGAGGTCAGCATGGGATCCAAGATGTCCCCCAGTTTTGCGTCCCTGTACGTGGGCCTGTTCGAGCACGATGTGGTATTGAATCCCTACAGGAACCCGTTCCTGCAATATATCTCCACATATAGAAGGTACATAGATGACGTTTTCTTCATATGGACCTCCAGGAGCATCTGATGGAATTTCACAACTTTATCAACACACACAACACAC